>CM042152.1:89211873-89411873 GCA_023376005.1 Doryteuthis pealeii
GATAGAACTATCTGTTGTAAATATCAGATAAATGTGTGTCCCCAATGTCTTTTCTCGTTAACATGTTGATCCAATCCTAGACATAAAACTGACTGACAAGATCACAACAGGTGTCATGGAGAAATGACAAAAAAAAATCAATTTAGTCACTTTAGAAACTTTTATGTTTAAATGAGCTGTGGCAAAGAATCAATTTTCTTTTTTATCGTAGAAAAAGTTTTTTTTTCTGTCCATGAACATTATTTTCTATCTTGTTTTTATTATTTTTCTTCAACAGTTTAACAGAAAGTACAATTTTTTAGGCACAGAAATATATATGTGTGCTTTGCAGTATTAAAACTCATCTTTCAATTTTTTTTAACAAAATCTTTTCTGCTGAGAAATATATCCCAAAATTTTGTTTCTTTGATGATTTTAATGATTGATTTGGTTTGGTTTGGTTTGTTTTGTTTTACGGCATATCAACCTCAGTGGGTCATTTAATGCCAAGAAAGTTTTGAAATAAATCAATTCTTAATGGATAATACAATTTTGTTTATAAACATGTTTTTCTATTTAACCCATAGATGGGACCCTAACAGGTACTATCACTCCGGGTCAGAGTGGACCAGGGAGCAATGGTAATGAAGGGGTGCTCCACATTCCCCAAACCTCCAAAACTGGAACCTCACCATCAGATAGAGTTTAACATCATTCCCAGGACATGTAGACCCGCTGCCACCGCCTTCTAGCACCCATATGATAAAAAGGGGTTGGGGCTTGCCATAAGGGCAATAGGGTTGGGAAAATCATATAGGTGCTTTAATGATTGATTAATTGATTGATTTTAATGGCATGACAATTCATCTGGGATTATTTTATGCCTAGATGTTAGGGAATTGTGCACATTCTGTGTTTATACTTACATTTTTTTTGTGTATTATTTTTTTATCTAGACTATTGTCCTCATATTTATATTATTTTATATTATAGTTCAAATCTCACCTAGAGCTTATACTTTACTATTATTTTCAATCTTTGCTGTTCCTCATTTTTGTAGAAGGATAACCAGGGTGACTTGTGATAGAAATACATGATACAGTTGAATGTCATACCCAAGACTCCCTTTTAAGCTATATTTAACATTTTTCAACTTATTGGTTTTTACTGACTAAAAATAAGAATCCATATAGTTCAGATTAAGTCTTAAAAGCATTTACACTATATGGAAATGTTCATGCAAAAAATGTATCAAGCTTACAGGGAAAATAAACTCACATTAGGAGATAGAAAAAATAATAAACAAACAGTAGGTATTTTTATGCAATGACATAAAACACATAAGTTTGGATTATAGGTATACCTTACTTTCAATCATCCCATCCCAAATATGGTGAATATGGTCTTATTTTCTAAGGTTTAAGAATCTACTGAATGCCGCTGCTACGGTCGAGAAAGTTCAAGACCCCCCCCAAAAAAAAAGGGTTATCGGCGTTTTATTCAAAATGCCACTTACATTAGTTGGATTTTACGGCATGTCAACCCTTACTGAGAGTAATGGCAATGAAGGGGTACTCCACACTCCCCAGATCTTCAGAACTGGAACCTCACCACTAGATACAGTTTAACATCATACCCAGGACACTAAGATCCTAAGTAACCGTCTTCTAGCTCATATATCATAAAAAGGTTTGAGGTTTGCCATAAGAGCGATACAGTCAAGACAATCATATAGGTGCTAGGGCTTGACGTGACTAGCCGATTGATATGAAGGGCTTTCTGACCGCCTGTCTAGCCTAAGTAAAAGGCCAAAGTGGAGTGTTGCATGTCACGGACTGCTCAGCTACCAGGATTCTGTCCTTAAGCATCACGGGCCACCACCCATGGCTAACAAGTGGTCCATTGAGAGTGGGGTTCTATTAGGGAGAAGGCCCTTCAGCGGAGTTATTATTGCATAAAGATGTAAGGTTCATTTTTATAATTAATATACAACCCTAATTTTTTTGGCTGAAAAATCTGGAAAATAGTGTCATATACTCAAAAAATTGTTGTATTTATATAATAAGGTCAAGCGTCCAGCTAGGAGCCTCAAGGTTCCTGGTTCGATACCGGCCCTCACCAACTAAGCGTATGAGTAGCACAGGGATCTGTGTGGTAAAGTTAGGAGCAGACAGTAGGTGTGGCATTCTGTTTCAGATGCCCATACAATCTCGTTGGTCTAGTGCTAGTGAAAAGGGGATAGACTCCCTCACTGTCTGGCTGATACCGACTTTAGGCCACCCTGATGACTTTACTTTTTGACTTACATTAGCAAACCTGACCACAACAAGATTTACAATGTAACTAATACTACCTAATACATAGACATAGGTTATTTAATTTAAGCAGTGTTTTTGAGAGAGAACTTTCTAAAAAAATAAACTTAAAGATTCTTAAATCATGAGTTGAGAATTAATGTCACGCATATCCTATATAATTTTTTTAATCCATTTTTTAACACCAGTGATAATCAAAAATAAAATGTTTTGTAGGTTTAATAGAATAATGTTTTGAAAAGATTAATTTTATGGAATAAAGAATATCGGTCATTTTCCTGATAAATATAAAAAAGTTGATTAATAACATTAGTACAATTGAGCGTTTTAAATCAATACTATTTTCCGAGTAAACCCTTAACTGATAAGATTTAATGTAATGACTGCTTGACATTTGAGTGAACCAATTAATTGGAGTGAATTATAAAAAAATGTAATTAATTTATTGGTTTTAGATTTGAATAGATAATCTGTCAAATATATAAGCTTATTTTATTGGGGTCACCATGAAAAAAGAATATTACAATATAAGTTGAATGAGGAATGGTTGAAATAATAATGATTATTTCCTATTAACTACAAATCTAATATTTGCATTTTGGAAGAGAAATTAAAATGGAAAAAAAGGAGAATAATCAAAGTAGAAAGAAAAGTTTGGTTTAGTTTGTTTTACGGCATATCAACCTCAGTGGGTCATTTAATGCCAATAAAGTTTTGAAATAAATCAATTCTTAATGGATAATACAATTTCTTTTTATAAATACATTTTTCTATTTAACCCATAGATCGGACCCTAACAGGTACTACCACTCTGGGTCAGAGTGGACCAGGGAGCAATGGTGATGAAGGGTTGCTTCCACATTCCCCAAACCTCCAAAACTGGAACCTCACCATCAGATAGAGTTTAACGTCATTTCCAGGACATGTAGACCCGCAGCCACCACCTTCTAGCAGCCATATGATAAAAAGGGGTTGGGGCTTGCCATGAGGGCAATAGGGTTGGGAAAATCATATAGGTGCTAGGGCTTGATGTGACCAGCCGATTGATCGGAGAGGGCCAGTAGAAAGAAAAGTAAAAAAAAAAAGTAGTAAAGTTGTCAGGTGGCCTAAAGTCGGTATCATCCAGACAGCAAGGGAGTCTATCCTCTTTTCACTAGCTCTAGAACAAGGAGATTGTTTTTGGCATCTGGGGTGGTACGCCACACCTACCATCAGCGCCTCACTTTACTGCACAGACCCCTGTGCTACTCATGCTTGTGGTAGAGGGGCTGGGTAAATATGGTGGACTCTCCTATCGAGAACGATAGATAAGGGTCAGCAGTGAGTGATTTGATTCCTCCCATGTTGTGCATGCTGTCAAGAAGACATTTTATGTTTCCTCGAGTGTGACAGCAACCCAGCCCTGCTGCAAGCCATGAAGCCACACTGACAAATGAAATGATCCAAGGCAGGAGTTAAATATTTTCTTTTAAAGTTAGGCGGAGCCGATCTCTATGCTTCAGTCTATTTTGTTCAAAGCTCTTTAGTTTAGTGAAACAGGTCTTACGCCATTCCTTTCCGATCCAATGCTAGATCTTCCCAAGCACTCAGGGTCAATATCAAGGCGTTTCAAATTGTCCTTCAATTTGTTTTTGTAGCATAAAGAGAGGATGTCCAATAGAACACTTAGCATTTGGTAGTTGCTCGTATAAAATCTTCTTTGGAAGCCTGTTCTCATTCATTCGGACAATGTGACCAGCCCACCTAAGTTGAATCTTGGCTAGTAGGGTTTCGATGCCAGCAATATCGCATCTTTTTAAAAATTGTGCAATATATATACTATCAATTACTAATTCATTTTGTTCACTATTTTATGTAAATTCCAACAAATTTTTTAAAAATACTAGCAAAAATATGTATTTAATTATTAATGTAATGAAATATATTAAATTAGAAAGATTTATGAAACTAAATAAGAATGCAGATAAAATGATTAGAAACAGAGTGGGGCATAATAAAAAAAAAAATCAAAACAAATTTGAAACTAACTCTCATCTTTATTGCTAAATTTTCCTAATTTAACTAAATAAATAGGGATTGACGCAATTTTTGTTCTTTCCCACCCAAGAGCTTCGAGGCCTTGTGCCCAGCCCATACAAGTGGGGTATGAGGCAAATACCTGTAGATAAGGCAAAAAGTATTAATAATTTGAACCAATTTTATTAATATTTACGGTTTAAATAAAAAATAAAATCTTGGAGAATGTGACGTAAAATAACTAAGGGAATTGGGACTTGGGTACTGATATTGTTATGGTAATTTACCACATATGCATGAACTCTTTCAATCATAAATAGCAGCAGGTTCTGCACTTAAGCAATAGTTAGTATTTCAGCAGACAGCCGATAAGACAGCTTCATGTGTAACCGACTCTTGGTATATGTTTGTACTACTGTTCTTTGTTAATATATTTGTTAACTCAGTTCCTGTCTTTGTGTCTTTATTCTGGCCCCTAACCAGGCCATAACAAATATATAGTTTTGGTTACAGACAGACTGACACACAATCTCCATTATTATATATTATTATACAATCTCCATTATTATATATTATTATATATTATTATATTATTATAGCATTTCCAACCGGTCTTTTGTGACAGGGTCCAGTAAGCTTCGGCCTCGGACCGGGAAGGTTTAAATTAATAGTGTCGATCCCAGAGGCTGTCCCTCCAGGCAATAACTGCCCCCTTGACTTAAAGGGGCAGGCTGGTTTATTGCCCAGCGCCTAAGGCACCACCTTGAGGAGGAATGCCGACAGATTGACCAATTTTTCTACCTACCACCAGAGTCTCGGCTTGTGTGGTCCCACATTAATAGGCCTTGTGCCTAACCCGTACAAAATCGTTATGAATAAATAAATTGTTTATTTTAATTCATGTTTTAATAATGTCTTATAAATATAAATATTCAATCAATATTACACAACACACAATATATACTATAAAAAACAAACTTATATATATATAATATATATATATATATTATATAATGTTAAACAACAAAGATGAAGATAAAAATCTAGAAAATAAATTTAAAAGACACAAAAAAATTTACATTATCTGAAAATGATTTATTCTTATCAAATATACCCATCAGCTTTCATGACCTATCAGGTTTTTTGGGTTTTTTATTACCTACGCTAAAAATTAATATTTCCCATTCAACTTTCAATAAACTAAAAGTGAATTCAATCAAAATTACGTAAAACTATTTGTAATCAGAAATATTGTATTGTATTTGCATAGATAAAACCTTTGTAGTCAAATCTATCCTCTTTGGGATTTATTAATTATGATTAATATCCTTTCTCCTTAAATTCTCTTTTTATATCTCCTCCCTGATTGAGCACCTTCAAATTAGGACATCATCAGATCAACAGGTTTATTGCAATCTTATTATGACCACTGATGCGAGCTTATAATATTTTCTTCGGCTTTTTAAAAAAATATCATATATATATATATATATATATAAACAAGATTATATGCACAATTGCCTTTTGTTATGAAATGTGGTACATATAAACTCGCCTTCATCTCCACCATGTTATAATCTGACCCCAGTCTTTTCATTGTGTTCTTGGCCATCTTATTCTACTCTGTCTTAAGCTGATCAACGAGGGTCAAATCCTATCAGTGAATCAAACAGCCACAGGAGGTTTTCCTTTTAGATAATAAAAATAGTTAACTGTCAAGCAAAATAGTTTGATTATATATAAAAACTCCACTTTTAAGTTTATCTGAAGTTGAATGGGAAATATAAATTTTAGTAAAAACCCCCCAAAAAACCTGATAAGTCATGAAAGCTGATGGTATATTTGATAAGAAAAAAATAATTTTCAGATAATGTAAATTTTTTTTTTTGTCTTTTTAAAATTATTTTCTAGATTTTTACTTCATCTTTTTGTTTTTTAACAATATATTATATATATATATATTAATATATATATATATATATATATGTTACTCGTCTGTTACAGATTTGATTCTCTGGTGACTGTAAAAACATTCCACGTAGTATGTATCAATTAATTGGGATGTATCAATTAATTGCTCACTTCAGACTGACGCTGCTGATAGCTTAAGGGTAAGGACTAGGCAGACAAAAATTCTCTAGAGATAGCTGTTAAAAAAAGCTCGAGCCCACTGATGAGAAGTAAACTTCGAAAACACGTGAAATGCAAATAGCCTCATCCAGGATTTGAAATCAGATAGTACTAGTCCATTTCAGATGAATCTAACGATTGCACCACACACCTTCTTTTACATCATATATATATACACATGATGCATAAGAAGGCCTGTGGTGTAATCGTTGGATTCATCAGAAATGGACTAGTCTATCCGATTTCAAATCCTGGATGAGGCTATTTGTATTTCACGTTTCACATAGCACTAATTGAGCACTTGAGAAATGTATGCACTCAAATAGTCTCCCTCCAGCTATGGCAGGAAAACTCTGAATTCAAACCTGTTGAATTCCACTTAAGAAATTGACCTTGTGTCACATCCTGCTTGTGCGGAAGGTTGGAAAGTGTATAATATATATATACATATATATATATATATAAAGTAAGCCTAATGAGTTAGAAAATATCTAGCTAGGTTTCTCCTAATGGATAATTAATATTTTAACCCAAAGTTTTGGTCAGTATACCCTACAACTTTCCTGAATGTCTAAAAATTTCTTATTAAATTTTAGAATGATTGATTTAATGGCATGTCAACCTGTCTTAGGGTTATTTCATGATTAGATGTTAGAGAATTGCATTCATTGACATTCATATTAACATTTTTTGGTGCATTTGTTTCTCAGAGTTTTTATTTCCTTACACAATTTCGGATATGAATAGTTTCTAAAACTGTCCATCTAATTAAATTAATACATTTTATTTTTACAACTGAAAAAAAAAATATAAAAATAAAAAATTAGAGAAAAAAAAAAAAATAGAATAAAATAAAAGCTAAGTATATGAATTTTTTTATGTGGCCGTTTTTATTTTGAATTCAGCATGGCTACTTTGTTGCAATGTTTCACCGGAAGAAAAACAGACAATATTGGATACATATACAAGCAGGGGTTCAAACATCGTTCTCAACAGTTATTAAAAAAAATAAGAAATTACAGTTATTCGCCCATTTCATTCATAACATAAAGAAAAAAGAAAGGAGAGAAAGAAAAAAAAAGAAGAGGAAAAAAATATATAACCACACAAAAAAAACTTAAGCACGTACATTTCTGATATTCATCTCTGAAGATAAAGTTTTATACTTTGAAATCGATAAACAAAAATAACATCTTTTTGTTTTTATTTTTATATGCATTGTAATTGCCTTCAAATCATTAAATATATATATCTATTTTTTTTTTTTTTTCCAATGGTGATTATCTTTGCCGATTTGAACGAAACAGTATTTTGGTTGATATAGCCTCAGTATAGCACTGCAGACATTGTACATTTTTTCCTTTTAACACCACTTGTAGGTTAGTATTTACCCAACCCATTTGCCATGGGTAGGATGTGACACAAGATCACAAGTATGGGGTGAGGATCGAACTGGCAATTCAGTAGTAATGGATCTGTGAGACTAGCTTGCTAACCATTTCACTATAATGGGATGCCACTTGTAGGTATATTTTATAAATAAAATGTTAAATGTACAAATGAATGTATGTACCAATTAGTTTACCTTGTATTTCCTTCTGTTGTGTTCAGTTTAGTATATCATAGGTATACTAATCCTAATAATTGTCCTTGGAAAGTGAGGACTCAACGAAAATATCTTCCCCATCCAATATAAGCATCCAATAAAACAATAGAATTAACATATTTGTTTATAGTTAATAAGTAAATCACTAAGTCCAGATTATAAAGAATGTAGGTAGTAAGATTGTGTCATACATCTCTTCCCCATTGGAGTGAGCTTGTTACTGTTGTATACTCCCTTTCCTTACTTTATTACTTCTATTCTTCTTCTGTTCATCTTTTCTATCTTAAGTCCTTCTTCTAGCGTCTCTTCTAACATCTCTTCTAGCGTCTGGACTTCGTCTTGGGGAGTTCGTGTCTGGTCTTCCATTGGGGATTTCTCTTTATCAGAAGCCCTGTGTCATCGGTAGTTTTTAGATAATAACACAAGACTTTGATTTACTTAGATCATATTTTATTTTGAAATCCCCACCTGACTACCTGCGCAGATTGAGTCGGCAGCGTGCATAACACGATTACCACCATCGTGGTTTTGGCCGATCTCACTCTAATCCCTTTCTAATCTAAACCGGAAGAGGGTCTTCTCCACCGATTCTCACGGTATCCACCGAAAGGAGGATCAGGACTGAGTCAAGCCTTGTCATTCAATCCTTAAGAGACGCCGGCTGAACTTATAACAGCCATTTTGGTTTCTACACTACTGTACATAAGTATTAGGGGTCTAATAATTATGTAACAGCTACCTTTGAAATCCAGTGTTGACGAATCTAGCTCAGTCATGGGGAAACTGCGGACTGTGTGCCACATTGACCTGCAGTTCTTTCTGAATGGCCTACTAACGTCTTCAATTTTTAATAGAAAAAATTTTTTTACCAATGAGAAAGAAAGATCAATTTTTCCCTATTTCTAAAGCAGACGTTTACATGCATGATCTTTTGTGGCAAAAATGGTTGAGGTACTTCTAACATGAAATTTACCGGACAAGCAACCAGAAGATCACTACTACAATTCACGTCAGGAAGAAGGATGTCACTATTCTGAAAATTTCCATTACGTCTAAATAAAAGAAACTAAAAAAAACTACAGAGTTTTCTGATATTTATTTTAACATGAAATTACCTCAAATTTTGTTAGTAGTGTGGCTCACCTGTAAATGAGCCATGTTTCATATAGCCTACTACTTGAAAAAGGTTGCACATGTCTGGCCCAGCTTTTACCTGTAAGTCATCCTGAGTATATGATACTGAATGTCTTGATAATTTTTAAACCAAAAAAAAAACCTTCAGTTTTGGTTCACATGAAAATAGCAGGTCCTAATTTAATGAGTTAGATATGAAGAAAACAAAATAGAGAGAAAAATACAATAAAATAATGACAAAATAGTTGGGTACAGAAGATGAGGATATTATGATGGTTTCTTCATCATGTTCAAGCTAAATTTGGTAGCCTCTGTATTATTGGCATATTCTGTTAAAAATATATTTTTTGCAAGTGAGTAATTAGGCCAAGATGAATGTATATATATACTGGATATCATTTTCTCTCTCACTAACATATACTCTCTCTTTCTCACAAATGTACATTCATTCTCTCTTTCTCACATACATATGCTTACTCTCTCTCTCTCTCTCTCTTTATATAATATATATATATATATATATATATATATATGATGGACTCTCCCGTCAATTTCGATGTATGAGTGTTCATACAAATGAACGTTCACACAGTGATTTTATAGTGGTGAAAGCTTGTGTTGGACCATCCGCACTTTTTGGCACAGTTGATAGGAAAGAATTGATACATCAAGGGTTGCCACAAACCCAATCAACGACCGACTTCAGGAATTTTGAATTCAGAGTTATCCCTCTCCTAGACTGGTTACCTACCCAAGGCTGAAGAGCCCAGTATAACCTACTATTTAACCCATAGCTGGAGGGAGAATATATGGATTCATACCTTTCCAAGGGTATTAGCACTATGTGAAATGCCAACAGCTTCGTCTAGAATTGAACTCGAATCGACGAGTCCATTTTCCACGAATATATATATATATATATATATATATATATATAAGCATATGATAGTCAGAAATAGTGTATGATTATGATATATATATATATATATATATATATATCATAATCATACACTATTCTGACTATCATATGCTTATTCTCTCTTTTCTACAAATGGACATTAATTTTCTCTTTCTCATAAACATATACTTTCTCTTTTTCACAATATACTCTCTCTCTCTCTCTCTGTCTATATATATATATATTATATTACAAATATATATATATATATATATATATATATATATATATATATATATATATATATTAAAAATCTAAAAGTCATGCGCACAGTACTGAGATACATACACACACTCACATTCACACACATATATGTATGCACACACATACATTTATGTGTATACATATATGGTCATATACACAACTCCCAAGAACCCTCGATCACATATATAAGAGCATTAAAAAAATAACCCACCTCAAAGAGGTTTTTCACGGAATAAATGGACTTGCTACTACTAACACACTCGTCTACCCGGATTTTAATAGCATTTCAAACCTTCAAAAATACTCCAATTTTTATAGTTCTTCTATAATGCTCCCTTTCAAAAAATCTAAAAACAGTTTCTTCAAATAAGAAATTTTCTCCTGACGATGACCTAAGGTCGAAACTAGTGAGAATAAATAACATATAAAAAATATTAATGTTTGTCTTATTACTTTTTGTTCATACTATATATATATATATCACAATCATACTCTATTTCTGATAATCATAAGTTATTCTGTCTTTTTCACAAATGAACATTCATTCTCTCTTTCTCACAATATACTCAATCTCTCTTTCTCACAACCATATACGTTCTATCCGTTTCTCTCTCAAAAACATGTACACACTCTCTCTCTCTCTTTCTATCCCTTTCTCTCTTACAAACATATGTACACTCTCTCTTTCTATCCCTTTCTCTCTTACAAACATGTACACTCTCTCTTTCTATCCTTTTCTCTCTCATAAACATATGTAAACTCTCTCTTTCTATCCCTTTCTCTCTCATATGTACACCCTTTCTTTTTCACAAACAATTTTCATTCTCTTTCTTTCAACACACAGACATAGAAAATGTGTTTTCAGTTCGTTTTTAACCTGTTCTAAATGTCACAGATCTTAAAAGTCTAAGTATGTACATTAAACAGTAATGATCCATTTAGTCGGACTTGAAGATCCTTTATTCCTGGCAAGTCACCATGTTTATCTTCACACAAAAGTGAACCACCAAGCAGTTTTTTGGGCCTGAAGGTCAATGGTCAACCTTTCTAATGAAGTGTCAAGTAGTAAGATGAGTCAAAAGTTTTGCAAATATTTGGTATGTGCTAGTTTGCAGCACATAGGGCCGGTTTAGCTCAGTTGGTAGTGTCCGTCTGGGACCCACAAGATTTCTGGTTTGATACCGGCCCTCACCAACTAGGCTATGAGTAGCACAGGGATCTGTGCGGTAAAGTGAGGAGCTGATATTAGGTGTGGCGCACCACCTAATATCAGCTCCAAACAATCTCCCTGGTCTGCATGGGACGCATAAGGTTCCTGGTTTGATACCAGCCCTAGCCAACTCAGCCTATGAGTAGTACAGGGATCTGTGCGGTAGTGAGGAACTGATATTAGGTGTGGCACTTCACCTCAAATGCAAAGAACAATCTTCTTGGTCTGCCTGGGATGCACATGGTTCCTGGTTCGATACCAGCCCTCACCAACTCAGCCTATGAGTAGCACAAGGATCTGTGCATTAAAGCGAGGAGCTGATGGTAGGTGTGGTGCTCCACCTCAGATGCAAAGAACAATCTCCTTGGTCTGCCTGGGACGCACATGGTTCCTGGTTCAATACCAGCCCTCACCAACTCAGCCTATGAGTAGCACAGGGATCTGTGCAGTAAAGTGAGGAGCTGATTTTAGGTGTGGTGCTCAACCTCAGATGCTAAAAACAATCTCCTTGGTCTAGTGCTAGTGAAAAGGGGATAGACTTCCTTGCTGTCTGGCTGATACTGACATTAGGCCATCCTGACGACTTTATTTTTTTATATCACATGACCAATGCAGTTTAAGCCACTGACACATTGTGCATTGCTTCATTTTGTGTGGGATTTCAAATCCACACAAATGAATATGCAATGTAATCTAACACAGGAACTTATACTTTATTAGTTTAGTGGAGGTGTATGGTGTAATGGTCAGAATCCTAGGAAATGGACTCGTTGACACGAGTTCAAATCCTGGATGAGATCGTTTGCATTTCATATAGCGCTAAAACCCTTGGCAAAGGTATACATCCATGTACTCACCCTCCAGTTTTGGGTGAATAGTAGGGCAGACTGAGCTCTTTAACCTTGGTTAGGCAACCAGTCTAGAAGGAAAACTCTGAATTCAAACCTGTTAAAGTCCACTTAAAAATTGACCTTGTGTCACATCCTGCTCATGTGGAGGGATAGGTAAATATATATACTTTATGAGTTTAAATTGGGCCATAATGCTGCAGAAGCAACAAAAATAATTTGTTATGTGAAAGGTGAAGGCACAGTTGATCACAGTAGAGTAACCAGATGGTTCAAGAAATTATTTTGGGTTGAAAGAACTTCGATGATCAGGCAATGTCAGGTAGGCCTAAAACCATAGATTTCAAGACCGTACTCTAAGCCATAGAGGCAAATCCAGTGAGTATCAATTGGAGTGCATCAAGTGTGCTCAGCATCCCACAGTCAAGATTAATTTGTCACCTTTGCAACCTTGGCAAAATCACCTGGAGCTGCTGAATTGTGCCTCATGTTGCCAAAATACTGTAAAACTTTCATCTCATCCTAGTATATATAGATTGTAATGGTTCATAAGCTGTAGATTCTTGTTAGGGCAGGTTTGAGGAACAAAGAAAAGAATTGTATTCTAAAAATAGACAAAGCCAGGTCAGAGTGGACCAGGGAGCAATGGTGATGAAAGGGGTGCTTCACATTCCCCAAACCTCCAGAAATGGAACCTCACCATCAGATAGAGTTAAACGTCATTTCCTAGGACATGTAAACCTCAGCCACCACCTTCTAGCACCCATATGATAAAAAGAGCTTGGGGTTGCCATAAGGGCAATAGTGTTGGACAATCATATAGATACTAGGGTTTGACATGACCTGCCGATTGATCGGAGGAGGTATCTCCAACCGCCCGTCTAGCCTAAATAAGGGTCTAAGTGGAGTGTTCCATGTCGCACTGCTCATCCCCAAGGATTCCATTCTTAAGCATCACAGGTCGCCCCCCACAGCTAACAAGTGGCTCCATTAGGGGAGTCTTACACCTCTGCAAAGGTGCAGTCGGTGTATTCTAATGCCCAAGCTGACAGGGCGGGTCATTTTCTGGAAGTAAAACAAAATAGAATGGTTAGTGGACTGACTTATTGTACAGATGTGATGGTGGCTAGGTCATGTGACCTTTTTAGCTAATTGAAAGGCACTAAACCAATGAAGACAAATACATCCTATTTTTTTTCCTCTCACTTTTTTCTGCCTTGGCCTAGTACAATACAGGCCTCAGGCCTAACCACACTCATACATGATACTTTGTTCTTGACACATTGTCAGTGAGACTACATAGTGGATGACTGACTTAGCTTCATAAAATATCCTCTTCTTCCTGGCCTGATCAACCACGGACACACATGAAAAACTTTCAACTAAGTCACACATAATAACCTTTTCCAGCTTTGATGCATCACACACAGTGGACATTCGGGCATGGACCATAAGCCTCTCTGCTGTATTGTCCCAGCCCAAACACTCGGCCAATCTTTTTTTAATCCATGGCTTATTTCCACATAGAAGATCCTTTGTAACCCCACAAGAGTCATGTGCATGTTTTTTAATTGTCCTACCCCTGTCATTTATGAGCCACACCCACCTTCTTTCCATGCTGAAATGTATAATCCCATCAAACCCCAATTATCATTCTATCAGTAACCCACATGAACCGCCCTGTCGCTGAGGCGTTAGAATGCGCCGACTGCACCTCTGCAGAGGAGTAAGACTCCCCCAATGGGCCACCTGTTGGCCATGGGTGGCGACCTGTGATGCTTAAGGATAGAGCCCAGGTGGATGAGCAGTTCATGACATGCAATACTCCACTTTGGCCCTATCTTGGGCTAGACGGGCGGTGGAGAGGCCCCCTCCGATCAATCGGCTGGTCACGTCAAGCCCTAGCACCTATATGATTTTTCCAAACCCTATTGCCTTATGGCAAGCCCCAACCCCTTTTTATCATATGGGTGCTAGAAGGCGGTGGCTGCGGGTCTACATGTCCTGGGAATGACGTTAAACTCTATCTGATGGTGAGGTTCCAGTTTTGGAGGTTGGGAATGTGGAGCACCCCTTCATCACCATTGCTCCCTGGTCCATTCTGACCCGGAGTGGTAGTACCTGCTAGGGTCCCATCTATGGTTAAATAGAAAAATGTATTTATAAAAAAATTGTATTATCCATTAAGAATTGATTTATTTCAAAACTTTATCAGCATTAAATGACCCACTGAGGTTGATATGCCGTAAAACAAAACAAAACAAAACTAACCGACATGAAGAATACCTAACCAAGACAAAAAAATCCAGCCTTCCATACAATTGGGGGTTGGGGACTGGGTTTCATGGCTTTCCCAAGACATTAGTGGACTCATGGCATAATGGATATAGAGTTAATCCAGTTCTAAGTGATAGTTATCTCTAGGCACTAGGTTCAATCCTGGTCAAGGGTGACAGTAACAGAATAATTAAAATTGTTTAACACTTGTACCCAGTCATGGTTAACAGAATAAGAACAGTCTAACCACATGAATTGAATAAAGGGTTAGGTTCGAAGTTCCATGAAGGCTCCTGAGTTCAAGGAGAGGGTTTCTAATTTCAAGAGGTATTTCTTGTTGGACTCTGGAATCCTTTTCTTGAACTTGGGAACCTTCTCTTCAAACTAAGGAACATTCTTGAAGGCTTCTGATTACAACAAAAAGGTTCCCAAGTTCAAATGTTGTCTAGGTAACAATGAAGATGAGGACACTAGTCCAATACAAATTATCAAGCCTCATCGCAAAAATTCTGAGAAATATTCTCTTCCAAGAATTAATTAATTTAATGTAAAGTAAAGTCGTCGAGGTGGCCTAATGTCAGTATCAGCCATACTGTGAGGGAGTCTATCCCCTTTTCACTAGCACTAGACCAAGGAGATTATTTTAGTGTCTGAGGTGGAGCGCCCCACCTACCATCAGCCCCTCACTTTACCACATAGATCCCTGTGCTACTCATACGCTGAGTTGGCGAGGGCCGGTATCGAACCAGGAACTATTGTGATTCCTATCCGGATGCTCTTCCAACTGGTTGTAAACTTATCTGCTTGTGTAATGTTTTTTTTTCACATTCTCTTAACTTTAATGCTTATGAGGTGGAGTGAATGAAATTACCATCGTTGGTCATAGGTTGCTACAGAATTCAGCTTTAAGTGATTTTCTTGGCACTGTTTTCTAGAGGTCAGCCATTATGAGTGTCATGCTCTGTAGAGTGTAACGTGATGAATAGAAATGTTAATAAAAGACATAATCAATTGTAGATGTGCCAACAATCTGTCTTTGTAAACAAAATTTCTTATTGTTTTATGACTTGAAAATTTACTACAAAAGAACAATGACTGTTTTTATGTGATTTGTTTATTAGATCAAAAATTTACTCCTTTATTTCTGAACTGGGGGAGGTGGAGACAGATCAACTTAATTCTTCACATCAATGGATGCTGGTTTCTGATGTTGGCATGTCTGTCATCCTGGTGAAAACTTCCCAATCAATTCGAAATTTCTGAATTGTTGGGGGGTCATCTCAAAGTGGAGTTGGGTGAGCTTGGCTGACAGTGCCTTAGTATAGGTTGTCTGGGTAGAGGTCTCCTTAGCTTGTTTAAGGATAGACAGGGCTTCTCCCATTGCTGTGATTCCCAACTCTTTTAACATGGCCCGATCCATCACTTGAAGATTTTCTTTTGTCAGCTTTTCACTTGCAAATGTTGCAGCATAGCTTTTGGCTGAGTCGGCAGAGATACCCACTTTGATAAAGTAGCTTTACCAATCTTCAGGTTTCATTGCTGTTTGCAGCGCCATATTGAGTCAGTCAGTCAGTCTACTGTTGGTTTGAACAACAGTAACTGGCTAAGCACAACTGAAGCAGTGTCCAAGACAGTTGGTATTTATGGAAATCAAGAATAGTCAATTATGTATTTGGGTGATTCCATTCCTTGAGTTCTGATTGGCTGCTTGTTTCTATGATGTTGTGGAGTTTCATAAATACCCTGTCATTCTGCAGTAGGGTTGCAGCAAGACAGGTTTTTATTAAGTTACGATTGCTTGTTGCCATGTCTTACCAATTCGATGGTAATTGGAACTTAGCTTGATTAAAACAAGCAAGGCCATCTATGGGTTAAATAGTGTTACATAATTTGTGGGTAGCCTACGAAATATGTGTCAATTGTAGTTAGATTTTTGAATCAAAGTTTGTTGAAGATTCAAAAATTGGAGAGAAGTAAATGGAAAGTTAACGTTAGCTCTTATAGTTATTATTGGCAGGTAATGACTTTTACTTGACCTCCCCCCCTCCAACTTCTGCCAATGGGGAGGCATGAGATCAGAAATTGAGTTAGTTAAGAAGTTTTTGGCTGTTAGCTGACAGGAGCAGATGTTAGGATAATTGCAATAGTACCACAACTATTCTTCTTAAAACTTTTACATTTTTTTCAGGTCAGTTAACTTTGAACCATGTATCGTTGAGGTGTAACACAGATTCTCAAAGATATGTGGCTTAAAGTTAACTGAAATGTAAAAGTTTTTATATAAAATAACTGGTGCATTATATGTTTTATTCATTAATATATGAACACTGAAAATTTCATTAAATTCGGTTAATTCCCTGAAAAAAATTTTTTTCTTTCGGTAGGATGACATATGATGGTGGAATTTAGATCTGTTGAGTTCAATTTAACCATTTCTTATTCTGATATTTTCATGAACATTTCAATTCTGTTATTTCAGATATGAAAAATACAGACATTTTCTCACATTAATGTTTATTTTCAATAAATCTGAAGAGGATTTTCTAATTTGTCTGCAGGGAAAAAAATGTTTTTCGTGAAATATGTCAGGAACTGAGATATATTTTCTTCTCAAATATTGACAAGAAGAAAGTTTTGTTGGTGTTATAATTATTAAAAACTGAAGGGTACCGACTTTAAAGAAAAACATTGATAATTACACTCTAAATTCTTTCACAAAAATTTGTTTTTAGGAAGATTCTGTGCTTAACCTATAAGTTGTGTATTGATAATTATGAAAAGAAAAACATTCTCAGTTGTCAGAAATATATATATATATATATATAAAAAATAGGAAAAAATCCCCTTACGAAATATTTTTTAAAAAACAATGTTTGTTATGTGATGCTCAAGCTTGTTTCGACCAAAACGATAATTTTCTTCATAAAGAACATAGACGAGAAGAAAATATCCGTTAAAAAGACTGTTTACAAAACGAACGCTGATATCGAAAAATTTTTGAAAATGCATGTTCTGTTTTAAAAATAAAATAAAATAAATTTTATTTTTTATATTTTTAAATTTTTACAATAAACTTTTTTTTTTTGAACTATAATGCTTCTGATTTTTTAATAAAAAAAAAAAATAAAAAATAAAAAAATAAAATAAAATAAAAATTAAAATTTATTTATTTTTTATTTTTTAAAACAGAAATGCATTTTTCAAAAATTTTTTTCAGCGGTTGATATCAGTTCGTTTTGTAACAGTCTTTTTTAACGGATATTTTCTTTCTCGTCATGTCGCTTTTGATGAAGACAACTTATCGTTTTTGGTCAAAACAAGCTTGTACAGCAATCACATAACAAACATCATATGTTTTTTCACAATATGTTATATTTCATATATACATATATATATGGAAACACACATAGGAAATTTAATCCGACAATATAAGAGAATATTTTTAAAATATAACAAACACACATGTTATGATTAGAAACAATTTTTTTGTGTGTCAATACTTAAGCATTTCGGTATATTGTACATCTTCAGGACACTGTTAATAAAAGGGCTGAGGATGTTGTTGTGTAATGGTTATCATTGAATGAAATTTACACTGAAAAATCGAGTTGAAATCCGCTGAATGATTAACATGAATAGGCGGAGAATGTTCTCTGCCTATTCACGTTAATGCATGCGTCATCATATGATCTTCACCTCCATTTTTGCACATGCATTGATCACGTCATTGGCTTTCGTAAACAAACGCGCATATAAAAATTAACGGTTAATAACATCATATTCACACATTCACTATACACTTAACATCTTTCATTTTGTCCCTCACATAAACATTACTTAACAGTGTCCTGAAGATGGTACAATATACCGAAATGCTTAAGTATTGACACAAAAAAATATTGTTTCCCCTAATCATAACATCCAGTGTTTGTTATATTTTTAAGATATTCTCTTCTCATATATATATATATAATATATATATATATATGTTGAAAGGAAAAATGAATAAATGAAAGAAAATGTTGAATGGATAGGATAAATTTAATATGAGTTACTAACATGTGTTTCAGCCAGGAGTTTGTTCATGTACACATGTATTCTATTTATCATTATTTTAAATTCATCTTATCTATTCAACATTTTCTTTCCTTTATTTATTTTTCCTTTCAACATATCATCAGATTCATTTCCATTTTCAACTTACATATATATATATATATATATATATATATATATATATATATATATATATATATACATGTAAGTAGAGAAATATGAAAATAAAAATTCACTTAATGTATTTATTTATGAATTAATAAATAGTTCTGCCAAGTTTGAGCATTTCAATTTTTATATATATATATATATATATATATATGTTTCATTGAATTGAACAGACAATTCCTGTCTGACAAGTCTTTCGCCGATCCGTTCTAATCTTCGGGCCATCCTTCTGGTGTCAGGGTGGAACTGGTAACCAGTCCACCGAATGTTTCGTCACTAGTGCTTTCGGCAATGCACTTTGCCATCCTCAGGTGGAAACGATGGAATAGTTTTCATGTCTCATTTTTAACGAGAACGAGTAGAAGCAAGGAATTAGTGGGAGGTAATATCAATAGGTAGTGGGAGGTTTTTGGAATGGTAGTAGTTTGAACAAAGCAGTGGTGATTTTTTGAAGGGGGGGGATAATGGAAGTAATGTAGGCAGAAAATTATAAGCATTTTAGGATATGTTGACTTACTTCAAAGTTTATTTTGTTGAGGTAGGTTTTTTTTGTTTATATATAAAGCTTCAATTATTTGAAGTTTTTGTTTGTTTTTTTCTCTATATAGTGTGTGTATTTTCAGTTAGAATTTTGTGGTAGGTAGAGGGGGGCATGAATGTGTTTTAAGATGTTGATTAATGGAGCTGGAATCTGATAAGTGTAGGGTTAATCTACGAGATAATGTAGTCGTCGTGTGGCCAATATATGTATTATTGATTTGGGAGAGACAGTCTCCTACGTTTACATTTTAAATTCATACACGATATTGGTCTCATTAAGACGGGTAGTTTATATATATATATATATATATATATATATATATATTGGATGTATTAAGTTGTCACCAAGGCAATATCAAGGAACAATGTCATGAAGCTCTTTCAAAAAGTGTTATTTTCAAGTGAGATTAAATGATAATCTGATAAATTCATTTGCTTATCATTAACAGTGTTCATTTTCTTCAAAATGTGGTGACATCATATTTCCAATAAATATAAAAAAACAAAATGCTTTGAATGTAGGCAGGAATATTCACGCGTTGATAAAATCATAGTTTTTTTTTTTTCAATATTTCTATACTTACATACTGTCAGATTTATGTCTATTTACCATATATATATATATATACATACATATATATATATATATATATATATATATGTGTGTGTGTAGAAAGTTTTGTAGAAAAAACAAGATGTTAAAAGTTTTGTTGATAGAAATCTGTTTCGACATTATGAAGATGTCTTTATCAAAGCAACATTATAAACGGAAAGACGAAATGAATATATCATTAATTACGAGGCACACAACACTCACGATCAGTACTGGAATTTTTAAAAAAAATTTTTTTTTTTTTTTTTTAAAATGCGTATTTATGTTAAAAATAGATCAATTTTATTTTAAAAATTATAAGCATTTTTATCATTAGAAAAAAGCTCAAAAAGTTTGCAGTAAAAGTGTATATGAATATCAAAAAGATATATATATATATATAATGTCTAAATTTGTTACTAATCACTTACAAAACTTAAAAAGTGCTCCATATCCCAAGGACAGAGCTCAATTATTATGATTAGAAAATTATTATGCCCTTTTATCCTCCACATTATACTCCACACAATTTCTGAATAATGGAGACCAAAAGTGAAATCATATATTGGAGCAATTTAAATTCCTTGAAAAATAAACTGAAATAACCTCAAATTGCTCTTCTCAAATTCCAGATATGAAAAAGTACAATTTTTTAAGGAAAACAAAATGTGTAAGAGGAGTAGAACCAGAAATTCACTGCTTAGAGGAAAAACTCATTATACTAAAATCAGGAAAATTTGGTAAACAAAAGGGAAAAATTTGGTGACAAGAAGTCAACTATATAATTTTTTTGCTCTGCCATCTTGTCTCTAATTTAAAAAAAAAATTAAATTTGGGGAAGCAGGAAATGAAGAAGGAGAGGAAACTATTGGGTCTAGATGGGCAGGTGTTTGTGATTAGTAACAAAAAAGAAAAGAAAGATGTGTAGGGATGTGCAGAATATTAGGTTTTATTGAAGTGTCTAAACTCTATAAAAATTACAAGTTTAATTTGCTTGGTAGAAGATGCAGATATTTTAACAAGGTAATCTTATAAATACTAGCAAATATATGCACCCTCCGGGTGCAAGTATTTAAGTTTTAATATAATAAAATATTGTATTAAATTAGAAAGGCTAATGAAACTAAATAAGAATACAGATAAAAAGATTTGAAACAGAGGGAGTATAATAAAAGATTTGAAACAGAGGGAGTATGATAAAAAATGGAACAACTGAAACTTACTCTTCCATCACTCTCGTCTTTCATTGTTATTTTTTCTAATTTAAGTATTTAGTTATAAGAGGAAGTAAAGAATAAAATGAGTTATTTTATCTTGTTAATGGATTTCATTTAAGATTCATTGAAGAGATTTTTGCTTATATTCATTAAAATAAAACCAAACAATTAGAAATCAATAATACTAAGCACATATTTATTAAATTCGATTTTTTAATATTAATATGCAAATTAGCCTTTCCGTTCACACTGTAAACCGCTATTTTGTTGTACATATAAATATAATTGCATGTTGTCAATGTGTAGACATAGTTAACAGTATTAATAATGTATGACAATTTTATTAATAATTGAGGTTTAGATAAAAATAAAATCATGGAGAATGTGATGTCTATAACTAAGAGAATTGTGACTTGAGTAGGAATATAGTTTCGGTTACAGACAGAAAAACACACAATCTCCATTATAATAAGATATACAGTGGTACATTTGACATAGGAGTGCCATTCCATTGTGGTGTAAAAAAAAAAGTCGTTGGGGTGGCCTAAAGTCTGTATCAGCCAGTCAGCGAGGGAGTCTATCCCCTTTTCAATAGCGCTAGACCAAGGAGATTGTTTTTAGCATCTGAGGTGGAGCGCCACACCTACCATCAGCTCCTTACTTTACCGCACAGATCCCTGTGCTTCACATATGCTGAGTTGGCGGGGACCGGTATCAAACTAGGAACCTTGTGGTTTCTAGCCGAACACTCTCTCTCTCTCTCTCTCTCTCTCTCTCTCTCTCTCTCTCTATATATATATATATATATATATATATATATATATATGGTATTTAGTTTACTGTCTTTCTTTTTGTTGCTTTTATAACATTGGCTGTATGTAAATTATTTGGCCAGTTTGTGTGAAATTCTGATAAAAGTTAAAACCATCAGATCAACCTTTCCTTTTATCTTCACTTTTTATCTCCTACCTTTCTACTATTATCACATGATGGGGAACTCATTTTCATTTTCTATTTTCTAAGAGACCTTTCCAACTTTTTGCCGATAACAATAAATTCTTGAATGATTTTTATTCAGTTTTTGAGCTAATTCTTCATATTCAATACTATTATTTCTGCTAACAAATTCTCTGTGCTCCGTGGCTTTACACTCGGCCCTGCAGGCAGCCAGATCACTTTGCTCCAGGCTCATTACACTTACACCCTTAAGCAATATTTGACTAAATTTTCCCAGTTTTGGGCAATTAGGGAACTTTTTTATTTGGGATTTTAAATTGTTTTACCCGCCCCCATTGAAAAGTGCCCTAATTAAAAATGTCCAAATTTGGGTTCTGACAAGAGACCCCACACACGATTTTGATCAAGTTACTTAAAAATCCTTTTTATTCTTTTTACCTTAATTGATTTTTCAAGAATTCTGTCATTCATCAAAGATTTATTTTAAGGCAAATCTAACTCAGATTTTCATTGAGACATAGTGAATAAATAAGATTTATTCTATGTATTAATGATTTTGACCATAAATACTCATTGATAAACTTATGCATTTCCTGAAGGTATTGTAACGTAAGTAGTGACATAGTTCTGGTTGCAATAGACAAACACCAAATATCCATTATAATAAATTTAATTGAACATTAATTAGCTTAATTGGAGATTCTTCAAGCTAGAAATATAAATAATAGCTCAGCCTTATAGCTTAGTTATGATTAACAGTCTGGACAAAAAACAAAAATGATTAAATCGATGAATCAAAAAAGTATTATTATTGATCAAAAGTTTCAAGTATTATCTGCGTTATTCGGACTATTGTCCCCATCTTCATTGTTATTTGTACAATGTTTCGGCCGATATGCCCTCGGCCTTCTTCAGGTATTTCTTGTCGGACTCGGCTCCGATTACAACAGAAAGTTCCCTATTACGACAAGAAAGTTCCCGAGTTCAAAAAGAAGGTTCCCGAGTCCAAGAAGGTTCCTGAGTCCGACAAGAAATACCTGAAGAAGTCCGGAGGGTATATTGGCGAAACGTTGTACAAATAACAATGAAGATGGGACAATAGTCCGAATAACACAGATAATACTAATCTTCAAGCCTCATCTGTAACATTCAGAGAAATAAAGTTTCAAGGTTTGGCATTTTAGAATGGACTAGTCCGATTTGGAGGCGTGGTCAGAAAGGATAGATACTATTGGTTTGACTTACTTTATCACTGATATTTAGCACTGTATTTATGAATAGAGCAGAGCTTTTTTATTAATAGATTCATTCATTTGATAAATTTATAAATGCATCTCTCCATGAAATGAACACAGGATGTGTGCTGGTGGAATGTCACTCATCCTTTAGCCCTTATTGTTGTCATTCTTCTCTTATCACACCATCCACCTGGTGCCATATGATAATACAAGGGTAGGCAGTGATATAACTGAATTACTTACAAAATATTCAATTGTTATTGAACTCCAGGCAAAACATCAAGTTGGGAATGAAAAAAAAGTTTCCTTTATGATCCATTATTATAGTATTGAGTCAGCTGAATATTTATCATGAATTTTCATCTGGTGCACCCCTAGAATATAAACCTCTGCCAATGAACTGAATTTTCATCTGGTGATTCCCAAGTGCACACAGAATACACACCTCTGCTAATAAATTGAAATTAAAATTACCTGCCAAAGAGAGTAAAAAAGCCTTTCTCATTTTGACCTTTAAGTTGATCTCATTAAAGAAAAATTGAATTTATAATTTTCTAGTTCTTTTCAAACAATACCCATTAAACTGAACCAGCAATTAGGAAATACAGTTGAAATCACGCAACAAATATTTGACAGATTTAATATTTTAGCACAATTCCAAAAGTAATCCATTTTAAAAAAAGAGTTGTTATAAAAACACAATTTAACACCATAAATTACACCAGCGTTATTAACATTTAAATATTCAATATTTCATTTTACTAAAAAAAATACTTTTTTCTTTAGGCTTAAAATGTTATTAATACATTTTTTAATTAATTTTCTAACATTTTTATTTATCAAATTTTCTTTTTAGATTAAAAATACAGAATTTTATTTAAGTTTTAATTAAAAACAATTTATTTAAATTCAAAAGAAACAGAATAACTTCCGTAATTGGCAAATTCCAAAAATTATAGAACAAGTAAAATTTAAAAAATTGAAGAAATACTATTTAAAGTAAAAAAATACAAAGTTAGTGAATTAAAAAAAATAGTTGGCACACAAGCTCCCTTTACTGGTGTAATTTTTTGTTGGTGTATTTGGTGGATGTATCTCCTATCCAATTCACAATTTTTGGATACATTTTTACTTCTCTCAAGACAAAAAAATGTCATCCATGTAAGTATTCTCAAACAGAACCCTCATATTATTTGTATTGGTATATTTCTTGTGTATGAAATATTATTGTTTATTCAAAAAGTCTCTGTTGTCAAAAATCTTGGGGTCTATGGTTAACAAAACAGACATAGTCACAAAAACATCTAACTCATCTCCTTCCAGAGTTTGCTCTAACTTCACAAAAAAAAAATGCAGCAGTTTTTAATGTTAGGCCGGGGGTTCTCAAACGTAAGTCCGTAGACCCCTACAAAATGTGATTGACCTATCATGGACCCCCTCCTTATATACCCCAGTTCACCTTGCAGTTGTTTTGTTGCAGCCATTTATGTAATTAATAAATTCTTCACAAACGTTTATGTAAAACTATCAATAGTAAAATAAACAGTAAAGTAAGCATAACGTAAAAAAGAGCTGCAAATATTTAATACTAATTTAATAACTTACCAAGGAAGCACATTTCCTAATGTGATGGGTGAAGCTGATAACTTTTGATAAGTTCATGAATATTGGGTTTAAACTTTTGAAAATATATCAACATGAGCATGTTCTCCAGGATTCTTGTGGAATTAATTTCTCCTAATTACTAAGAAGGCTTAGTAGTTTCCATAGACCCTTGTAGACACCTGAATACTTATAGAGTTGTGATATATACCCATGGGGGTTATGTAGACCACTTTGAGAACCCACTTAGACTGAATTTTGTGATTGGCTAGGATGAACTTTGCATATTCCATCATTTATAAATTTTCCCACTCCTCACTATCGCTTTTTTTGCTGACAATTCTCCTAAGGTAAGACTATTTTCAGGCACTTGATACCGTGCACACACTAGTTGTGGCCTTTTGTCTTTGCCATTAAAATAAAATGTCAAAAATTACATCATCATGATGTAAAATGTGATGTCAGACGGTGTATTGTGAAAACCTGTCCTTTTGAAATAATCAAATTTGGTATTTCTCTGAATGTTTGAGATGAGGCTTGAAGATTAGTATTATCTGCATTATTCGACTATTGTCCCCATCTTCATTGTTATTTGTACAACGTTTCGGCCGATATGCCCTCCGGCCTTCTTCAGATATTTCTTGTCGGACTCAGGAACTTTCTTGTCGTAATTGGGAGCCATCACGGAACTTTGAACCTAACCCTTTATTCAGTCCACAGGGGTATCCTGTTCTCATTCCGCTAACCATAGCTGGGGTAGGAGTTGTGTTAATTATTTTTCTAACTGCCTCTACTCAGGATTGAACTCGGGATCCAGAGATAACTGTCACTTAGAACTGTCTTAACCTAACTACCTTATCCACTAGGCCATGTGTCCAATTGACAAGAAATACCTGAAGAAGGCCGGAGGGCATATCGGCCGAAACGTTGTACAATAACAATGAAGATGGGGACAATAGTCTGAATAATGCAGATAATACTAACCAAATTTGGGTCTGGTCAACTGGAGTTGTATAAGTAATTTATTAAAAACAAAATAAACTCTGTAAAAGGTATACCTATTTCATTCTAAAAATTGTTTTATAGTATTGGGATGCTGGGAAGAAAGGAAGATATTTAGTCAAGTCCCTTCACACCAAGAACCAATATTAGCATAAGTATATCCATGATATACTAACATGGAATAAACAGAAGGAAAGACAAGCACATTTACAGAAATATCTATTATATACATAATATACATATAAGTAGTATGGAAAGAATATACAAACGTGTCCAAGCAGCAAGAAATAAACACATATTGTTGAATGCACAAGCAGTATGTGGAAGGAGTACAAAAAGGGAAAAAGGTTTACTTGATGACAATGCAAAGTAAAATGATCATAGCCATGTATCTTTAGTGTTACATAGAAGAGGCAGGAGACAACATCCCAAATGTTCAAAGAACAGAGGCAAAAAGGATCAAGAATAGGCTTCTGAGACTGTCATGTGACACCTCATGAGGCACCAAATGGACATCCCGATTCTCTAAGGGAGATGATTATCTATTGTAATAGCAAATAAGTTTTTCTCTTATTTTGGAACAAGTTTCCATATTTGAGATCAGTTATAAAAGCTTATGTTTGTTTGTTTGTTTGTTTTGTTTTACGGCATATCAACCTCGATGGGTCATTTAATGCTGACAAGAATTTGAAATAAATTCATTCTTGATGGGTACAATTTTTTTTTAATAAACACATTTTTTCTATTTAACTATGGAACTACCACTCCGGGTTAGAGGAACCTTGGATCAATGGTGATGAAGGGGTGCTCCACATTCCCCAGACCTCCAGGACTGGAACCTCATCATCAGATAGTTCAACTGTTCCCAGGACAAGCAGACCCTCAGCCAAACCTTCTAGCACCCATACAATAAAACAGCTGGGGCTTACCATAAGGGCAATAGGTTGGGACAATCATATAGGTGCTAGGGCTTGACATGACCAGCTGATTGATCAGAGGAGACCTCTCCGACTGCCTGTCTAGTGTAAGTAAGAGCCAAAGTAGAGTGTTGCATGTCATGGACTGCTCAGCCACCTGGGTTCCATTCTTAAGCCTCACGGGTCACCACCTATGGTCAACAGCTGGCCCCATTGGGGGGATTTTACCCTTCTGCAAGGGTTTTGAGGTATTCTAAAGCCCCCAGCGACAGCGACAGGGCTTGAAAGCTTATATAGATTAAGCTTAAAGATTAATAAAGTGGATTTCCCAATTAGAAAAAAAAAAATGACAAAATATCTCATTAACCAGCGCCATTAGTGGATGCGAAATAAAAGCCCAGTGTATCAGTTGATTGATTCAAGCTGTGAAGATAGAAAAAAGATACAAAGCCAGTTTGACTGTCATGAAGTACGCTGCCAGGATTTTTTATTCGTAATGAATGAAATTACTTGACAATTATCAAGTCATTTGCTATGACTCTAAAAAAAAATACAAAATAATGAATAAAGAAAAAATAATAAGAAAGAAAAGAGTCCCATGCAGAAAGTAGAAATTGATAAATATCTTCATTCTAGATTTAGAGTATCAGCTGATTGGTTGAATGTTTAGCTGTCCAGCAGGTGACAGCTGTCGCAAGAAGATCAATATCTAACATTCATTGTTGAGAAGAAACAAGAAGAAAAAGCTTTTCTAACCCTGCACATGGGCCAGGTCACCTTAAGCAAGCCCCACATAGATTTCTGCATGGTTTGCTTCATGGCTAATGACATGTGTGTGCATGTATATATATATATATATATATATATGTGAGTGTGTGCGTGTAAATATATATGTGTGTGTTAGTGTATATATATATGTGTGTGTGAGTGTGTGTGTGTATATATATATATGTGTGTGTGTGTGTGTATTGTGTGTATGTATATATAATGTTTGTGTATATATGTGTGGTGGTCTTTTTCAAGACAGTAAAAGAAAAAAAAAAAAAAAGTTGGGCTACAATTTGAAGATTAAGCCAAGTTTTTATTTACTCCCCACACTTTTCTCTGTGCGTGTGTGAGTATATATACATATATATATATATATATATATATATTTAATAAAAATGAAGGTCCACAAAATGTATTATGTTTTCAGAAAAATTTTATAAAAAAATTTTTTTTCTAAAAACCATTTTGGACTTTATTATATATATATATATATATATATATATATATATATGTGGGCAATTCCATGTCAAATCTTTCAAAATTGTCCTCCATCCCCTTCAATTTTTCTGAAATTTTAAAGTTAGACATTCCTCAAAATTTGAGCTTCCAATTCCAAAAATTGGCGGAGTTATGTTGATTTTAGATCTCCAAATTTGGTGGCTTTCACAAAAAATGGCAACTTTTTGTAATTTATTATTTTCTGTAAAATGAGTTCTAGGGTTTCCCTACTCCTAAAAATTGGTTTATAAAAGCATTTTTTCCCAAGGAATTCAAAAATGCTATTGAAAAAGTCTTAAAATCAACCAATTTTAAGTTATTGATGATTTCTGATTTTTTCATAGCAAGATCAATATCCCAATGTGGCACTAAATCTAAGACAACATTTTTTCTATTATTATTTTACATATATTGAACATTATTTGTCCCAAAAAGATAGTTTGGTGTTTGCCCAGAACTGAAGCTACAACCAGTTAAAATTTGTAAATCAGAAATCATTAATAAGGGTCACCAGCCGAAAGTCATAGCATGTTTTTATTTGCAAAAAAAATCAGCATAAAATATAGTAAAGTAAAGTCCTCGGGGCAGCCTAATGTCGGTATCAGCCTAACAGTGATGGAGTGAGTCTATCCCTTTTTCACTAGCACTAGACAAAGGAGATTGTTTCAGTGTCTGAGCTACACCTACCATCAGCTCCCTACTTTACTGCACAGATCCTGTGCTACTCATCATACGCTGAGTTGGCGTGGGCCGGTATCGAACACGAAACCTTGTGGTTCCTAGCCAAACGCTCTACCGACTGAGCTACACAAACAGGCAATTAATAAGAGTTAAATTATTTTGGTAAGATATTTGAAGATGAGCAGGAAAAAAGGGTTTCATGCCTTTTCAACAAGCATTAGGGCAAAGTGAACACAAACAAAACCTAGTTTTGTTTGTGTCTGAATTCTGCCAAAAGCATTCACTGAAAGTCTACAAGAATACAAAGCAGAGTGGGTATCTTATACAGCTTGAACTGTTTCTATACACACTGTAGGAATAGCTGCCTACAGTCTATGAGTAAAAAGATAAGTTCACAGAATGTAAAGACAAAAGGGAAAGCACATGTACTTTTAAACTTATTTATTCACATGTAAACTCAACAACAGTCAATATAACAAAGTACTTAGGGGCAGTACTTACAGTTCATATATCTCCCTTGTTGAGGGGGGTGTCAGGTTGAGTCTGCAGTTGTTACTCTCTCACTGAGGGGAAAGTTCCTTCAGTCACAAGAGACTGAGACAAGAGCTCATTTCCACGAGGCTCACACGTTGGTACCAAAACGTAAAGAGGGTTCTTCACCCAACCTGACAAGGGACGTTACCTTTTCTACCTCCTGTCCCCGAAGGCACAGGAGAGTTCTAGTCCCTACAATGCCACAAACCATCATGTACTAAAGTATTGCAAAACTTTGGCTTCACCCTAGTATTTAATTCTGAGGTTCAACATTGGAGTTAAAAGGCCAATCATTTGTTTGAATCTTGGTGACATAGTCTAGACAGAACAGGTGTTTCACACCACCTAGATATGACAACAGACACCAATAATATTTTTACACCCATTTTGATAAAAATGAAAATTTGACTGATAATCAAACCTGAATTTCCACTGCATTGTGGGATTGTAAAATATTTCTATTCTAAACTTCAAAATAGATTCTGACAAAACAAAGAAACAAAGTCCTTGACAAAACAAAGAAAAAGTGTTGCCTTTAATCACATTAAAAAAGATTTTGTTAATAAAATATTTACTGAATCATCATTTGATATGAAATTTCTTCTCTAATGAAATACAGAATAATGTTGGAAGTTTATTCATAAATTTGGATTATTTGGATTATTCAGACTATTGTCCTCATCTATATTGTTATCTGTACAATGTTTCGGACAATGTGCTCTCCGGCCTTCTTCAGGTATTTCTTGTCAGACTTGGGAACCTTCTCAAACTTGAGTCCAACAAAAAATACCTGAAGAAGGCTGGAGGGCACAAATTATCAAGCCGCATCTCAATTTATTTATCAATTTCATTCTTTTTGTTTTTAGGGGTTTTATCTTAAAGAATAAAAATACCACTTCAATATGGGAATCTCATAGCGCAATATCCATCATTCTTGAATATAATTTTCTCATTGACAGAAAATGCAAATGTAAATTTCAGTTGCAACTAAACCACATATACTGCGGTTTTATTTTATTTTGGAGGCGCGTGGTCTAATGGTTAGAGTCGTAGGAAATGGACTCGTCAACGCGAGTTCAATTCCTGGTCGAAGCTGTTGGCATTTCACATGGCGCTAATACTCTTGGGAAAGGTATGAATCCAATTCTCCCTCCAGTTATGGGTAAATAGCAGGGCAGACTGGACTCTTTAACCATGGCTAGGTAACCAGTCTAGGAGAAGGAAAACTCTGAATTCAAACCTGTTAAACTCCGCTTAAGAAATTGATCTTGTGTCGCATCCTGCTCGTGCGGAGGGGTTGGTAAATATATATACTGCGGTTTTATAGGAAATAGTTATTTGCCAATCTCCCCGCTACAATCAGGATATGACTCAAGGTCAATTCATAATTATTTACTAAGCTCAGTATAGATGTGGCACAAAGACAGAAGTAAGGGGCGCCCAATGAGAATCGAACTCACTAACAATGGTCTGCGAGTCTAACTTGCTAACCATTACACCACATATTTTTACCAGACTGAATTAAGATTTGTAAATACATTCATTTAAATTTAAAAGGAATCACTGTTTGACTCCAAAAACGTTGATTTCATATTCAGTATTTGCTTTTAGGTTCAAATTGACAGCATTCAAATCCGGGATTATGTTGCAAGTTTATTTATCAAATTGGCATGCATTTCTCAGGTGTAAACTGTTTCATATGTCAAACATCTTCAGTAATATCAAATCACAATTCCTTTCGGTTTACTTCTTGTCATTAATATAATTTCATTCTAAGGTGAAAGGATTTGAATCCTCAAACTCAATTATAGAAATGTATTCTCTTTCATGAAAGTCATATTTCAATTTACAGTTCTGTATTACATTCAGTTATTCAGATTTAAGATCACTTCAAGTTATTTACTAGAAGAATTCTCCTAAGAGTCTAGATCTCAATGTAACACTAAAATTCTCATGTTTGTATATATGTAACTGTAACTCAGCAAAAACAGCATGTTATAGCAAATCTTTTATCAGAGAAATACACTTAACAGTCAGGATGGCATGTCAACCCTTGTTGGGTTATTTTATAGTGAAGATTTTTTTTGTTTTATTCATTCTTGATGGGTATTCAATTTTTTCTAATTTAAACTCAATTTTTTTTACACAATTTTTTAAACTCATTTTTATTGTATATAAAGCCTATGAATGGAAACCTAACAGGTACTACCACTCCGGTTCAGAGTGGACCTGGGAGTAATGGCAATGAAGGAGTACTCTACACTCTCCAGAGCTCCAGAATTTGAACCTCACTACTAGAGGCAGTTTAATGTCATACCCAGGACCCTAAGACCCTCAGCCACTGCCTTTTAGCACATATATGATAAAAATGGTTGGGGCTTGCCATAAGGAAATAGGGTTGGGACAATCATATAGGTGCTAGGGCTTGATGTGATCAGCCAATTGATCAGAGGGGGCCTCTCCAACCACCTGTCTAACCTAAGTAAATGCCAAAGTGGAATGTTACATGTCATGGAAAGCTCAGCCACCAGGATTCCATACTTAAGCATCATTAAAATGTGGCGCCATGGCGGGGAGATTTTAACCCTCTGCAGAGGTGCAATTCATGTATTCTACAGACTCAGACAACAGGGCAGAAAAAATTATTATTATTATTATTATTATTATTGACCTGAGCTAGGCTAGCAGGTTATTATTAGTGAGATCGATTCTCACTGGGTGTCCCATACGTCTGTTCTTGTGCAAAACTAAGATAAACTTATTATTATTATTATTACTGAGCTGAACTAGGCTAGAAGGCTATTATTAGTGAAATCGATTCTCACTGGGTGCTCATACTTCTGCTCTTACGCTAAACTAAGCTAAACTTATTATTATTAGTATTGAGCTGAACTAGGTTAGCAGGCTATTATTAGTGAGATCGATTCTCACTGGGTGCTCATACTTCTGCTCTTACGCTAAACTAAGCTAAACTTATTATTATTTATATTGAGCTGAACTAGGTTAGCAGGCTATTATTAGTGAGATCGATTCTCACTGGGTGCTCATACTTCTGCTCTTACGCTAAACTAAGCTAAACTTATTATTATTAGTATTGAGCTGAACTAGGTTAGCAGGCTATTATTAGTGAGATCGATTCTCACTGGGTGTCCCCTACTTCTGTCCTTGTACTAAACTAATTATTATTATTATTATTATTATTATTATTAGAAGAAGAAGAGATGCTACTTGAAGATATCTAACTGTTGTGTTCTTTCTGCAGATAGTTTCAATAATCTGATACAAATTTGATCAATTCAAATGTAAGTAAAGTATGTAAAGTCGTTGGGGTGGCCTAAAGTCAGTATGAGCCAATCAGTGAGGGAGTCTATCCCATTTTCACCAGCACTAGACCAAAGAGATTGTTTTTGCATCTGAGGTAGAGCACGGCACCTACCATCAGCTCCTTACTTTACCACACATATCCCTGTGATACTCATATGCTAAGTTGGTGAGGGCCAGTATCGAACTAAGAGCCTTGTGGTTTGTAGCCGAATGCTCTGACTGACTGAAACTGATTACTTAAAATTAATTTTGATTAGTGATGTTTTCCCTTCTCCCAATTAACATATTTAAATGAAGATTCAATGCATTTTAAGCCAGATTACATGAGTAAAGTGTGAATTGCCTGATACAATTGATTAATATAAAAGAATACACAAAGACCATTAAGACTAAAATAAAAATGAAAAAAAATAAACAAAAATGTTTCAGCTTTCTCTGTTATTAATCTATTTCAACAATTTCTTTGTCTAGTAATTCAATTCCTTTCTGTTAATTCCTCCTTTTTTTTTTACAAGGGCGAGTTAAAAAGTAATGCCATTTTCTTTATTTCGTGTGAATTTAAAAAAAATAAAACTAAGGTCTACATTGAAACCCTAACAAAGCTCAGAACAAGAATCTGATGAGTAAGACCCAACTTGCCAATCGACAATGCTCAACCACACACAAGCATCAGGATAAGGGAGAAAATTGCCTCATTTGGGTGGAAAACTTTATCCTATCCTCCATACTCACCAGATTTAGTGCCTTTAGACTATCATCTCTTCGGGCCCTATGAAAGAGAGTTTCAGAGGCAAACATTCCAGTGACGAGGAAGTGAAATCTGTAGTGAAGAAGTGGCTCAAAGATCAGTCTACAGAATTTTACGGGGCAGGGATACATGCTGTCATTTTCGAAGGTGGAATATTGCTATTGAGAGAAACAGTTACAACTGGGAGAAGTAGGGATGTGATTCAGAGAGGACCAGCGTCATTTAGATGTATGATACATGTTCCTGTGTTGGTAATTATACGTGTCCTAAACAAAATGGCATTACTTGTTGACACACCTATGTGGAGAAGTAGGGATGTGATCCACAGAGGACCAGCTTCATTTTGATGTATGATACATGATCTTGTGTTGGTAATTATACCTGTCCTAAACAAAATGGCATTACTTTTTGACACACCTATGTGGAGAAGTAGGGATGTGATCCACAATGGACCAGCTTCATTTTGATGTATGATACATGTTCCCGTGTTGGTAATTATTATTGTCCTAAACAAAATAGCATTACTTTTTGACTCCCCCTTGTACTTTTATTTATCTCTTTCAACACTCCTTTTTTTTATTTACTCTGATCTTCTTATCTTTTTCTTCTCTATTTCTTATTGTCACCTTTATTTCATACAGGTGAGCAACTAATCAATCTATTACAATTGATTGCTTACGTTTCTATCTGTCTCATTCAAAGGCAATCATGCAGTTAATCTTAGGGTGAATTGAAAATGAAAATTACTGCTGTCCTACAAAACAACTATCTTACAGAACATCTTTGATTTTTATCATATAATAATAATAATAATAATAATATAATAATAATAATAATAATAATATCTTTTCAGCTTGTATATTAGGTCTGAGACCTGTCAGCTGTTCCTTATAAATATTCATTTTAAATCCACAGAATATTTATAATCATTCCACAGATTATCCAACTTTGCCTTGAAGGAGTTTAGAGATGGGGCATTCACTACTGATGAAGGTAGTTTATTCCATGCATTCACCACTCTGTAGCTAAAATAATTTTGTCTTGCGTTTGCTTTACAAGATTTTTTAAGGAGTTTTAATTTATGTCCTCTTGTATAGGTATTTTGATCAATGTTTAGTAGATCAGAGTTCGTTGAATAAAAACCATGCGTGTATTTGTAGGCTTCAATCATATCCCCTCTTATACGTCGGAAAACCAGACTTGATAAGTCAATGTTCCTAAGTCTTTCTTCATACGAAAGGGATTTTAAATTATTCACTAATTTAGTAGCTCCCCTCTGAACTCCCACAATGGGTTTTGTGTCCTTGATAAGTCTTGATAATTGATAATTATTGATAATTAATAATAATCCTTGATAATTATTGATACGAGGGCAATGCCATATCAAATCATCCAGAAAAAAGTAAAATTGTCACCCACCCCCCTTCAATTTTTCTCAAATTTTGTACAGGTGTGACATTCCCCAAAATTTGAGCTTCCAATTACAAAAATTGGTGGAGTAATGTCAATTTTTAGCTCTCTAAATTTGAGGGAGGGAGGGTCGCGAAAAAATGGTGACTTTTTGTAATCTATTTTTTTCTTTCTGTAAAATGAGTTCTAGAGCTTCCATACTCCTAAAAATTAGTTTATAAAAGCATTTTTGCCCAAGGAATCCAAAAATGTTATTGAAAAAGTCTGAAAGTCAACCAATCTAAAGTTATTGATTTGATTTGAGGGGGTGGGTGACATGGCCTGGATGATTTGACATGGAATTAACCCACTAGCAAAAAACAAAAAAAAACAACAACAAAATGGCCTCTAAGTGGTGTAAAAATAAATTTTTGAAAGATATTGCCTGAAGGGAGGGGGTATTAAATAAATAAGATAAAACAATTAGTATTTTTTAAAAATCAATTACTTACTTAAAAAGCATCATATTCATTCCATTTAACTGAGATATTTGTTTTGTTTTACAACGGTAGAGACCACCAAAAGTTTTCTAAAAATTTCTGATTTAATTATTCAGACATTTATCTTTAGAGAAAAATTTTAAAATCATATGAGTAAAATATAGTTTGTTCGGATTTCATAAAATTAAATGGGGGTGGGGAGTTTAATCTAGTAAAAAAAAAAAATTAAACATAAATTCAACTTGAGGTGAATAAGTATCAAAATTTTTGTGAAAATTTGACAATTAATTGATTTTTCATAGAATTTTAATATTCTTATGTAGTAATGATACTGACTATAAATGGAATACTCATTGATAAACTTGCTTAATTCCTGAAATGACTGTGATGTAATCAGTGACATAGTTTTGGTTACAGACAAATAGGAACCGAATCTCTATTTTATTAATATGATCAACAGCAAAATTTCTCTCTCTCTCTCTTTCTCTCCCTATCTCTATCTCTCACTCTCTCTATCTATCTATCTATGTCTCCCCCTATCTCTCCCTCTCTCTATCTCTCTCTCTCTTTTTCTCTCTCTCTCCCTCTCTCTCTCTCCCTATCTCTCTCCCTCTCTCATATACAGTGGTACCTTGACTTACGAGTGCCCCAAATTACAAATTTTCAGACTTATGAGTTGTCAATCAGTCAATTTTTGTTTTGCTAAAATTTCAGGTATGAGTGAGTGTAACGTTGTGGTATCTGTTGTATTCACGATACTCAAAGTGATATATTCAACATACTAAAAATGTCTTCGGCACGTGGCGGTCATCTTGTTGATAAAAATTACAACGCAAGAAATATGTAGTCACAACTGCTAGCCTTTTATTATTCGTATCAGACAGGAGGAAAGCAGAGAGAAAGAGAGAGAGAACACTAAATTACTGTGACCCCATACTAGGCACCGGAGCCTGATCCGTACCCTACGACGCGGAAAGCAAAAAGAGAGGACCTTTCTTCGTTGTTCCACATCACCACGTGATCCGGTTCCGGTCAACACCCAAAATTCTGGTACATTCAATTCTCCGTTTGGGGTCACGCTCCGGTCAAATCATCATTCATCCTGTTCTGTGTTAAAACTTTAATCTCTCACTTATTTCTTTCTTCCTCCCCCTTCCATAGTAGTCCTTGCCAAATTCAATCTTGCTACATGAGTTTCAGATATACTTATAAAGTATATTGAATTAATTAAACTTATAAGTTGCTATATATAATAAGTTAATCGGCCTAAAGTCGGTATCAGCCAGTCAGCGGGAGTCTATCCCCTTTTCAATAGCGCTAGACCAAAGAGAATTTTTTTTTAGCATCTGAGTGGACGCCACACATACCATCAGCTCCTCACTTTACCGCACAGATCCTGTGCTACTCATACGCTGGTTCGAAAATAAGAACCTTGCGGTTTCTAAAAATTCTACCGACTAGCTAACCCGGCTCATATTATATATATATATATATATATATATATATATATATATATATAGACAGAGAGAGAGAGAGATGATAAAAATATTCAAAGGATATAATTTTTATATATGATAATTCTTTTTTAAGAAATCAGGTTGTATACAACAGATGTTACATGTTAATATCTGTTCTGTTGATGGTTCCTTAAAAACAGAAAAAACAAAACAAACTGTTACATTGGCATATTATCATATCAAAAATATACATCCCCTAAATATTTCGTTTTTTTACATTTTTCCTATATACTGTCAAATTTATTTCCATTTTTCTCTAATATATATAACAGAGGAGTTTATTGTGTAATGGTTATCGTTATAGGAAATGGACATGGCGACTGGAGTTCAAATCCAGTATGAGGCTGTTTGCATTTCATATAGTGCTAACACCCTTGTGAAAGGTATGAATACAACTATTCTTCCCTAGCTATAAATAAAATAGTAGGGCAGATTGTGCTCTTTAACTTTGATAGGGGAAGTGGTCTAGGAAAAGGAAAATTCTGAATTAAACTGTAGTGTTCAACTCTGCTTAAGATATTGATCCTGTGTCACATCCTATTCATGCTGAGGGGTTAGTAAATATATATATCATCATTCGTGCATTGCACGACATCACACACATACGCACAAACAAAAATACGCACACACGCACATGGACATAATCATATCATCACAGCCTTTACGCATTTCCACACGCATGCGCATGACATGATACACATACGCACAAACAAACATACGCACACATACAAACAAAGAGAGCATTCGACATCACACAAACATGCAACATGAGAATACAGTTAAAAAACGCACACATTTGACCATTTACACCATTTCTGTCATTTTAAAAAAAACTATTTCGTTTACCTGATGAATGCTTTTAGCAGGAAACCATTGGTAGTAATATCATTCACAAATAAATGAATAAAAGCTAAAACTTTTATTTGTCAATTCATTCAACTATATATATATATTATATATATACACACTGCTGATGCAAAAAAATTAAAGAACACATAAAAATAGTATCCATGGGTCCCAGTGTTTTTTTTCTTCCCCCACCATTTCAAGCAAACTAAATACATTTCAATATTTTCTTAGAAACGAATTACACTGTATGGGGTACAGTGTCGGGGTTAAATGGCTTTAGTTGTTCATAGATAAAAACTCTATGATTTATTAAGAAACTTTAGTTGGGACTCATCAAATTTCCCAGGGACTCATTCAAATCAAATCAATGCATCCCAGAATACACTAAATTAAAAAGCTATCAGCATCACTATATATATATATATATATATATATATATATATATTTTGGCAGAATTATTTCTTTTAAACATGTTTTGTTAACACTATGGACAATTCTTGTCAGACGAGTTTTTGTTTGATCCTTTCTAACTGTTCGTGAAAAAAACCTTTGGTGGATTGCTACACCAATTCCACCTGGATATTAAAAAGATGGCCAGACAGTTAGAAAGGATCAAACAAAAACTCGTCCGACAAGAATTGTGCGTCGAGTTTAACAACAACACATATATATATATATATATATATGCATGTAGGATTAAACAAAAGACACATCTCCTGTTTAACAATTTTATTTTTGATCTTTTCGAGTTTTCTGGACAACTTTTTGTTTGGGTGGAATTCGTGGATAAGTCCACCAAATACAAACCATCCTTAAACAAAATTAATTTCCAATGCAGTACACACATTTTAAAATGTCTATAACACCTTTCACATCAATTCTTCTCCTTCCAGCCTCCACATTAATTTAATTTTTTAAAAACTGGAACACATCACTCCTGATGATGGCACTTCGAAGTGCCAAAAGTACTCGGGACCTGAACTTTGGTGGACTTATCCACAAATTCCACCCAAACATTAAAAAGTTGTCCAGAAAACTCGAAAAGATCAAAAATAAAATTGTTAAACAGGAGATGTGTCTTTTGTTTAATTCTACATGTATAAATGAAAGAATGCTGCCCAAATACACACACACACACACACACACATATATATATATATATATATATATATATATATATATATATATAATATAATAGTTAGGGTAGTGTAGACACAGACTCAGCATAAATGTATGTGTGCCTGTGTTTGATATCTGGAGAGCAATATCAGATAAAAAATAGATGAAAATTTAATTAAGCAACGTTTTTTAATAAACAATGACATAATCTTCATGATTAACATTTATGAGAGCCAAGTGTATAAATAATAGACATTCATATTTCCTGGTTGTTCTTTCTTTACAAACACAGTCTCTCTTGTATCATCTCAACTGGAGATTACAAGCTAAATATATTTCATTGAGAAAGCCCACAAGATCTCATTGTCAAATGAATGACTGCAGACATTACACTTTAAGCCACAGGTGGTTACAGTGGATCTAATCAGGATTCTCTCCTTACAAAATGGTCAACAAAACAACTGAACATTACTCAACATAAGTTTCTATCTTAATTGAAACTCAGCCGCTAAAAAAAATACAAATTCAAAACTGGGCAAATATTGTTTGGTGAAATATTTTAAAGAAAAAAATTGAATCCTGGGTTTGGATTAATAGCTTGGTGGCTGAGGTGGTTGCATGCTTTCCACTGGCAGCACTGGTTGGCATATAAGTTTAAGTATTACTCAAGAATTCTAATGGAGTTTTTTTAAAGACAGACATCTTTCTGTTCCTGCCATTGATTTCCCATATTCTATTTGGTTTGTATTTAATGGCATATCAATCTCTGTGGGTTATTTAATGCCATACACACACACACACACACACACACATATATATATATATAGGTGGAAATAGCACAGCAAAATATAAAGAAAACGGGAAATCACACCAGTGAGACTGGGTGATGTCTTAAAAAAACAAATAACAAAGATAAGACTGAAGAGATGATATGTTGAAATAAATTTATATTCTAAATAATATATATATATATATATATGCTGTAGATAGAAGGAAAGTGGTCAAGAAATGATCAACTCAAAACAAGTCACAGGGTGGTACGTTTCGTCTGTATGCACAGACTTTCTCAGCCGATCGAAACGTACCACCCTGTGACTTGTTTTGAGTTGATCATTTCTTGACCACTTTCCTTCTATCTACAGCATATCGTCGGATCCTAAACCCATCCACCCATCCTTCATATATATATATATATATATGATTTGTTTAATTTCCTGTGTATTAATAAAATGGTAGAAATAATTTTCAATAAGTTCATGTGTATTGACATATACTTGTTTTTGACCCTCAGCCAATACCTTCTAGCACCCTTCTGATAAAAAGTAGTGGGTGTTTGCCATAAGAGTAATTTTAAAAATACAGCCAGCCAATGGATTGGGTGGCACCTCTCTGTCCACCCAAGTAAAGGGCTGAGGTGAAGTGTGGCATGCCATGGGACCACTTAGTCACCAGAATCCCCTACTCAATCATTATATATGTGTGCAGTTATATGCAAAAATGTCTAACTATATTTTTAGATATATGTAAATACTTACCTAAAAGAAGTGCATATATCATAGTTGTTCTACACATCTTATTATAATGGAGATTGTGGGTTTGTCTGTCTGTAACCGAAACTATATTACTATACAAGTCACAATTCTCTTTGTTATTTACATCACATTTACCATGATTTTATTTTTATCTATACCTCAATTATTAGTAAAATTGTTTTACATTACTTATACTGTTGACCATATCTACATAGTATTTACCGCGTACCCCACTTGTACGGGTCAGGCACAAAGTCCCTATTAACGTGGGACCACCCACGAGCCGAAGCTCATGGAGTGGCAGGTGAAAAATTGCGTCGATCCCGTCGGCATTCCCCCTCAAGGGGGGCGCCTCAGGCACTGGGCAATAAACCCAGCCCTGCCCCTTTAAATCAAGGGGGCAGTGTTGCCTGGGGGATGGCCCCCTGGGATCGACGCTATTAATCAAGGTCCAGGGCCGAAGCCACTGTTGACCATATCTACATACTACTAACATGCAATTGTATTTATATATACAACAAAATAACAGTTTACAGTGTGAATGGGAAGGCTAATTTGCATATTGATCTTAAAAATTTGATTTCAATAAATATATGCTTAGTATTATTGATTTCTAATTGTTTGGTTTTATCTTAATGAATATGAGCAAAAATCTCTTCAATAAATCTTAAAAGAAATCCCCTAACAAGAAGAAATAACTAATATTATTCTTTACTTCCTTTTTTAACTAAACAGTTAAATTAGGAAAATTTACCAATGAAATACGGGAGTAACGGAAAATGATGGAAGAGTTAGTTTCAAAGTTGTTCTATTTTTCAATCATACCCCCTCTGTTCCAAATCTTTTTTTTATCTACATTCTTATTCAGTTTCATTAGCCTTTCTAATTTAATATGATATTTTATTATATTCAAACTTAAATACTTGCACCCGGAGGGTGCATACATTTGCTAGTTATATATAACATAGTTTCTATCTTATGAATAAATTGGTAAAAAAAATCCTTAGGTGCTAAACTTGAATATTTTGATTATTATAATTTCTCTGTACACAAGAATAACATCAGGTCAATGTAAAAATCTCATGTAAATCATAAAAGATTAATATGCCTAGTTGAAATCTAGATGATGTCAATTTGAAAAAAAAATTGAGGCAAATCTCAATACTTTTGAACAAAAGTTTCTGATGAAACACGGGCTTGTGCAAGTGCAAGTGCAACACCTTCCACATTGTGCAAACCTAGCTCCATTGAATCTTTTCTTGTTTCCTAAACTGAAAATTCATCTCAAGGGTGAAATTTGAGGAGATGGAGGACATTAAAAGAAATACAATGGTGAAGCCATTCACACCAGATCAAAAGAAGAGTTTTAGTTGCATTGACCAATGGAAAAACTTGTTGGAAGAAGAAGTGTGCTGAATATGAAGGAGACTATTTTTAAGAAAATGAACATTTCATTGTTCACTTTTGTCTCGGCTTCAGTTTCCATACTTTTTGAACACACCTCTTAAAGTGGAAACTGTCTGTCTACCTTTTCTTTCTATATTTCTTTCTATTTCTATGTTTCTCTTAAGCATCTATCACTGTTTCTCTCTATTTATCTATCCATCACAATGGTTCTCTGTATGTTTCTCTTTCTATTGCTTTATATTTTATTTTGTATCCTTCTTTCTATGTATTTTGTCTATTTCTCTCTGTCTCAATGTTTCTCTTAAGTTTCTGATTCTCTGTATGTGCATGTATGTATGTATGTATGTATGTATGCATGTAAAAGACCACAACACAAGCAAAAAAACGGTTTCATGACAGTGTGAAGGAGTGTCTAGTGTGCTTTGGTATTCCCGTCGATAATTGGGAGTCACTAACATCTGATCATTGGCAATGGAGAGCTGCGATATATAGGGGTGCAGAACTGTTTGAAGCTGCAAGGGTGGACCAAGCAAAACTCAGGAGAGTGTACCAAAAACGTGAAACTCTACCAGCCAATTCTGGTGATGTGTGGATCTGTGAGGAGTGTGACCGGCCCTGTTGTCAAAGGCAGGCTTGGTCAATCACATGAATAACATGAGAGCTACCAGACTACAATTGTTGTCTCTACCATGCCACACTCTGATTCCCAACATGAGACAGTTATGAGAATACAACACCTGTTGACTCAGTCAACACCGTTCGTTATGTGTGCCAGATATGCTCTAAGATATGCAAGACTTTGCAGGGTTGAAAAGTCATGAACGAGCCCACAAACGGACAATGAATGAAGGAGTGGCAGTCGCCTGACAAGACGTTGTGATCAATATGTATGCATGCATCCTATGGTGGTGCATAAGCATAAAATTTTATCATCTGATACAATGAGAAGGACGTCCTTTCTATGGCATATTTGCATCAAACTTTGAGGATCTGCAGCAGGTTTGATGAGTCATTTGAGGGCGCATGAGAGGAAAGGTTCTGGTGGTGGGATTATAGAATTGTGAGGGACAGCAGTGATCTATAAAGATAATGCTATTGCTATGTATATCTCTCTCTCTTTATCTCTCTGTTTTCTGTGTGCTTTTTCTCTTTGCTCTTAATAAATTTAAATTAGGTTAAATGTTTCCTTTCTTAAAAATCTTACAAAACGATTTTAATATTTTTTTAAAAATTCTCAATATGTATTCATTTTAAAAAGAATTTAATTCGCTTTGCAAACTCACTTTCCTAATCCCAATTATCTATCCAGAGCTCAATGGGTGATCCAATGGGTTACATTTTGTCTAGTGTATGTAGTAGAATTAACCAACCAGATGTACAGAGGCTGATGTCTGTGTTAGCATACTCTATTTAAAGCCATTTTTTCTGTTGGCGTTGAACAAACGGGTAGCGCATTAGGGTTTGATCATCTCTAATGGGGTCTAACTGGTGAGGGGGGTATTATGCTGGAAGACCCGAACCCCAATGAAACCAGTTAATAACATCACTGACGATGCTACCCAGCACTGTTTAGTCAGGCATATCCCAACATATATATATATATATATATATATAATTTTTTGATGTTTGTTTTTAGAAGCATTGTTGAATAAAGTATATACTATTACTTATATTTTTGCTTGAAGGAAATCATTAGTATGATTTACTGATGAGACTTAATAAGTTGAAACAGACTGTACAATGTTCTAGCATAATGATCGTTTGCCTAAATTCACTTGTCATGGTTATTTTCTATAATTATCGAATTTCATACGATATACGCATTGTAATTGCCTTCAAGCAAAATATAAATAATAATATATAATATATATATAAGTAAAAGTAAAGTCGACGGGCGGCCTAAAGTCGGTCAGCTAGTCAGCGAGGAGTCTATCCCCTTTTCAATAGCGCTAGACCAAAGAGATTGTTTTTTAGCATCTGAGGTGGAGCGCCACACCTACCATCAGCTCCTTACTTTACCGCACAGATCCCTGTGCTACTCAAACGCTGAATTGGTGGGGACCGGTATCGAACTAGAAACCTTGTGGTTCTAGCCGAACGCTCTACTGACTGAGCTAACCCGGCCCCTATTCCTGTTAATTGAACGGGTTTGTATGTATGAAATAGTTACAATTGAAATAATCTGGGTTTTTTTTTTACAAAAAAAATTAATCTATCCATATAAAGATCAACTTTGAGAAAATCCTGCAAACATTAAATGAAATGAAAATGAAAAAGGTACAGAAAAAAAAAACCCAAATAATTACACTGTGGCAATCAACTTCAAAAGGTCAGAATTTAAAAATTTCCAATGAAAAATCCAGAAAAATCCAGAAAAACATAAAAAATGTTTCCATTATAAAAAACACACAAAAACTTTTCAATTCAATCTGTTCTTTTGTGTTAAAACAAAATTGTGGACATTCTGAACAAGCAAGTGACATCTAACACGCAGTTCTTTGTGTAAAATCTCTGCAATTTCACCAGGAGACTAAAAGGAATATTGTGGAAAAGTATAAATTTTAGACAGAGATACCTGATTAACTCAAAATATTAAATAGACTAGCAAGAATATGTGCCCTCTGGGCATAAGTATTTAAGTTTATGATGTAATGAATATGCATATACCTAGGTACCCCCCTCACAGTAATCTGATTGGTTAGTGTCCACCATAAATACTTAACACTGTAGTGGTACAATCGCCTGTTACTACTATACTGGCTACTCTGACATACTACTATTACTGCGATGTACCAGCTTCATACTTACCTGCGAGTATACCTCCCTACAACTTTTACTAATATATACCTTACCCTGGATATATCAGTTTTAATCTAATGAATATATTAAATTAGATTAGCAAAATCAAATAAGTATGCATATAAAAAGATTACACTTATTCTAATTATATTTTAATTGTTTTTCATATAAAAAAACATTCATAGGATTGATTTTAATACGTTGGATAATAAAACAATAATATTACAGATCAATAATACCAAGTAATTATTTATTAAACCCGGTTTTGTTAAAACCAGTATACAAATTAACCACCCCATATATTATGTAAACCTTTATTTCTTAGTGATACATAAGACACATTGGAGGATTTTAAATGCACTAATAACATGGGCTGTTTTGAGGCAAATCTAACGAAGATTTTCAGAGAGACATCATTAATAAAATAAAAGTTATTATATGTATTAATAATATTGACAATAGATTAAATACTTATTGATTAATTTACTTAATTTCTGAAATGACTGTGATGTAAGCAGTAATGTAGTTTAGATTACAGACAAATAGATACCAAATCTCCATAATTAATAGATATAGGTATCACAATATAAATGCCTGTTTGTCAACTTCTGTAACCACCTGGGATCAAGTGACAACTTTCAAGTTTCTGACTATATTAAAAACAGGCTGAAATAGATAGATCAAGTTGAGGTGCATGGTCTAATGGTTAGAGTTGTAGGAAATAGACTTGTCAACCTGATTTCAATTCCTGGACGAAGCTGTTTGTTTTTCACATGGCACTAATACCCATGGAAAAGGTATAAATCTAATTCTCCTTCAGCTATGGGTAAATAGCAGGGAATATTTGTCCATACCCCACTTGTATGGACTGGGCACAAGCCTCGTTTTAATGTGGGCCCACCCATAAGCCGAAGCTCATGGGTGGGAAAGAACAAAAATTGTGTCGATCCCTCGGCATTCCCCCTCAAGGATGGGGGGCCTCAGGCGCTGGGCAATAAACCCAGCCCTGCCCCTTTAAATCAAGGGGGCAGGTATTGCCTGGGGGGAAAGCCTCCTGGGATTGGCGCTATTATTTGTACTTTACCCTGATCCAGTGGCCGAAGCACACTGGACCCCCGCCCCGAAGGACGAGTATGTCTGGGAAGTATCAGAGTAAATAGCAGGGTAGACTGTGCTCTTTAACCATGGCTAGGTAACCAGTCTAGGAGAAGGAGAACTCTGAATTTAAACCTGTTAAACTCCACTTAAGAAATTGACCTTGTGTCACATCCTGCTCGTGCGGAGGGGTTGGTGTGTGTGTGTGTATATGTATATATATATATATATATATATATATATATAGAGAGAGAGAGAGAGAGAGAGAGAAAGAGAGAGTGAGAAGGGATGAAAGATGAATAGACTGAGATATATTTATCAACTAACATAGACAGATAGAAACACACTGAGATCATGAGCAGAGAAAGGGAAATAAGAACAAAGAGAAACTATGAAGTGGGGGGAGGATACAAAAATCAAGAGACAAACCAACTAGATATACAGACTCCATGACACACCCATGACACACCCATTAACATATTTATGTCCATGTGTATGAAAGAAAATCACTTGAAACAGGAAAATAAGATTGAAAACAGGTTTATAAGTGCACCATGTTATTGATGAATTTTTCAGTCCTTTTTATACTTGGGTCATTTTTTCGTGAATGAACATGAAACTATTAAGAATATTAACAATCAGTTAACTATCATGTTTTTTTTAATGAGACAAACAAGAATATACACCTTCCGGGTGTAAGTATTGAAGTTTTAATGAAATGAAATACAGGATGTCCACAAAGTCTATGAGCACTTTAAAGTTATGAATTCTTTAAAGCGGACACAGACTTTATGGACACCCTGTATATTAAAATTAGAAAGACTAACGAGATTAAATAAAAATGCATATAAAAAGATTACATTTATTTTAATTATATTTAAATTGATTTCTACATAGAATCATTCATAGGATTAATTTTAATACACTGGGAAATAAAACAATAATATTAATGATCAATAATACCAAGTAATTATTTATCAAATCAGGTTTTGTTAAAACCAATATACAAATTAACCACAACATATATTATGTAAACCTTTATATATGGTATATAACAAACTGAGATCATGAGCAGATACATTGCATTAATACATGAGCAGATACATGCATTAATAACATGGGCTGTTTTAAAGAAAATCTAACCCAGATTTTCATAGAGACATTGTTAAAAATAAGATTTATTCTATGTATTAAAGATTTTCGATTACAGACAGACAGACATTGAGTATCCATCATAATAAAATACTAGACAAAACGTGACCCATTGGGATTAGGGAAAAGTGAGTTTGCAAAGTGAATTAAATCAAAAAAATAAATAAATAAATACAACCGGAGAATTTTTAAAAATACAAAAACATTAAAATCATTTGTAAGATTTCTAAGAAAGGAAATGTTTAACCTAATTCAAATTTATTAAGAATGAAGATGTTGGCCTGGCGGGCTGTTTATGAAATGTAACATACAAATACGTTTCATGACTCTCCAACATCTCTCTCTCTCTCTCTCTCTCTCTCTCTCTCTCTCTCTCTCTCTCTGAGGAACTACCATATATAATGAGGAGGTAATCAAGATATACATAGAGAATGTGAAAATGACAGGCAATATGTCAATTGAGACGGATCAGTTTTTGACATAAGTGCAAATTATGACTAATTAAAACCAATTAAAATGGATTTTTAAAAACATAACTCAATTCTAAAACTAAGGAATATTTTAGTATAGCTTTTTATGTAATTAAACTAAACAGTAAAAAAGCTTTTTGGAGACAAAAATTGATTTGTTCAGCTTTAGTATAATAATAGATTGATAACCTATAAATTTGTTTATTTGCTTACTTATGTTTATATTTTCCAAGAGAGAATATGAACATAAATATATTTACAACTGATTATATTATACCGAACATAATACCAGTAAAATGACAACAATACATACATAGAAACAATTGTGGTGATAGAGAGTCTAAAATCAATATTATCTGGTGACAGTAGAAATAATATCTTTACTTCCTGCATCCAGTGTCCTTTAAATCTTCTCTTCTTAGGCTGCTCACATAAAACTGTACACTTGGGTCCATAAGAATTATTTTTCCTTTTTCTGACATCATAATGGCCAACTAAGCAAAATTATACCTGTCTGTTCATCTTCTAAAAGGTTTCACGGGGATTTTGTTTTGTGGATATGTGGGTGGTATAATAATTATTGTTATATAATTATTGTTACACAGGCACTTGGTTTAATGGTTAAGTTGTAGAAATGGACTCGTCTTTTTAAGCTCTGTATTTCATTGTTCATCTAAAAGATTTAACCATAATTTTTGAAAAAAAAAAAAAAAAAAAAATCTTCATAAATACAGAACTAGACTTGCAGATACTTAATGGATGGTGTCAAATTTGATACAAGATCCCATGGGACTTACTCTGTAATAAATACTTGAAAAAAAAAACAAAAAAGAAAATTCACTCAAGCTGGTGATCCAACTGCTGAATTTATATCATTTAACATTTGGTCTAGATAATTTTTGAAGCATGAATACATGCAGATGTTATTGTATTTGATGGAAAATCAGACTCTTCCTATTCTTTTCCACACAAAATGACTTGGCAGTGGTGCTAAAAAGTTATTATCTTGACTAAGAAGGGAATAACCTAGACACCTAAAACATTCCCTTCGCCTAGACCCATTGCTATATGAATGTTAAAGGGTTATTTCCTATAAGTCTAACATGATCATAGGGGAACCACTTTTAACTGATAAATTATCTATTTATTTTCCCATTAAACTAACCCTAAACCCTAACCCTAACCCAATCTTCTTTTTTCCTAGTAGATCAATAAATAAATAATTTATCAGTCAAGAGTGGTTCCCCTTTGATCATGTTAGACTTATAGAAAATAACCTGTTAAAGAGTCCAGTCTGTCCTACTATTTACCCATAGCAATGGTAGGGGAGATGAGATTGATTTATTTCCCAAGGTCATTGGTTGAAGTCTCGTCGAGAATTCGAACTCGGGTAACCAAGTCCGTTTCCTCTAATATTGACTTTTACGCCCACTATGAGGCGCACTTAGTGTAACTGTTATAGTTGTGGGACCGAATTCAAATCTCAGGCTGAGCTGTCTGAATTTCCCTTCGTGCTAATAACATTGGAATAAACATGAACCCATGCCCCCCCCCCCTAACTCTGCTCAAACTAAATTGTAGGGCATCTGATAATTTTTATTTTTGTAAAGAATGATTGAAATGTGAATATTTATGTTACAGGGAGACAAACATAATTATCTTCTGGTGGATTGTGGGTATAACTTCCCGCATCACATGTCTATTGGTCACATGATAATTCAGGCTCTCCAAACATCTTGTTTTGTTCCTTTACTTTCTAATAAGAATGTTCTCTGGGGGAATAATACTAAGTCCAATTACCGTCGAATTGGCAAGACAAGATAGCAAGCAGTTGTAACTGAAATACGTTTCTGGTTTGCTGCTAAGACTACTGCAAAATGGCAGGATTTATGGAGCCTCAGAGGATCATACAAACCAAGCAGCCAATCAGGACTCAGGGAATGGAATCACCCAAATGCATGAGTGGACTGTTCTGAATTCCCATAAGTACCAGTTGTCTTGACACTGATTCAGTTGTGCCCAGTCACATTGTTCAAACCAATAGTAGACTGACTGACTGACTGACTTCAATATCTTCATTTCTTTGAATTGCTTATAATTCTTTGAGGATTTTTGAATTTCTTAAGATTATTTCCTGTATACGTCATTAAATGTATTTGTTTTTTCCTTGACATCAGTAAAGAATTGTCATGCCGTCCCTTTATTGAGACCAGTTGGCAGTTAAAAGGACAATGCTGTGCATGTCCTTTCCACATTAACATATGTTCAAGGCTCATTTGAAAAAAAATTGTTACTGGTCTCACTTCTCGGATTAAAGCCATAGGTAACAGCTAAGCAAATAAGTAAATCACCAATATATCAGTTCAAACATGGTAGATACTAAAAAGAATATTTTAATCTACTATTATTGTATTAAATGTTGCTAAAACGTTTGAGTTTCCTGAATTCAGAAAGTAAGTCTAATGTTCATATGCATCAATCTTGAAATGATAAGTCTTGAAATAAAAAAAAACTCCTGATGATGACTTAAAATTAAAACTGGCCAGGATTAATAAAAAAATATAAAAATTTAGTTACCAATGTTTATGTGTGTTTTGTTTTTAAATTCACACACACACACACACACACATATATATATATATTATGGAATAAACAAATTGTTATAAAAATCTATAAATCCCCAAAATGCTTAATACTGGCCTGGAGAGCAGAATAAAAACTAAAATGAAGGAATATATATATATTAATGTTAATCCTAATAAGTCACATATACCAACTAATAGTTTCACTTACTAGCTCATCAGGGAAAGAATCTGACATTTTTGTTTAACACAATCCTAGCAGCTTATATATATATATATATATATATATATATATTTCTTTTGGCCAAGTGTTATGGTGTTAATTGATTATTTTCTTGGTGTTTTCTTTTTTAAATTTTTTTCCCAGGCAAAGTTTTGTAGTATATTTCTACTAACAAATTATTTGCCTTTTTTTCATTACCCCAAGGGTTTACTAATAGGATTAGTATACTGAATATATATATATATATTTATATGTATATAATATATATATATATATATAGAGTTTTTTTCAATAATCGTTGTGGCCGAATTATTGGTTAAGATAACTAAAATATATGTATATCTATCTATACATATATATACATACATACATACATACATACAGTGGTTCTGAACTGGTTGGGATAGATAACAAATTATTAAATTTTATTTAACAACATTTATATATGAGTTGTTTTTTTGTTTTTTTAAATCTCTGTCTCTCTCACATGAAAATTACAAACACTTTCATTTCTTAATAATTGTGGATTTTTTTCTGAATCACTTTGAAACCTGATAACCAATTATATGAACATAACTAAGCCAAACCTGGAATGATAATCAGGCATTGTTGAACACACACACACACACATGCACACAAACGCACACATAACCCACCCACCCCCACACACATATAATTTGGAAGATATAAGACATAAACAAAAATCTCAATGCATTTTTATAGTAAAATTAGTCTCAATGCATTTTTATAGTAAAATTAGTCTCAATGCATTTTTATAGTAAAATCAGTCTCAATGCATTTCTATAGTAAAATCAATTTCAATACATTTCTATTATAAAATCAGTCTATAGTCCGAATAATCCAAATAATACAAATTATCAAGCCTCATCTCAAAAGTTCAGAGAAATAATACATTATATCATTATAATCTTTTGAAGTAAGACAATAAATGTCTATTTATTTAGTTCACGTTAGAATTGTTCAATACTAAATAAACATGTTGAAGAGACTTTATCTCAAAATATTAAGAATAAATCACATGTTAATTAACAACACCATAGTTACCTTATTTTTCTTTACACTTGCATTGTGATAACCTTCAAAACCAACCACCAAACCAATATAAACACGATGCTTCAAGCAAATTATAAAACATTTTTAAAACTAATTCTTGTTTGGAATAAGAGAATTAAATTCCCCTAATCTGTGACTATATATTTTGTAACAGCTGGCAGTAAGTATTTTAACTTCAATCTTTAATCTTGGTAGAACTATTAGTATTTGACTTTAGACTTAACATTGACATTATCACTTGTTTAGTTATTAATAACTATGACTAATTGACTAACAGTTCAATATATAACAAATTACTTATATTTATTACATTACTATCATTCTAAATATGTTCATCCCTACGTACTGGCTTCTTTGCTACTCTAAATCATATAAGTCAGTAGTCATTGCGGGTATGTAGTAGTCAGCTACTACCAACTACTGGACTTCAATAAACAACAGATACGTATATACAAAGAGAGGACCCTTCTTTATTTTCTTCGGTGTGTGGGTGGTAAAGGCGCAGAGCTTCACAATGAAAATGCCGGTGGCTGGCAAAGAGCGCAGTGTTCACAATGAGTGCCTGAGGGGTATTTACTGATGGGAGACGTGAAGTGTCCTTTTTGGCTGCCGGCTCGAATCTCTGTGTGTCGGCTCGAATCTTCTCGCCTTTACATTGATAGATACGCCTCCGCATCTTTATCTTTTGATCTGATAATGGACATTTGTTATATATTTCTTTATCTTCTCCCTGCTTCCTTGCCCGGAAACCCTCTCTCCCGTTTTTTAACTTCTTTGTTCGCTCTTAACGGGAAAAAAGTCCTTTGTCATTTTTTTTTGTCTTTTCTTCGTTTAATTTAACCGGAAATTCCTATTTCCGTTTGTTCAATATACAACACCTACACACATCAACCAATGCTGATTCTTATTATAATGGAGATTGTGAGTTTGTCTGTCTGTAACCGAAACTATATTACTACTCAAGTCACAATTCCATTAGTTATTTACACCACATTCTCCATGATTTTATTTTTATTCAATCCTCAATTATTAACGAAATTGTTTTACATTATTGATACTGTTGACCATATCTACATACTAGGATATTTACCACATACCCCACATGTATGGGTTAGGCACAAGGCCCTATCAATGTGGGACCACTCACAAGCTGAGACTCATGGGTGGAGGGTGCAAAAAATGCGTTGATCCCATTGGCATTCCCCCTCAAGGGGCGCCTCAAACACTGGGCAATAAACCCAGCCCTGCCGCTTTAAACCAAGGGGGCAGGTGTTGCCTGGAGGGATGGCTCCCTAGGATCAACAATGCTATCTTGTAAGGTCCAGCAGCCAAAGTTCACTGGACCCCCCGGTCGAAACCGGAGTTAGAGATATTTACCTCGTACCCCACTTGTACAGGTTAGGCACAAGGCCCTATTAATATGGGACCACCCACAAGCCTAGACTCATAGGTGGAAAAATTGTGTTGATCCCATCGGCTTTCCCCCTCAAATAAACCCAGCCCCGCCCCTTTAAATCGAGGGAGCAAGTGTTGCCTGGGGGGATAGCCCTGGGATCAACACTATTAACTTGTAAGGTCCAGCAGCCGAAGTTCACTGGAACCCTGGTTGAAACAGGACTTAGATATGTTGACCATATCTACAGGTATTTGCCTCTCATCCCACATATGAGAGCATGACACAAGGACATTTTTATGTGGGCCCACCCACAAGCCGAAGCTCATGGGTGGTAGGTGAAAAAAATGTGTCGATCCCGTCAGCATTCCCCCTCAAGGGGGGCACCTCAGGTGCTGGGCAATAAACCCAGCCCTGCCCCTTTAAATCGAGGGGGCAGGTATTGCCTGGGGCAATAACCCCCTGGGATCGACGCTATTAACTTGTAAAGATCCAGGGCCGAAGCCACTGGATCCCCAGCCCATTGGGCAGGTCTACATACTAATAACAACATGCAGTTGTATTTATATATAAAACAAAATAGAAGTTTACAGTGTGAATGGGAAGGTTAATTTGCATATTGATATCAAAAATTTGATTTTAATAAATATGTGCTTAGTATTATTGATTTCTAATTCTTTGGTTTTATCTTAATGAATATAAGCAAAAATCTTGGGGACAAATCTTAAAAGAAATCCATTAACAAGAAGAAATAACTGTAATTTTATTCTTTACTTTCTATTTTAACTAAATAGTTAAATTAGGAAAATTTAGAAAATGAAAGACAGGAGTGATGGATAAGTATGTTTCAGTTGTTCTATTTTTTTTGATTATACCCATCTCTATTTCAAATCTTTTTATCTGCATTCTTATTTAGTTTCATTAGCCTTTCAAATTTAATATAATATTTCATGACATCAAAATTTAGATACTTGCAGACTAGACTGTATATTTTTGCTAGTCTATCTAATGTCATAAACTGACTTCATTTTTTGTCATTGCAGGACTGATCCATAAAGTGGATAATAACAAAAATTTTGTGAAATATTGAAAAACAAGAAAAAGTTATTCTTGCAGATTTAGTCAAAAAGTCTGCAACAAAGTGAGAGGATAAATGGACCATATGACCTTTAGGCATCCCTTTTTGATCTCGATTAAGAAAGGACATGTTTTTCATTTACACCGTCAATATCCGGTTGTTTTAACAGATGATTTTTAGATTCTTTTTTTTTTTAAATTATAAAACTAACCCCAAACCCTAAACCCCCAACTTTAACCCCTAATAAACAACCGGATATTGACGGTATAAATGAAAAACATGTCCTTTCTTAATCAAGATCAAAAAGGGTTGCCTAACGGTCATATGGTCCGATAAATTGGCAATGCTGTAAATATTGCTGCATTTAAAGATCTCTGACGTTCCAGACAGAACAGCTACTGCTCTGGTATTAATTCCTTAAAAAAAACTACACTTGTTATATTATTGATTTTTAGTATACATATGCAGTCACTATGTTAACTAATTCTAGAAATTTAGAAAACTTAATGCAATAACTGGTTTCCTCAAGAAGAAAAAAAAGAAGATCTTTTTATTTTCTAGAATGATTTCAAGAGATTTGAGAAATGCTGGGTATGTATTTACCCAACCTTGGACAGGATGTGACACAAGGTTGATTTTTATGGGGAGTAAATCTGGTTTGAAGGCAGAGATTTCCTTCTCTTAGACTGGTTGCCTAAACAAGGATAAAGAGCCTGACTATCAAGATATGAGGAGAGCACAGTGAGATTCATGCTTTTTATCAAGGATATTAGCACGATGTGAAATGTGGACAGCCTCGTTCAGGACTTGAACTCAGGTCACTGATTTCATTTCTGAAGACAATAACTGTTACACTTAGTGTTGTATACTCTCTTTCTTTACTTTCTTACTTCTATTCTTCTAGCGTCTCTTCTAGAGTCTGGACTTCGTCTTGGGGACTTCGTGTCTGGTCTTCCATTGGGGATTTCTCTTTATCAGAAGCCCTGTGTCATTGGTAGTTTTTAGATAATAACACAAGACTTCAATTTAACTTAGATCATATTTTATTCTGAAATCCCCACCAGACTACCTGTGTAGATTGAGTCGGCACCGTGCATAACATGACTTACCACCGTCGTGGCTTTGGCCGATCTCACTAAAACATCTCTTTCTAATCAAAACCGGAAGAGGGTCTTCTCCACCGATTCTCACGGTATCCACCAGAAGGATCAGGACTGAGATCAAGCCTTATCATTCAATCCTTCAAGGCCACCGGCTGAACTTATAACAGCCATTTTGGTTTCTACACTACTATACATAAATATTAGGAATCTAATAATTATGTGACATTAGTGCACCTAGGGAATGCTGGGTAATATAAAAGATTAACATAAGGATCACATTTATTTTATACATCATCCTCACAACTCTTATTTCTCACATTTATGTGTTACTTTTCTATATATGTGTGACAGAGAACACGAGGTGAGTGGCGAACGTCAAGGCCTGCCGTATTCTCGAAGGAAGCGGACTAGGCTTTGCCTGACATGTAGGACTGTAGAATCGAACCTGCTTCCTTCAGAATGCAAACATTGTCACCAAAGTTGAGAAGCTACAGTCCCGGATGTAAGTGCCAGGTGCCCGGATGATGGCTATGATGATTCCGGCGGCCAGGTTTGGCTCGAGAATCTCGTGTGTGGGGCGCAGACACCCGGATGTTGAGGAGAAATTAGTATAAATAGAAGTGGGGTGACGACAGGAGTCGAGTTGCGATTTTTCAGCTGCTGAAGATATTTGAGTTGGTGATTTTACGATGACGACGGATTTTTTGTGCTATAGATTTTGTGACGGTGACAACATTGTTGACCCCCCCCCTCTCTTCAACAAGTCGAATTTATTTTTCTCCTCTATTTTTTTTTCTTTTTCATTCCAGAATATACTAGATTGTATAAACACATCTTTCAAATACAAAAGTTTTTGTTGGGATAATCAGGTAAGGAAACTGTTATTGACATATTTAAATATGGATGAGCTAGGGCTGAGTCAAATTAGCCTCAGGTGTTGGCCAATCAGTGAGGAGGATTTTGGATGGATCATTTGCATATGAAGGGATAAATACAAACCCCATAGGGAATTCAACAGGGATATGATGTTACACCAACAGAATATGACCAGCAGTTATATCAACTTATAACAGGATGTAATATGATACATAAAATAAAACACATAGATTTTCTATCTATTTCTCTGAATTTTTTAGATGAGGCTTGATAATTTGTATCATCTGGATTATGTGGACTATTGTCCTCTTCTTTATTGTTATCTGTACAATGGATTGAATAAAGGTTTGAGTTCAAAGTTCTGTAATGGCTCCTGATTACGACAAGAAGGTTCCCGTGTTCAAAAAGAAGGTTCCTGAGTTCAAGAAGGCTCCCAATTTGAGAAGGCTCCTGAGATTGAAAACAAGGTTCCCAAGTTCGAGAAAGCTCCTGGATTGAATAAAGGGTTGGGTTCAAAGTTCTGTGATGGCTCCCGATTACAACAGGAAGGTTCCCAAGTTCATAAAAGAAGGTTCCCGAGTTTGAGAAGGCTCCTAAGTTCGAAAACAAGGTTCCGAGGTCGAGAAAGCTTCTGAGTCCGACAAGAAATACCCGAAGAAGGCCGGAGGGCACATAGGCCAAAACATTGTGCAGATAACAATAAAGATGAGGACAATAGTCAGAAGAATCCAGATGATACAGATTTTCTATTCATATTTATATCTTTTAAAATCTAGTTTGGATGTATTAAAAGTTTTACAAGCACATAAATATAGTGACTATTGAGGTAAATGCATGAACTACTATTGGCAGATCATTGTCTGTATGGAAATCTGATCTCTCTGATAAAATAATACATAAATTCTTCAAAGCTATAACCTTGTTAGTACTACTGTATAGCTTCAACACTTGGACCCTAACAAAACACTTGAACAAAAAGCTAGATGGGAAGGCTGCTATGTATAGTTTTAAACAAATCCTGGAAGAAGCACATTAGAATCTATACATTCAGTTACCCAACCCCATATCTTGCAAACCATCCTTGAGAGACATGTTGGACACTGCTGGAGAAGCAAGGACAAACTCATAAGCTGTGTTCTCCAATGGACACCTACACATGGACACACCAGTATTGGCTGACCAACAAAAACTCACGTTGCATAGGATGCCATTTAGAGGACAAATAAAAAGTAAATCGACGGGGCGGCCTAAAGTCGGTATCAGCCAGACAGCAAGGGAGTCTATCCCCTTTTCAATAGCGCTAGACCAAGGAGATTGTTTTAGCATCTGAGGTGGAGTGCCACACCTACCATCAGCTCCTTACTTTACTGCACAGATCCCTGTGCTACTCATACGCTGAGTTGGCGAGAACCGGTATCGAACTAGGAACCTTGTGATTTCTAGCTGAACGCTCTACCAACTGAGCTAAATAGGGACAGATAGTGAGTGGAGGAGTCATGGGAATCCATGCTGTTGGCATGAGTTGATAATGATGATGAAGCTTAAGAAATTGAGTTGAATTAATCTTCAGGTTAGGAAAAATCTACCTTCCTTGAAAATCAGCATTCATGACCTTGGCTTATACATGAACCCCACATACTGGTGTTTGGGACAAATGAGCAGATATCTAATCAAGCAAATGACCAAATTGATAAGCAGATAGAAATGAAGACATTTACCACCCTGTGCACATGAGTTGGATATGACACCAGCTTAATTCATGTTGAGTTTAACAGGTTTGAATTCAGAGTTTTACTTCTTCTAAACTGGTTGTCTAACCAAGTTTAAAGAGTCCAGTCTCCTGATATAGATATGAAAAATAGATTTTATATTATGCCATGGTTAGGAGCAGAGTTGCACAGACCATTACTACTGAAGTAAATTTGTTTCTCACTGGGTGCCTTATATTTGAAGATTGAATAAAGCTTTATGTATATATATATATATAAAATAGAAGACACAGTTCTTTCATGACCAAAGACTGAAATGGATAGATTAATAGCTCAACATTTGCCAGAGAATTAGAGAAGTTCTTGCTTTTCAAACTTGTAAGCAAACTCTATGAAGAGTAGCCAGTTGTAGTAGCTTGATATGATCTATGGTTTGGTTTGGTTTGTTTTAATGGCATGTCAACCCTGTGGGTTATTTCATGCCAACTCTATAATATAAAATAAACATAATATATATAACAATGAATAATATAATGAGTAATATAACAAATCAGGAGATCACCTCCGATCAATCGGCTGGTCACGTCAAGCCCTAGCACCTATATAATTTTCCCAACCCTATTGCCCTTATGGCAAGCCCCAACCCCTTTTTATCATATGGGTGCTAGAAGGCGGTGACTGCGGGTCTACATGTCCTGGGAATGACGTTAAACTCTATCTGATGGTGAGGTTTCAGTTTTGGAGGTTTGGGGAATGTGGAGCAACCTTTCATCACCATTGCTCCCTGGTCCACTCTGACCCATAGTGGTAGTACCTGTCAGGGTCCCATCTATGGGTTAAATAGAAAAACATGAGTTGATAAACAAAATTGTATTATGCATTAAGAATGGATTTATTTCACAACTTTGTCGGCATTAAATGACCCACCGAGGTTGATATGCCGTAAAACAAAACAAACCAAATATAACAAATAATGAATAAATAATATAACAATATCTAGCATAACACAATATATATATATATATATATATATATATATATACATATTTATACATATGTATGTTTTGTAAAGGATTATTTTGTGGTAAATATTTTTTTCTAAAAACAAATTGGCAGGGTTCGAGATTATAGTAATCTATTTTATTTTACATTTGCGTTCCCGTACCCACTAGTATAATGTTAAGTATTCCTGCCTTGTCAAAGAAAGAGTTTGTGGTTCTGTTCTCCATTGGAGAAACACATTCAATTTTGTATGCATAAAATAAAACTATTGTTATATACAGAAATATAGATATCTCCCCAATTCACTAAGTCACCAAATGCATGTCGCCCACACACCACAATGAACGGAGTGCTAACCAGATGTAAACAGCCCGAGGCACTAAATCAAGTGACAAATCTTTTGTCTCTCCGCGCACGCAGGCCTGCGCACCCTAGAAATTGAAAATAATAAATAAAACCAAATTCACATTTTCGTCCAATCCGAGACGCTCCCGGCAAAAATAAAAAGATGCTGCGTTGATCCAACTTCCACCGACCAAAAACTATCTAAGAGCCGGCTCTTGAAGACAACACCAGAGATATCCGAGACAGCCGACCAGTTCACATCACAAGGGGAGCCGGCAACACAAACTTTATACCTCAAGACCACCGACAGATATCTCACCCCTACCACTGACCTCATAACCTCGAACGACCTACCGAGGCACCCTTAAAGAGGACGACGAGTATGGAATCTGATATCATCTTCTTAACCCAAACTACTGTGACAATCATCTGAAATCCCGACTGCCACTCACTTCGGCCACGAAATACTAACGCCGGATATTCTGCCCACATCAACTAGAACTTACCTTCAACATACAACACTACCAACCAACTTACATTGGACTCTACCATCACGTTTTCACAACCACTACCACTGGGACATCTGCATACATCACCACTACTACTACTACTGACTGACCACTGAACGTACCAAGCGCTGTAGACCTTACTACTTACACTCACAAACGACTATCACCGAATATCGGACATTCTTCTCATTTCACCAATTTCAACCGTGTAACCTTTGTGTTTGCTAATACATTCTTAAACAAAAATCTGTGTTTGTCTTTTCCTTGCCACCATACACTTCATACGTAACCCTGTTTATTACACTATCATGTGATAAATGATGGTAAACATCATCTCTCCTTCAGCTGAATATTAAATTTACTTCAGACAGACAGACAGACAGAAAAACAAACAGTATATTATAATATATAGATTCAGACTGAAATAAGGTGACAGACTTTTGAATAGAATTAGACATGAATATGAAGAGACTAAAACAGATACAATATATAGATATATAGACTGAGATATGCATGAATAGATATAGACAGGTAGATAGATATGAACAAACTGAGATAGATAATTAACAGATTTAAACAGACAGATAGATATGAAGAGATTGAAATACGTAATTCACAGCATTAAACTCATAGATGTGAAGAGACTGAGATAGATAATTAACAGGTCTAGATGTATAGGTAGATATAACAAAGGAAGATTAATAAATAGTAAAAAAAATTTTTTAAAAAAAATATATTATATATATATATATATATATACCAAAAATCAGGGAATTAACCAAATTTAGTGAAATTTTCAGTGTTTATATATTAATGAATAAAAGATATAATGCACCAGTTATTTCATTTTAAAACTTTTACATTTTTTCAGTCAGTTAACTTTGAACCACATATCTTTGAGGCATAACACAGATTCTCAAAGATACGTGTTTGAAGTTAACTGAACTGAAAAAAATGTAAAATGACATATGATGGTAGAATCTAGGTCCTTTAAGTTTGATTAACCAGTGAAATAGATAAACTGAGAAGGTTAACAGTACACATTTGAGGCCAGTTCCTTATTTGATAAAAAAAAAATCAATTCTTAATGTCTTAAGAAACACGAAGAATAAAGTTTCAGGCTATTTTCTAAAGTAGAGTAATTCAGAGAATCTGTTAAACATGAATACTTTTTTTTAAAAGTAATTGGTTTTTATTACCCAACCAATTTTTATGAGAACATAATTTTTTTTTTCGCCTAAGCAGCACCAAGTGACCTTAGGAGACAAATCAATATTAGAGAAACTCAGTAAATATCGGTGACGGATATTTATTGAGGGTATGACAAAAACCACATGTGACAAAACACCCAGTGAGCAAAATCTCTCACCAAAAGTAATCCAATTGGATACATAGTGTAGTGGATAAAGGTGTTGGTTTAGATAGTTCTAAGTGACAGTTATCTCTAGTCTGCAGGCTCAATCTTAGTCAAGGGCAACAGTAACATAGAATAATAATTAACACAGCTTAACACTTGTATCCAGCTATGGTTAGCGGAATGAGAACAGGATACCCCAATGGATTGAATAAAAGGTTGCGTTCAAAGATCCGTGATGGCTCCCAATTACAACAAGAATATTTCCAAATTCAAAAAGAAGGTTCCTGAGTTTGAGAAGGCTCCAGAGACCAAAAGAAATACCTAAAGAAGGCCGGAGGGCACGTCAGTCGAAACGTTGTACAGATAACAATAAGATGAGGACAATAGTCCAAATAATCCATATAATACTAATTATAAAGCCTCATCTAAAAAATTCAGAGAAATAGTAAAAAACAATACACTTAACAAAACCCCCACTTAAAAATCAACCCCAGAAATATTATTTGTAGTTTATTTACTAATTGTGATTTATCTATTACTAGGGTGAGCCAAAAGTGTTGCATTATTTTGGTACATGCTAGTTTTCAGCGAGTATATCGTGTGACCACACCAGTTCAAACCATGGAAGGTATTCACTGTGGTTGGTACACTCCATGTGTAATAGGGTAGGTCAATTTTTAACTTTAAAAAAAAATAATCAAATTCTCTCAAACAGCAAAAGTTGTGTGTTGGTATAATGAATACTGATACCAAAATGTAGATCTCTTACTTGCACGATTGTTTGAGGAAATAGCATCAAAGATAATCTACTAAAATGCACCAATATTCCTTGTTTTCCAACATTTAGCCTAGAAATTGGTTAGAAAATATTGCAAAACTTTTAACTCAACCTAATAATTCTCAGTCGGTAGAGTGTCTGACACCAGCCCTCGCAAACTCAGTGTATGAGTACCACAAGGATCTGTGCGGTAAAGTAAGGAGCTGATGGTAGGTGTGGTGCTCCCTCTCAGATGCCAAAACAATCTACATGGTCTAGTACTAGTGAAAAGGGGATAGACTTCCTCGCTGTCTGGTTGATACCGACTTTTGGCCCCCCCCAGATGATTTTACATAATAAGATGGTAATGATTATAGGATTTCAATTACATTTTTAATGGATTCCTAACAAAAATTCATAGAAATATTTTTTAAGTCAATCAACTTTTTATTGAATTTTATCAAAATTCTATAGAATATCATTTGGATGCTAAATATACAGAGTTGGAGGTGTGTGGGTGTAATGGTTAGAGCCATAGGAAATGAACTTGTCGACCTGAGTTCAAATCCTGGACGAAGCTGTTTGCATTGCATAGTGCTAATACCCTTGGGAAAAGTATGAATCCAACTACTCTCCCTCTAGCTATGGGCAAATAGTAGGGTGGATTGGCTCTTTAACCAGTCTAGGAGAAGGAATATTCTGAATTCAAACCTGTTAAACTCTGCTTAAGAAATTGACCTTGTGTCACATCCTAACTGAAAAGAAATGGTCAAATTACATCTAATACTGATATTCTATACGACAATGTAACACCTGGTTCCATCATAAACATATGGTTGGGAGATTCTTACGATGCAACTGTGGCATTTAATTGAGGCATTTAAGTTTATGGCACTAAATCTGCAAGAATCAATGATGGTAGCAATTGAAAGAGAATACAACCAAATCCCAATGATACAATTTGTAAAATTTGCAATTCTAAACAGAATAGTCATCAATTTGAACACCTGTGATTACTAATTGATGATTGCAATTCTGTCTGTTAATGTTATCAGACATTTCTTATTCTATATATATAATATATATATATATATATATTATATATATACACTAAAAATGTATCAATACACTCCTTCCTATGAATGAACACCAAAAGAAGTTATGTAGATCTAGCAACTCCTTGTAAAAAAACTATATATACTGTGTTTAAATAACACTTTTCACAAGTGAACTGATATTGCACTCTGATCCTAAATAAAAGTACTGAATAAATAATTATTTAATCTTTTACAAAACAATGCTAGTACAATATGAATAAAAGATATCAGTCCAATATTTTCAACATTAGTATAAGTCTACTCAGATATATAAAAGACTACTGTACTGGAACGAGTTTACAGTGACAGACATGAAATCATGCAAACATTTAAGAACAGTTTTTTTTTTTAAATGAAGGAAAATAGAACAATGTGAACAAAAGGAAGTTGACAGATCTAGTAATTCAGATCATTACAGAATATTTGGTGGAACTGAATGAGTCATCAAAAGTGCCGTCACATTAGCTAAATAAAGGACAATTCCGTTTTTATTACAAAGAATGAAAGAGAAGAAAAAGGACATGATACACAGAAAATATATAATAAGAAAAAAGAAAGAGAATAGGGAAATAGCAAGAGGGGGTCGCCCGTAATCTTATTATTAATAATCATCTTTTCAATCAAACATAATGAGAAGAAGGAAGAGTGAGAGAAATACATACCGTGATGGATAGATAGATAATGATTATAACTAGCAGTACCTGTGGATATACCACAGTATCATAATTCAATTATTACAACGTTTAATATGTTTACTTAAGAGCTATTGCAAAAATTATTTCAATATGTAAAAAGTATAATAATCTTGATATAACTCTCAGAATGATCATCAGTTTAAATACATGCAATATCTAAAAATATTCTATACTTGGCTTCTTTAATATAGATTAAAAACAGCACCCCTTGCCTCATATGGTAGAGACGTCTCAGTATCATTGACAGGTTAATTTCGCAGGAATTTCTCCATGCTATATCGTGGCTGAAACAGTATAGTTTCTGACATCCTGCTGAAGTCCCGGTTTTGATTTCTGTCGAGGGAAATCGTTAGTATATATCGCTGATGAGACTTAATAAAGTTGAAACAGTCTGTGCGATATTCTACACACCGAGTGATTCTTTGCGAAATTCACTTGTCATTATTATCTTCTATAATTATCGAATTTTATGCGATATGCGCATTGTAATTGCCTTCAAGCAAAAAAAAAAATATAAATATTAATATATATCTTAATAAACATTTTATTTATAATCAATCAAAGAGTCTATAGGTTTTTTTTTCTTTTATTTTGACACCCTGAATTTATTACTTTATGAAAATATAATGAGAACAGAAATTCGTTGAGAGTACAGAAATTTGTCCTGTCGGACAGCCGGATCTCTCCACTGAAAAAGATCTCTGACCAAGTTCTTCTGCCTGCAACAATTTTACAGCAGTCCTCCACCAAAGCTCACTCGTCTCTTGTTCACACATCTGTGTTCTCGTTAGGAAGATCAAAACACAACTCACTTGTATGGCAAAGCAGGCCTTAAATAATGGGACCATATGACCTTTATGCACCCCTTTTGCGATCTTATTTCATGAGGACATTTTTTCATTTACACCGTCAAAATCCGGTTGTTTGTTAACAGATGATTTTTTGAGTTTTTTTTTAAATTATAAAACTAACCCCTAACCCTAGCCCCTAACCCTAACCAAACGACCGGATTTTGATGATGTAAATGAAAAAAATGTCCTTATGAAATAAGATCGCAAAAGGGGTGCCTAAAGGTCATATGGTCCAAATAATGATTAACTGCTTTGACCAAGATACTACATCCAGGCCAATTGTGCCCAGCGCTGCAATCATAATGTAGAAATTTACATACATGCCAACGAGGTAGCCTGACTTCGAGCCATGACTCACGATCAGGAGGATCTAAGTTCAATCTCTGTAGTCGACCCATGAGCTCTTCATTTTGCACGCCAGACACATTTGCGCTTGCTTTGAGCTCCCACGTAAGTAATTTCTCTCTCTACAGAAGATACGTCAATAACATTAACTAATAACAAAAACAAAAATACTATCACCAATTACTTAAATGTTTGTTATGTTTTGATTTAACAAAAGAGGAGTTGTATCGTTCTGCATTTTAATTGTTTTGTTGAAGTGGAAGTTTTGTCTTGATCCAGTATTTATTTGGTTCTATCAAAGATCAAATAAAAATCAATACAAAACATACACCAACCAACAAATTGAAATCATGAAATTGCAAGATATAAAAGTATATTTGTGGGGATTAAAAAATAAGATTAAAATAAAAAGCATAAAAAATAACAAACTCCCATGAGCCTTCAGACCGGAAGAACCCACTGAGCATGTGCAGGAAAAAAGACCCACTGAGCATGTGCAGGAAAAAGGACCCACTGAGCATGTGCAGGAAAAAGAACCCACTTCTGTCCACCAAGATAATCTCTTGGCCATTGTGACTTAGGCTTTAACTGAGACAAGACACTATTTCTGGATAGGAAGAAATTTCCTCTCCATGTGGTGGCTATGACCCATGAATAAAGCCTGAATCCTAAAACTACCCTTTGTCTTTGTCTCTTCCTTTTCTTTCCTTTAATTCCTTTTCAGTGCGACCACCAAATATGATGGATTTAAAAAGAAAACTGGTGAACACACATCAGAAATAACCAACAACCTTTAAACCTAAACATTAAAACACATGTCAACCCACATATTCTAACAGAACAATCCACTACTTGTCTCAGACCTTATTTCAAATACAAATTCTCCCAGAGAATGAGCATGGGGTGTGGCATGACAGTCTCAGAAAATTATTTTGCCTTTGTTCTTTGAACAGTAGAGATCTTGTGTCAGACCCTGTCAAGGAATGGTAAAGCTATGTGGCTATCTTATTTTTCATCATCAAATAATTTTTCCATCCTTCCAGATATTGCTTGTTCATAGAACAATATGTATATATTTCTAGTTGGATATATAGTGTATATACTATATATATATATATATATATATATATATAGTGTATATACTTTTTTCTTAATATAAGGTTAAATATTTTAGTATGTACGATTGGGTAGGTTGATTTTTCACTTTTTAAAAATTTTTTTATTTTCTCAAACAGAGAAAATTGTGTGTTGGTATAATAAATACTGATACCAAAAACTACATTTCTTATTTGCACCATTGTTTGGGGAAATAGTATCAAAGATCATCTACTAAAATGCACCAAACATCCTCATCTTTTCAACATTTAACTGAGAAATTGGTTAGAAAATTTAGCAATTTCAATATTTAAAACAGAGAAGGTTATGATTTTAAAGGAAATAAACGAAATATAACTAGAATTCAAATTGAAAATATACCCCCCATCACTACCAACACCTCTGATATGTTGCTTTTTACCTAATGATTAAGCTGTAACAGTGATATCCTTTTCAAAGACTGAACTCTATTTCCTTAAACGAAGGAAAAGTTTTGAAGAAAAGTATTTTGTGCTGTAATTCTTTATGTTAATTTGCAACTTTTGTCACATGGGAGATATTACAATTCCAAAATCAACCTACACTAATGTACAACTGCATTTATCATGTCTTTCCTTCCATTGTGTTAATATATCATGTATATACTAATGCTAATATTGGTCCTTGGTGAGTGGGGACTCAACAGAATATATTCCATAGTATCAAGTACACTAATACTAGGATCTGTAAATTCTATAATAATATATGATATTAAAAATAAGAATAAAAAATGACTATGGAATTTCAATCATAAATAACTGACAACAATTTTGTTCAATGTTTTTTGCATGTAAAACTTTTCTTTTTTTGTCATTAATTTTTCCCTTAAAAAGTAAGCCAAACTTTTTCATGTATTTCATCCAGGAAACTTTGATAAGATGAACATAATATACAAGATTTAAAGAGAGAGAGAGAAAAAAAAGATTAGGCCTATCTCTTAATGAGTTAAGACACACACACACGTTAATGACATTTAATAGAGAAGTTCCGAACAATCAATATCAAACAATTTGGGTCCACCTTGTATAGAAAATATCCTCAAATTGTTAAGGCAGCCATTTGCATAATAGCTGTTCAGGAAGGAAGAAATCTTTCTACAATAATTTTCTTTTCTAATTCATCCTTTGCTTGTTATTCATGTTTGATGTTACGGATTTTCTCAGTATTTTCTTTGTATTTTGATTTTCTTTAGAACATTTCAGAATTCAAAAGACAAGAGATTACTGTCATTAAAAAGTTGTCCAAAACCAATAAGAATCTTTAGATTTTTGATTCAAAGCCTTGAGTAGCATGAACCAGGGAATCTACCCCCCTCCTTTTTTTTTTTCTACAGGAAAGTGGGTGTAAGGGTCATGTTGGTTTTTGGTTAGGAGGTAATAGGAGGAGTAGCTCTCAAAGGAGTTTTTGACTAATTAGACTCATACTAAGTTAAAGAACTAGGCTAGAGCCCTTTGGTTTGAATTCAGAGTTTTCCTTCTCCTAGACTGGTTGTCATACTAAGGTAAAGAGCCCAATCTGTCAAAGTAGTTTTGACTAATGAGAAGAGAGCCCCTGTGGTTGAATTCAGAGTTTTCCTTCTCCTAGCCCAGTTGTCATATCAAGATTAAGAGCCCCGATATTGCTTCCTGGCCAGGGGAATATCCCCCTTGCTATAGGCAACTATGACCTGCTCAATAAAGCCTGAGTCATAAAACTACCTTCTGCCTTTGTCTCTTTCCTTTCTCTTTCTTTGAATGCCTTCTTTTTAGCACGTCCACCAAAAGATATGGGGTTAAAAGAAAACCTGAGGAACACACACCAGGAATATTCAGATACCTACATTTAACCTTAAAACACCCAAAACCACTTATACCCCATAATTCATATACCCCATAATTTACCTTAAACCCCATAAGTCCTTATACAGCATCATTAGAGCTGTTACGGTTTCTTTTGGAAAATGATGTGAGAAGTATTTGCTGTTTAAGTGGTTTTTAAAAGCAGACAATATAAATTCTGGGCCTTTTCTAAAAATACTAATTCATTATATACCAAGAAAATAATTATAAATAGCACATTTGCTTTTTAAGATTCTGAATATTTTTTCTTTTACACAAAAAGAAAGAAAATGCTGTTTTGCTTTGGTAATTATATTCAAATGTAAAAATGCAAAATTTTACCTGGACTTCCTTTTTTGTTGTGTGTTAGATTTTAATACAGTTATTTTCTTCCTCCACAATTCAACACACAGTTTTAATGACTAATTATTTCACATTAGTGTCCAGTTTTGGATCTCTATTATTATCTCTATGAGATGATAATATCAATATATTTATATGTAGGTTCATTTATACATTGAATTATGTGCAGTAATAGTTGAGTTTTTCTGTTAGGAGGAAAGAGAAGGTGAAGCTCTTAAAGCAGTTTTGACTAACAAGAAATTTCCTAGACCAGTTGCCATACCAGAGCCCAGTCTGCCCTACTATTTATCCATAGATGAGGGAAAATAGTAATTTTTAATTAATCTCAATAAATATCATTCTTTACTTGTATTATCTTACCTTTTTTAAGCGAAGCTTCACAGTTTAAATTCAGAGTTTTCCTTCTCTTAGACTGGTTGCCATATTAAGGTTGGGGCCGGGTTAGCTCAGTCGGTAGAGCATTCGGCTAGAGACCACAAGGTTCCTAGTTCGATACCCGCCCTCGCCAACTCAGTGTATGAGTAGCACAGGGATCTGTGCGGTAAAGTAAGGAGCTGATGGTAGGTGTGGCGCTCCACCTCAGATGCTAAAATAATCTCCTTGGTCTAGCGCTAGTGAAAAGGGATAGACTCCCTTGCTGCATGGTTGATACCGACATTAGGCCAACCCGCTGACTTTACTTTTTAATCTCAATAAATATCATTCTTTACTTGTATTATCTTACTTTTTTAAGCGGAGCTTCACAGGTTTAAATTCAGAGTTTTCCTTCTCTTAGACTGGTTGCCATATTAAGGTTAATTTCTGCCCTACTATTTATCCATAGCTGGAGAGAGAATAGTTGGATACATTAACATATGGTCCCTTGCTACGTCTTAGTTTGAATTTGGATACTCTGTACCCCCAGTTTTCCTTACAGCCAAACACATTGGGTTCAAATTTACTTTTCCGAAATATATACATATGCATTTATACAGAATCTTTGTACATATTTGCATATTCTGTGTATAATGTTATAGGTGATATACCCTATAGACTAGTGGAATGCGCCAATGGTTACTATAAGTAACAGGAACAATTATGGTTTGAGGAAGCCAATGTGAGTCAGCTCGTAACTCTATTTGGTCGGACGTCATTCCCACTTTCTTTACTGTAAATGTCTACTCTTTTGTTAATACATTTTCCTACATTTGTTACCTGTCGTTTGTCTTATTTTGACCAGTTAAATCCCCACAACACATACCTTTCCCAATTGAATTACCTTTTCCTCTTGAATGCTGATTCTCAAAGCAATCTGGTTAGCAAATATCTTCCCACTATATTTATCTCTAAGCTAAGCACATAAGAATACAATACTTAATAAATATCTCTGAATGGACAGTAAAATTCAAATCTTATTCATAATGTTCTGCTGATGGTATGAATAAACATTGAAATATCAATAAAATCAAATATGACAATTTATCAATCAAATAATGATTATATTCAATTTTGGTTTTAGAAAGCTCACTCGATGAATGTACTTAGATTTTATATTAAGAACTGAAGGGTCTTCTTTCACTGTTAACTATATTTAATTAAGTCTGGACATTGCTGATATGAAACTTCTGAAGGACTCAAAACAATGTTGTCCAGGTTTGTGGTTGAATATTTCGATAAGATAGTGAGAAAAGCTTTTCAGAAATCTTTACACCTACTCAACTTTTGACCCTCATCAATATATATATATATATATATATATATATATATATAATGTTTTTAAAGCAAATCACTATCTTGATAACTGAATTTCATAGCTATAAATAGTTTCTTTGTTGTTTAGATCTGTAAGAAAATTTAAAATCTTTACAAAGAACTGATATATTATTATTACACATGCTTTATCAACTAATTTCCTTGGATTTTTTCATTGATTTTTATGAGTTTTTCACACCTGGAGGCTAAGTGACAGCAAGTCTCCTCAGGTCTCCAGAACCATTCTGAGTATTCTAGCCGATCTTAACACTGCTGTAGTCTCGATGGTCAATTCTTCCTCTGATTTCCAATTCACCCAAATTCTTTTCCTGAGCTTCAGGACCATTCCAAGGGCACTAATTACAACTGGTATGATCTTCACCTTCATGTTCCACAATTTGCTCAGTTCTCTGGATATGTCCAAGTATTTGTCTATCTTTTGCTTTCATTCATTTTCACCTGTGGTCAGACAATATCAAAATCCATGAGCTGACAGGTTCTCTTCTTGTTAATCAATACTAGAACTGGTCAACTGGCTGGGATTAGGTGATCCGTCTCTATCTTGAGGTCCCAGATCATTATTATTATTATCGTTATTATTATTATCATTATTATATGAGTTTTTCACACCAGCTATAGCTGATGGTCTATCACTGGAGTCTGAGTGACAACAAGTCTCCTTAGGTCTCCAGGACTCTTCTGAGTATTCTAGCCGATTACAACAATGCTGTTGTCTGGATGGTCTTGATTCTTACTCTAACTTCCAATTCCTCCAGTCTTTTTTCCACGTTTTTTGGGACCATTGCTAGTGCACCAACTACAATTGGTATCACTTTCACCCTCATATTCCACAGACTTTTCTATTCTCTGGCAAGGTCCAGGTATTTATCTTTTCATTTTCCTTCATCTTCACCCTGTGATCTGCTGGAATTGCAAATTATCATTATTATCACTCTGTGAAAGTTTTTTCATACCAGTTTTAACTGTTGTTTTTTTCACTGAAGTGTGAGTGACAGCAAATCACCTCAGGTCTCCAGGACTCTTCTAAGTATCCTCACTGATCTTAATGTTACATAATCTATGCATAGATTATTGTCAACGCCCTGTATTTCTGAAGGGATGGCCTCTTTTCATATCACGGGCAGGACTTTACATGAAATATTACAGAAAGCCCGCGAAATACATGAAGTCACGTGGGACCTGGTTGGCTCTCAGTTTCAGCTTGGACGTCAGGCAGATAAGGCCTTAGCTGGAGTTCACTGCATACGTGCGCTATGTTAGTTAAGTAAATAAAAGCTTACATGAATAATATGGTTTTGTGGTTGATGAATGTCTTGGCAACAAGGCTGACCTAGAAGAAGAAATGAATTAAGTGCGACCGACCACCAAAACGAAGTCCAGATGCTAGAAGATGAATTTAAGATACCCAAGATGAGCAGAGGAAGAATAGAAGTAAGAAAGGAAAGAGGGTATACAACATTAATAATGCACCAACTACAATTGGTATCACTTTCACCCTTATATTCCACAGCCTTTTCTATTCTCTGCAAGGTCCAGGTATTTATCTTTTCTTTTCCTTCATCTTCACCCTGTGATCTGCTGGAATTGCAAATTATCATTATTATCACTCTAAAATTTTTCATACCAGTTTTAACTGTTGTTTTTTCACTGAAGTCTGAGTGACAGCAAATCACCTCAGCTCTCCAGGACTCTTCTAAGTATCCATGCTGATCTTAATAATGCTGTAATCTAAATGGTTTTGATTCTTTATCTTATCTCCAATTCCTCCAGTTTACTTTCAAAGTGCAGACCGTTCTAAGTGCACCAACTACAATTGGTATCACCGTCACCCTCATATTCCACAGCCTTTTCAACTCTTTTTCATTTATTTGTCTATCTTATTGTTTTATTTTCTTTTCACTTTGTGAACTGCTGAAAAATAGAACTTTGAAGAACGTTTCTATTCTCTACAGAAGATGAAAAAATCCTTAAGAATTTATTGCAGTTGGAAGGTGTTTCATATTAAATGGGAATACAGAAAATAAACTTGTAAAAAGGCTTTAGTTCCAGTTGACTCATAAATAGTTGTTATCAAGTCCTGAGTTAATAAAGATTACACAATCCAGTTCAGCATTAAATCAAGAAAGAGCAAAGATCAAAATAATAAATTCAACATTGGTAAGATGTCTTTTTCCTTTCAGTCACATTAAATGGCTTACACTAATTATTTTTTTTTTATAGTGATCAGAAGATTCATTTTTCTCAGAATGTAACATTGATGGTTATTTATTTCAGACAGGAAATTGTTCATGGCTTTATATCCAAGAATAACTCAATAATCACTTTTATAATTTCTCAAGTGAAAAAACTGAAACGCCATCTACAAATTTCAAAACCGTGGAGTAAACCTTACAGATATTTTGATTAAGTTTACTTTTGTTTAGAACAAGACTCCAAGGAGTGGTTGAAAGGCTGAAGTGTTAGGATTATAATTCTGAAATATCAAAATTAAGATTACAACAAACAAGAAAAACATAATCCACTTTTCTTAAAATATAAATCTAATCTAAAATTAAAATTAATATAAAATCCATGGTCTAAAATGTCCAATAGAATTTCTTCTCACACTAGTTAGGCTAGAATCTTCACATGTTTGTCTTTGTTATTTTTAGTACAATATTTTGACTGATATATTCTTCATCCTTTTCCTGTTGTATTTTCTTAAAATAAAGATAATTTATCATATTATTGTTATTGTAATTGTTATTATCATTATTACTGTTGTTGTTGTCAATAATAATTGTTGTTATTATTGTTATTGTTATTGCTAGTTATTTTGTTGCTAATGATTATTGTTATTGTTAATAATATAATTATCATTGTTTTATTTTATTGTTATTGTTAATAATAATAATTATCATTGTTGTTATTGTTATTATTGTTATTGTATAATAATTAATTATCATTGTTGTTCTTATTATTGTTATTAATAATAATAATAATAATTATTATTATTATTGTTCTTATTATTGTAATAATTATTATTATTGTTCTTATTAATAATAATAATTATTATTATTGTTCTTATTATTGTTATTAATAATAATATTATTATTATTATTATTATTATTTAATAATATTATTATTATTATTTCTTATTATTGTTATTAATAATAATAATTATTATTATTATTATTATTGTTCTTATTATTGTTATTAATAATAATAATAATAATAATAATAATAATTATTGTTGTTGTTGTAATTGTTATTATTGTTGTTATTGTTATTGCTAATAATAATAATAGTAATTGTTATTGTTAATATTTATTGTTATTATAATAATAATTATCATTATTGTTGTTGTTATTGTTAATAATAATAATGATGATGCTAATTTAAAAAAACAAATTATTTACTATCTCAGAACAATTCACAGATCTGAATATCAAAAGCAATAAATCTGCAGTCTTAGGTAAAAAAAAAAACCTCCAGAAGTAAAGAAAAGAAAACAAAAAGGCAATTTTCTGCAAAGAGAATATGAGAGGCTTTTATAGCCATTATTTGTACATTTAGTTGGGAAGCTCATTGGTACATTTATCAATGTTCTCTGGAGTACTGGCCACCATACTTGTGATCTAATAATAAAGTTCATTTATTATCTATGATATTGAGAAGTCATTATGGCTCTCTAGTCTTTTTTTTTTCCAGTTGTGATTCAACAATTATGGGAAAAGGAATATTAAAGGACATTAGTTGCAACTTCCAACAAAACAATCATCAGCCCCAGGATGTTTCTTGGATGATAAACAGGAGGAGAACACTCAACCATGTAGCTATAGCAGACATTCATTATAGAAAAGGTGCAGCAAAACAGATCCAAATGGTTTATCAACATTAGAGTCATCTTCAATAGTAGAAGTACTTTTTATAATAATAATAATAATAATAATATCTTTTCAGCTAGTATATTAGGTCTGAGACCTGTCAGCAGTTCCTTATAAATATTCATTTTAAATCCACAGAATATTTATAATCATTCCACAGATTATCCAAGGAGTTTAGAGATGGGGCATTCACTACTGATGAAGGTAGTTTATTCCATGTATTCACCACTCTGTAGCTAAAATAATTTTGTCTTGCGTTTGCTTTACAAGATTTTTTAAGGAGTTTTAATTTATGTCCCCTTGTATAGATATTTTGAGCAATGTTTAGTAGATCAGAGTTCGTTGAATAAAAACCATACGTGTATTTGTAGGCTTCAATCATATCCCCTCTTTTACGTTGGAAAACCAAACTTGGTAAGTTAATTTTCCTAAGTATTTCTTCATATGAAAGAGGTTTTAAATTATTCACTAATTTAGTAGCTCTCCTATGGACTCCCTCAATGAGTCTTGGGCTCCAAACCACATTAGCAAACTCTTTATAAGAACAGGACACTTACACGAGAAGGGTGTGATAAAGAACTGTGTTTATAACATCCCAGGTGTATGTGGAAAATATATAGAGGTAACCAGCCATTACCTTAACGTTATACTTAAGAAACATAAAAAAAGCTATATGGTATAGCAAATCATGTCTGAGAAAGGTACATGTTACTCTATCTGGAGGATACTTTAGTTATTTGGTTTAATGGCATATCAACCCTTGTTGAGTTACTTAATGCCAGGCGACTTTTTCTAACCAATTTTTGTGTGTAAAACGAGTTCTAAAGCTTACCTACTCCTAAAAACTGATTTATAAAAGCATTTTTGCCCTAGGAATCCAAAATTGCTATGAAAAAGTCTTAAAGTCAACCAATTTTAAGTTATTGGTGATTTCTGATCTATTTATATAAAATTCAATATCCAGATAAGCACTGTATCTATGATAAAAAAATTTTCTATTATTATTTTACATATATTGAACACTATTTGTACCAAAACGAATATTTTGTCTACGCCTGGAAAAAATTTCAGAAAAATTGAAGTGGGTGGGTGATCAATTTTAATTTTGTTCTGGATGATTTGACATGGAATTACCCAAATACCAATTTCTTTAAATCTTGTATTTGAAACTGATTTTTTTTATGTGTGTGTGTGTGTGTGTGTGTGTGTGTGTGTTTGATAGACCTGAACTTGGGAAGTATATAAAATTTGAACCCACCGAACATATTCCCTAGTCCAATGATCTGTCCTCAAGCTGTGATTATGAGTAAAGAATAAACAGATATCAATCTGTTGTCTCTAGAAATATCATAACTCATAAATATCCAATTATTGATCCAATATATAAATGTCTTCTAAATGTTATTGGCACTCATAATTGGAAACTGATTTTTAATGTCAATATTTTTATTTACCTTCCTGAAAATATACAGAGACGGAAAAGATGAATGGTTGGACTTTACGGCATGTGAACCCTTTTTGGGTTATTTTATGCTGAAGATGTTTTGTTTTTTTTCATTCTTAATGGGTTTTCAAACTTTTTTTTTTCAATCTCATATTTTAAACACATTTTTTAAACTCATTTTTTCTATTGAATTCATAGATGGGACCCTAACAGGTACTACCACTTTGGGTGAGAGTGGACCTGGGGGGTAATGGCAATGAAGGGTACTCCACACTCCCTAGAGCTCCAGAATTGTAATTTCTCCACTAGATGCAGTTTAACATCATACTCAGGACACAAAGTCTCTCGGCCACTGCCTTCTAGCACACATGATAGAAAGGATTGATACCACAATTCAGTTCAGGGTTAAATGGAACAATGAATATTTCCTTTTATGTTTACATTTCAATACTCTGAACTCTTGTGAAGTAAATCATTTGAAACCTGAAATAGCAATATTTGGCTGTCTGATGATTATGGATTACATGTGAAGGTTGAAGTAATTGTGTTACATAATTATTAGATACCTAATATTTATGTGCAATAGTGTAGAAAACAAGATGGCGTTTTAAGTGCAGCTGATGGCCTTGAAGATTGAGTGACAAGCTTGACCTCAGTCCTAACCCTATCTTCCGGGGATAGCCGTGAGAACCGGTAGAGAGGACCCTCTCTTCCGGTTTAGATAGTAAGTAAGTTTCAGTCAGTTAGAAGGTAGCAGCGAGCTCGAGTAAGTCACGTTATACGTGCGTCCTCTCATCTGCGCAGATTGTCTGGTTGGGGATTTAAAAATAAAGTAAGATCAAAGCAAATCAGAGTCTTGTGTTATTACCTCTAAAAACTAACAATGACACAGGGTTTCTGATAAAGAGAAATCCCAATAGAAGACCAGACCCGAAGTCCCCAAGAAAGTCCAGACCTTAGAAGATTCCAGACCAAGACAAGATGTTATAAGATTCCAAAGACGGCCAGAAGAATAGAGTAGTAAAGAAGTAATGAAGAGGGTATACAACAATTGCATTGTTTTATGAGAATTTTACTTTTATTTTAGTATTAAGTCAGCTCTGTTTGTTTTTTGCTGTTTTAGATTAATACCTGCCACAATGATGAAATTGAAACCAAGAGAGTCGCATCAACTGAAAATAATCGATTAACAATTTAACATATGGCCTAAAGAAAAAATATATATGCCACTAGGATTGTCTAAAACTAAAATGTAAAGAGTGCTCAATACCTGAGTAAAGCAAATAGTAATATTAATCCTAATGAGTCAGATATACCAACTAATAGTTTCGTTTACTAGCTCATCAGGGCAAGAATCTGACTAAAAAGACTTGGAGCAACAGTACTTTTATCACTAAAGCCAGTCTCACTGTGGTCCAAACAAATTAGCATAACAAAAAACAGACAAAAAAAAATGACAAACTTTTTACACTTTTTCTTTTCTTTTCCTATCTTTTACTATATTCTATCCCCTTACCTATTTCCATTTCTTGAATATATATATATATATATATATATATATATATATATGAATTATTAAATCAAATCTTTTGATGGTAAGTGCTATATATCATCAAACAGAGTATTTAAAAAATGATCATATGACAAGACATTTTCAATATAGATTTATTTACAAATTTAACACTGATGTTGTATATTGAAGATATTTAAAAGAAGGTGAAAACGGAAAAAGGTCTTCCGGTTGGATCGAGGCAGGGAGAAGACGAAAAGAGTAACAAAGGACTTTTTCTGGGTAGAGCGAACAAAGAAGGATGGTAACAATAAGTTCAGAAATAGATTTGTCCGCTGATAAAGATAACAAAAGAAAACGCGTAGGCGTTGGATGTATATAAAAGGAAGTCAGGGATCCCAGATCAGAAAGTGGACGGCGAACAGTGAGTGACTGACGCTCACGGTCCATCGCGGCCAAGGGCGGTGAGACGCCACCAGCCACCCCTTTACCTCACCATCCCAGCAGCAGTAGTAGTCATTGTCAATGCTCGCTGCCCACCACCCACCACCAAAGAAGAGAAATAAAGTCAAAACTCCCTACTATACGCATGTATTGTAGATTTCATTAAATGACAACTACATATATCGTCTAGAGGTTAGTGATGATAACCGCTATGTATACAGATACACGATTTAGTAACGTGAAGAAGAAGCCACTATAAGATATATACGATTTGATGCCAGTATGCATTCTGTTATGAAATGGTACCAAAAATTTTAGCAAATTTTTTCCATAACTCCTTAACTTTGGTATGATGGCCGGTCTAGGTGAAGGAAAACTCTAAATTCAAACTAGAAAGGGATGGGCTTCCTGCTCAATGAGTACTAACACCAATCTAGATTTCAGAAAATTAATTCCATGTCAGATTCAGATTCAATCATCTTGTCACCTTTTTTCATTTAAAACTTTTTAAACTATGGTTAACAATTAAAAGAGTTACAATTCCTTCATATCGTGTGTTAAATGCCCACTCTTACTTATAGATTTAACCATTGACCAACCTATTGGCCAACCACTGGCAGTACTCTGCTGCTGATATTGATACTTATGCTGTTCTAATCTTAGCTACTTACAACTACTTGTTCGTGGACAACGGAACATAGGACTGGATCTTTGACACTACGTAGGATTCCATAACTAGGACTTATTCACTTACCAAAGGATTCTATAGCTCAGGACTTACTTACTTTAAGTCTTTTTCAACTGGCCAAGTATCAGAAACTTAACAGTTGTATACTGATGAAGTTATTATAGGGAGAGTTAGTGTTCTATAAATTAAATTCAACTGCTAAAAAAAAAAAAATGCTATGTGCAGGAGAAGAGATAGGGTTTACATTTCACTTAGTCTATGACTTCCTTCCTTAAAGTGACACATCCACACAAAGGTAGATAGGTTGTTACAGGAAACTCAAGAGATTCCATCAGAATTGCCTTTGCAGGATTTTAGGGATAGAATGGTTGTCATTTACACCAGACACCACAATACTTGAAAGATGTCACCTGCCTAGTATTCAGAGTTTAATCCTTAGATCACGTCTTCACTGGTCTGGTCATCTAGTTCGCATGAATGATAGCCAAATCCCAAAACAACTATTTTACAGGGAAATCTCAACTGGCAAACGTCATCAGCGCAAACCCAAATTGAGGTTTAAGGACTGCCTCAAGGACACTCTGAAGAACACTGCTATTGCTGTGGAGGACTGGGAGAAGCTATCTTGTAATATACCTGGCTGGAGAGCCACAATCTACCTGTCTGTGGAAGAATTTGAGTCCAACCGAATTAAAAACTAAAAATTGAAGCAGGCTATTAGAAAGGGTAATTTTCAAATAGTGGTATTTCATCAAAAAAAAAATAAATAAAAAAAAAAAAAGAAGGATGCAACTGCTCTCAACCTTTATCTGTATATACATATGTCACTGTACTCAATGAACTGGAATTACAGACGAGAGAACCTGTACAACTTGAGTGTCTGTAAAAGTTTAAAATACCAGGTTCTTTAAATCTTGGATTTGAACTTCATGTGTGTGTGTCTGTGTATGTGTTTGATAGAGCAGAACATAAAAAAGAAAAATTCCCCTTTTCTCAACCTTTTTTTAACTTTAGAATAAATCTTGGTCAAATTAGTGCCATGATTAGCATTTCAATTTAGAATTAAAAAAGAAGAGTTAAATAAAAAATTCACACAATGGCCTATCAAAGTTTTTTTCCCAGGGAATTTGATGGATGTGTTTTTGTATCTTCAGAGAAAATAAAGAATTTGATTGAAAAATGTCGACAGAAACTCTTTTTGCCAATAACTCAATATAGTGTTTTTTTTTAATCAACACTTCATTATTTAATGTCAAGAGAGAAATATATTGAAATCAAAATTAAAATCTCTAAGGAATTATAATGATCAATTAGAATATTTCGACCACTTGAACTTTTTCTTGAGGGAATAAAAAAAGTTGTTTTTTTTTTACAGAGAGCCATTATAACTACTACTACTACTACTACTACTACTACTACTACTCTGACTGTTTTTGTTAATAATGATAATAAATAATTAATGATCAATAATCAATACTCTAATCTTTGTTTCTTCATTTTTAGATTAACATTTTCATTGTATTTTTTTTTTCAATCTCTAATCTACTCATCACAGACAAAAATCTATATTATTGAAAGTCTTAATTTATATTTAAACAATAATAATCTATAATATTCTTTTTTTTGATCCCTTGCTTATTTATTATAACTCTGCATCTAGCTTATGCTATATTGGATTTTTTTAGTGTCTAATCTACTCGGTGGCAGAAAGAAATCTATAATATTTAGAAGATTATCAAATGATGATAAGCCTCTGTGGCTCAGTAATAACTCCCTGCTGGCATATTGACATATATATTGCAGGTTACTGGGTTGTATAGATTTGCAGTTTATATGAAATTCAGAAGATTTAATAAAATTATATATATATATCTTATAATGGAGATTATGTGTTTGTCTGTCTGTAACCAAAATTATATTACTATTCAAGTCACAATTCCCTTAATTATTTACGTCACATTCTCCATGATTTAATTTTTATTTATGCAATTGTATTTATATATACAACAAAATAGCAGTTTACAGTGTGAATGGAAAGGCTAATTTACATATTGAAATTAAGAATTTTATCTTAATAAATAAGTACTTAGTATTATTGATTTCTAATTTTTTAAATTCATATATACAACAAAATTGTGATTTACAGTGTGAATGGGAAGGATAATTTGCATATTGATATTAAGAATTTTATCTTAATTAATAAGTACTTAGTATTATTGATTTCTAATTGTTTGGTTTTATCTTAATGAATAAGAGCAAAAATCTCGGGATATATCTTGAAAGAAATCCATTAACAAGTAGAAATAACCATAATTTGATTCTTTACTTCTTTTTTTAACTAAATACTTAAATTAGAAAAATTTATCAATGAAAGATGGGAGAGATGAAAGAATAATTTTCAGTTGTTCTATTTTTTTTATTATACTCCCCTCTGCTTCAAATCTTTTTATCTGCATCCTTATTTAGTGCCATTAGATTTTCTAATTTAATATAATATTTTAATACATTAAAACTTGAATACTTGCACCCAGAGGGTACATATATGTGCTAGTGTGTTTAATGTATGACGCATAAAGGTATGTGGTGCTTATTTTCAAAGTATTTAAACCGTTAAAATAAAAATAAATATGTTTGTCAAGAATTTGAATTCAAAGTTTAATGTCAGTAAAATACATTGTCTAAATAATCGAGGCATTCCTTTTTAATTTAAGTATTTAAGTTGATTTCTTCCTTTCAATATGAAAATAGCTATCTCATGATGAGTGGGAAGGATCATTTGAAAATATGCTCTATGAGTGGGAAGGATCATGGATTGAAAATATGCTCTATGAGTGGGAAGGATCATGGATTGAAAATATGCTCTATGAGTGGGAAGGATCATGGGTTGAAAATATGCTCTATGCTCTATGAGTGGGAAGGGGTTGAAAATATGCTCTATGAGTGGGAAGGATCATGGATTGAAATATGCTCTATGAGTGGGAAGGATCAAAATATGCTCTATGAGTGGAAGGATCATGTGAAAATATGCTCAAGGATCCATGTTGAAAATATGCTCTATGAGTGGGAAGGTGCTCTATGAGTGGGAAGGATCATGGATTGAAAATATGCTCTATGAGTGGGAAGGATCATGGGTTGAAAATATGCTCTATGAGTGGGAAGGATCAAAAATATGCTCTATGAGTGATGGAGTGGGAAGGATCATGGGTTGAAAATATGCTCTATGAGTGGGAAGGATCAAATGGGTTGAAATATGCATTTATTGAATGATCTGGTCACCAGAAAATCAGGACTTTTGTTTACATTTATAATATAAACAATGGCCACCAGGATTCATAAACATTAACCTCTCAATAATGTTAATTAACTTCTAAGTCCTCACAAACAATACATCATCATTTACACAGCTTACTGAAGCTGTGTAAAGAATGATTTATTCATCTGGCCAACATTATTTTAATTACAGCGCTAAAAACAATAATAACCCTAAATGATGTCTCTGTGAGGACATATGTTAATTAGCATTATTAAGAGGTTAATGTTTATATTGCAAATGTAAATTAGATTAAGAGGTTAATTGTTTATACTATAAATGTAAACACAAATTATGATTTTCTTATGACCAGAAATAAATCATGGAAAAGAGGTCTTAAGTTTGGTTTATTACTAGATAGATTTCAGTTACTTTATATATTTAAAATGTACATTTGGTTTATATTCATATTTATAGACTGTTACTGCATTTAAACATCTTTAACTGCATCAATATTATATTTGGCCATAGAAATTTTATGTATACCTATGTTTTTTAAGTTTTTGAATTAAAAGAAAATATAATAAAACTTATACTTATAATTCAAATGAGAGAGAGAGAGAGAGTGTAAAGGAAAGGAGTTGGTTGGGACAGGTATATTAATGAAGTTATTATGTTACATAATTCATGGGTAACCTATGAATTGTGTAAGTAGTGTAGTTAGAATTTAAATTGAATTTTGGAAGATTCAAATAACGGGATTAAGTAGAAAATTACTGTCAGCCATTATAGTTATGATTGGCATGTGGTAACCTCTACTTGACCCCACCCACCAAAAAAAAAAAAAACGTGCTAATAATCAGTTTTTAGTTAGCAGTTGCTGAAAGAAAGTCAGTGTGGGTGGATGCAGAGGTCCCTCGCTCAAGATGCTAGCTTCTCATCCATATGGTTAGAAGTCCTTTTGGGCTAGGGTTGTTTTTAATAAAGGCTACAAAGAAACAACATAAGTCTTGCTAGCTTAATTAATCAACATGAAATGCACTCACTTGACTGTAAATACGGCAACCAGCCCAGAGAGAAAGAAATCAACCCACAGAAGAAGCCCAAAGGAAGATGGCAGCTGATGAAGTAGACAAGCTAAAAAGTAAAAGAACCAAAACATCATCCTACCCTCATCTTGTCTCTCTCTCTCTCTCTCTCTCTCTCTCTCTCTCTCTCTCTCTCTCTCTCTCTCTCTCTCGTTCATATACCAAATATGAACGGCTATATAACAATTATATGAAAGCGCGTGGTGTAATGGTTAAAGTCATGGGAAATTGACTCGTCACCCCGAGTTCAAATCCTGGACGTGGTAATTGCATTTCACTTAGCGCTAATACCCTTGGGAAAGGTATGAATCCTACTCTCCCTCCAGCTATGGGTAAATAGTAGGGCAGACTGGGCTCTTTAACCTTGGTTAGGCAACCGGTCTAGGAGAAGGAAAACTCGGAATTCAAGCCTGTTGAACTCCGCTTAAGAAATTGACCTTGTGTCGTATCCTGCTCGTGCGGAGGGGTTGGTAAATATATATATATAACAATTATAAAGAGAGTTAGTTTTCTCCAATTTATATTCAACTGCTAAAAAAAAAAAACACGCTATGTGCAGGAGTAGAGTTAGGGTTTAGGTTTCTTTTAGTCTATCAATTACTTCCTCCCTTAGAGTGACACATACACATGAAGGTAAATAGGTTGTTACTAATATGCAGATGATAATAGATAAAAGTCTAATTATTGAATGTTAACAATTAGAAACAATCTTACATTATATCATGTAAGTAAGTTGATGGTACAATGTAGAGATTTAGATAAAGAAATCTTTAAAAATGGAAATGAGCCAGTCAACCAAAAATCTTAAGTTAGGGTCTATAAAGAAATACATAAGCGAATATCATATAGTAAGTAAGTAAAGTTGATGGAGTGGCCTAATGTCAGTATCAGCCAGGTAATGAGGGAATATATATATATATATAGCGTAATTTGCGGTCCAAAAACATAACAGCAAGAAATATCTTTGCATAAACACCAGAAGAATTAATGGCGACCTGAAGATGGCAAAATAAGCCTGAAACCCTGGGTAGTTGCCTGTGGAAAACAATTATATTTAAAAATTCAACAAATAAATATATATATATATATATATATATATGTATGTATATATACACTTCAAAAAATATATATTTAAAAAAATAAGAATTTACTCTGATGAAGGTCGATATTTCTTTGTGTGCGGAACATTTCTACATTTTTTCTATTATTATTATTTCATTTCATTTGGTTATTTAAAAATAATAATAGTTTAAATAATGTACACATGGATAAACTCCTGACCGAAACACGTGTAAGTTTAAATTAATTAAAATATCCTATTTTATCCATTCAATACTTTCTTTCCTTTATTTTCTCTTTTCAACATACTGTCGGATTCATTTCCATTTTCATTTCACACACACACACACACACACACACACACATATATATATATATATATATATATTAGTTAATAATACAAAATACTTCCTGCTGACAATACCAAAAATTAAAAATTCTTGAAGCTTTATAAATAAAATTTAGACAACCCATTATTAATAGAATTAATTATGAAACCAGTGACAATATTCTAAAATGCTTTGAACCGATAGAACAATTTTTATTCTAAATTACGTTTGCCTAAATCATTAGATAAAATTAAAAGATAAACTGCTAGCATTATTTAGTGTCACCTTAGTGACAAAAAACAAAACATTAGTATAAACAAATAATAAACACTCTTTTTACTAGCACTAGACCAAGGAAATTGTTTTTGAATCTAAGGTGGTGTAACACACCTACCATCAGCTACTTACTTTACTGCCCAGATCCTTGTGCTACTCATTCACTGAGTTGGCAAGGGCTGGTATCGAACCAAGAACCTTGCAATTCCTAAGCGAGTGCTATACTGACTGATCTAAACCCGCCCATATACAGGTGGAGTAAATGATTAAAATACTAGACAGGGTGGTGGCCATCCATGAAGGGGCACCCTTTGAAGTTGATGATGGCAGTCTGGTTAAATCAAGTCGAAGGATTTTTAGGTGTCATGAATTAAAAGTTTAAAATAATATATCTAAGGTCTAGAAACAACTAGAATTAAGATTAATTACGAATTGAAAAAAATGCTGAAGAAAAGGGATGGAAAAAGAATAAGAATGTTGAAGTGAGGAATCTAAAGATAATAACTAATTTCAATTACTTTAGATATAAATAAATTTTGAGTCTTGATGAGGACAGATAGTTTTTGACTGTCAGAAGTGTTTGACCAAGGAATGATCAGAGAAGTAACAATACTGTTAGAGTCAGAAGAGAGTAAATTTTACTATTACCAAGATTTTACTAAGCGATTCTCTCTCTCTCTCTCTCTCTCTCTCTCTCTCTCTCTCTCTACACACACACACACTCTCTCTCCCTCTCACACAAACACACACACTCTCTCTCCCTCTCTCTCTCTCTCTCTCTCTCTCTTATTCAAACTCCTCAAAGGTAATGAACATAGAAGTGAAGCTGAAATTCCTTGCGTTTGCGTTGGTTAAATATTAATGTGACAAGCCAAATATCTTTCATCTAAAAGGGAGTTTGGAAACTGTTTGCATTTCAGCTAAAGAAGAGACAAATGAGAATTTGCCTACCCTAAAGAAAATACAAGCGGAGATCAACTCAAACTGATAGAAGAAATCAACAGAAGATCCAAAGATTAAGGATCGGGTCAAGCTGCACTTTACGTGTTTCACTATCCAAACAATGCTCTGGCATAGTATACAGCTATTTGTCCCCATGGCTACTAGCAATGGAGACTGAAAATGCAAAAAATATTCCCTTCACCAGAAGGCATATAGCCATTTGTCTCATTGCCTATTAGCAAAAGAGTGTAGTGTAATTGTTATGGTCTACAAGGAATTTGGGGATCAAAAAGAAAATGGTAATAGGATTTCTGGAGAAAGAGAAGAAAAGGAGATAAGAACGGTTAAAGTTTGAAAGGCTAAACACTCAACGGGGGGCCATCAATTGACCAGCGAATGACCCCGGAACTAGATTTAAAAATAAAAACGGAAGTTCCGGGTTTTGACTGGAAGCAGAAGTGGGTGACCTGGGACGAGAAATGGAAGAAGAGAAAAATTGGTCTTTTTCGGCTAGGCCTTCGTAAGGGGCAGATGGGGCTACCTGAGTTCCCCATGATGCATTTCACATAGTAGTACCGAACTTAATTTACAAAAGAATAATAATTGTCCTTACCCCCCTCTCTCTCTCTCTGTCTCTCTCTCTCTCTCTAAAAAAGACCCACGGGCCTAGAAATAAATAAAAAGACCCTTGTGACTATACGACTTGTGTATGTTGTTTCTACTAACAACTACTACTATGAACCGATTGGCCCTATGCAGCAAGAGGCTGAAAATACAACAAATATTATATTCCCTTGACCACAAGGCATACAGCTAATTATCCCATTGCTACTAGCAATGTGGGCAGACAATGCAACAAATATATGCTTGACACAAGGCTTCTAGCCATGTGTCCCCATGATTAATAGAAATGGAGGCTGAAAATGCAACAAATATTCCCTTGTCCACAAGTCATTCAATGAACTCTGATCTACTAAACATTGCTCAAAATACCTATACAAGGGGACATAAACTAAAACTCCTTAAAAAATCTTGTAAAGCAAATGCAAAACAAAATTATTTTAGCTACAGAGTGGTGAATACATGGAATAAACTACCTTCATCAGTAGTGAATGCCCCATCTCTAAACTCCTTCAAGGCAAAGTTGGATAATCTGTGGAATGATTATAAATATTCTGTGGATTTAAAATGAATATTTATAAGGAACAGCTGACAGGTCTCAGACCTAATTACTAGCTGAAAATATATTATCATTATATTATTATTATTAATTGATTATATCAGAATAAAATTGGGAGACATTAGTTGGATGAAACTACCATAGCCACTAGCCTATATTTACTTGGATCACACAGGTGACAGTTTAGAATGCTGGAGGTATTTCTGCCACATCCTGTTCTAGTTAAAAATTAATAATGGATATATATATATATATAAGTTAAGAGTAAGGAAATGAATCCGACAGTATAAGTATAGATAAAAGGATATGAAAACACGCAATGCTGTTAAAATTAAAATATTTTATATCATTTTCATAGCTAATATTGAACAATATTTCGATTTTATAAAAATCATCTTCAGAGCTTGTTTTTAATCCGGACTCATCAAGAGAGAAGCAGAAAAAAAAAAAAAATTTCTGTTTCTCTCTCGATGAGTCTGGATTAAAAACAAGCTCTGAAGACGATTTAATGAATATGAATATGATATAAAATATTTTCATTATAACAGCATTACGTGATTTCATATCCTTTTATATATATATATATATATATATATATATATCAATAAAAGTTTTGGTAGTTTTGTAATTAAAGAGGCAAGGATATTCCTTTTGTTTTGCAATTCAATTTGGCTTACTGTTAAATTAGCTGTGATAATTGCTAATTTCTATCTAAGACAGAATCACTTGTCCTTAATATGGATGGGCTGCAAATATTTTTGTCTTAATTCTATATTTTTGGTGGGTACAGAATAATTAGTGAACCCTCCTCTGCCAAAAAACACCCCCACCATTATTAAAATATCAATAAATGAATACCACAAAGTAAGTGAACAACTTAAGTGTTTACCAGAAGAGACATGCCACTTTTCCATCACTTAAATTGTTTTTTTTTTGTTTGTTTATGGCAGAAAAGAAAGAAAGAATCTATAATCTATATTCGTTGTTTAATATCCAGATAAAAAAAGATATTTTTCATTAAGAAGGAATAGCCAAATTCTTCTGATGAATCATTGAGAAAATTCTTCTTTGTTTTTTTGTTTTGTTTTGTTTTGAAAAAGAAACTTTTCTAAATATTTATGATTGTCTCATTTTCTGAGGGGGAAAAAGTTCTTTTTTGATGTTTTCACTAATTAAATCCATTTCAGAAGCGGAATTAACATTCTTAACTGCTTTCTGCACTCATTATTTGATCCTTCAATGGAAATTTCACTAATGAAGTCAAGAAAAGTTTTGTCTATATTTTCTTTCTCTCTACAACCATTCAAATATGGCAGACTCGTTCACATCTTTTATTTCGATTTTTTTTTTTTTTTTGAAAATTTAAGGAGAAGGGTGTTGCTTATAAATGCAAATTCATGATTTAAATTCATTTGATATTTTGTTTATCATGAATTAATTCTGAGCAAACAGAATTAAAAAAAAAAGTGTTGGCTTATCTTTAATCTTTTATTGAGAAGAGATTGGTTGGTTGGTTGGTTGGTTTTTTATGGCATATTAATACTTTTCGGGTCATTTAATGTTGAATCAAGTCATTTTGATTAACAAAAGACTCTGGTTGCTGACAGTACCTGTTGTTGCTTAACTGGTCACGCAATTAAGTATTGAATATTCAATTTTTTCTCAAATTCAGTTTTTTTAAATACATTTTTAAAACTTCACTGGAAACTTCCATGTCACACATTACATTACATAGTATGTATTAAAAAATAGGCCACCCTGTTGGCTGGGGCATTAGAATGCCCCGACTGCACCTCTGCAGAGGGGTAAAATTCCCCCAACGGAGCAACCTGTTGGTTGTGTGTGGCAACTCGTGATGCTTAAGGATAGAATCCAGGAGGATGAGCAGTCCATGACTTGTAACACTCCAGTTTGGCCCTTTCTTGGGCTAGACAGGCGATCGGAGAGGCCCCCTCCGATCAATCGACTGGTCACTTCAAGCCCTAGCACCTATATGATTATCCTGACCCTATTGCCCTTATGGCAAGCCCCAACCCTTTTTATCATATGGGTTTAAAAGGTATATTAACTTTGACAATCTAGTTAGAACCAATGTTTTCAGCATGACTTGACTGTTATATGAGAAAAAGAGATGTATAAGGTTTTAAATAAAATATAATAGTGAAGTAGAGTATGAGCCACCATTCCTTGAGTTTGTTGCTTTGTATAAATGTATAAAGGATTACACAACAATTCCAAAAATGATATCTATAGTTACTTTATGTAAAACTAGCAGCGGCTACCCGGCGTCGCCTGGGTAGAGGTTGTTTTTTACGTTAGTCCCGCAGATCCATTATTACTGAATCGTGAGTTGAATCTTCATGGAATTCCTCATTTAAATCCCTATGTAAAATAAATAGACCTAGCATTTGATCCAGTTACTCTGAAAAGAAATGTTAATATCTACTATCTAAAATATTAAATGAAAAAAATCCATGCTGTTATCATTTAAATTTAATTTTTTTAATTATCGTCACGAATATAGATCAAATCTCTATTATTTTTGCTCAAAAACCAAGCCATGGTGATATTTAATGTGTATATATATTTACTTTGTCGATAATCGTTTTATTTTCGAAGTTTCCTCCGGACATACATATACACACAACTGCCCTACTTATATATGTACTAGAAGTGGCTACCTGGCGTCGAAATACCTATACTTGAAACTGACATCCAGTTTGGCCCTTTCTTGGGCTAGACAGAAGGTCGGAGAGGCCCCCTCCGATCAATCGACTGGTCACTTCAAGCCCTAGCACCTATATGATTATCCTGACCCTATTGCCCTTATGGCAAGCCCCAACCCTTTTTATCATATGGGTTTAAAAGGTATATTAACTTTGACAATCTAGTTAGAACCAATGTTTTCAGCATGTCATATGAGAAAAAGAGATGTATAAGGTTTCTAATAAAATATAATAGTGAGGTAGAGTATGAGCCACCATTCCTTGAGTTTGTTGCTTTGTATAAATCTATAAAGGATTACACAACAATTCCAAAAATGCAGTCGTCACTTGAAACTGACATCTAGATGGTCAAAAGATGAGACAAATTCCACATAGCAAAGCAATGATTTTAAAATTAAATAATCAGTCAGGAAATAAGCAGAGATTAAGCAAATAGAAAAATCAACTGTTAGTTTGAGAGATTTTTGCCTTTGATTTCTTTCAAATGTTTAATCCTTGTGAATAGATTTGCAGACAGCTTTTTTAATAAAGAGAAGAGTCAATGTTGTTCCATTCAATGTTAATGCTTCAAACAGTTGATGAGTTGTTAAAAAATATTTCCTGATTCTTTTGTGCTTAATGTGACAGCAATATTGTCAATAGGGTTCGAAATTTGAACTCTGATCAGATCAAAACATGAACCCAACGAACTTGCTCTTAAGCATCTTTTTCATGTTTTTTTTGCCGAATGGGCAGGTGCATTATCATGTTATAAAAATAACATTTGATCATTTCTCTATAAAAAAGCAACTTTTCAATTATGGGAAGCCAGGCTTTCTCTCATAGTCTCTCCTGTATTGCAGCAAAGCATTAATTGATTTTGAAGTAAAGCAGTTCATAAATACGAGCATTTGGAAAGGTTCCTACACCATAACACCTCTTCTGCCATTCTCAACTGGGGGGGTGGGGGTGAAAATGCATTTTCTATTATATTAATTCATTCACTTGTTTACATTAAAAAATGCTTAATGTAGAATTAATAATAACTTTATTTCGTTAAATGTTTTAACACAGATTTTTGCTTAAAAACCTGGGTCATTTATACATATATATATATATATATATATATATATATATATATGGGAGAAATGTGAGGAGGTTAATCCGACAATATGTGGAGAAAAGTAGACAAACACAGGATGTTATGGAAACTGGATGTTTGTTGTCGATGATGCAACGTTTCGGCCATTTATTTTTCCCATTTAGAGGGAAGAAAATCCACTACCCATCCCCCCCAGCCATCCCTGCCCCTACTGACAATCTACTGTTTTTCACCATTCTGAAAATGTCTTTCATTGAAGCTAGAACTGGGCTTTGGTCTTGATGATGGTCTAAATGGCCGAAACGTTGCATCGTCGACAATAAACATCCAGTTTCCATAACATCCCGTGTTTGTCTACTTTTCTCCCCATATATATATATATATATATATATATATATAATATACAAAACTTATGGGTAAACCCTTGCAGTAAGAAAACCCCGGCAAATAGTTTGATAGTAAAAATATACTACCAAACTTCACCTGGGGAAAAAAATGAAAAAAAGAAAAGACCAAGAAAGTCATACCAACCGAAAATAATTGATTAATACTATAACACTTAGCCAAAAGAAAAAAAATTATATATATATGAACAAAATTTATATATATAAACCACTAGGATTATCTAAAGCTAAAATGAAAAAAGTGCTCAATACCAAAGTAGAGCAAATAATTAAGTTAAATCTAATGAGTCAGATATACCTACTAATAGTTTCGCTTAGTAGCTCATCAGGGCAAGAATCTGATGAGCTACTAAGCAAAACTATTAGTAGGTATATCTGACTCATTAGGTTTAACTTTATTATGTGTGTGTGTGTGTGTGTGTGTGTGTGTCTGTGTATATATATATATATATATATATATACATTGTTTTGATGACCACATAGTTGAGAAACTGACAGTAACCAGGTGCTGTTGACTCTTTGTCTATACTATCCTAACTTAGAAATATATGGTCTATCACTGACATTGAACACTATTTATAAATATAGTAAACTCATATATATATATATATATATATAATGAAAGATGTTAAGTGTGTAGTGAGTGTGAGAATATGATGTTATTAACCGTTAATTTTTATATGTGCGTTTGTTTAGGTGCATATAAAAATTAATGGTTAATAACATCATATTCTCACACTCACTACACACTTAACATCTTTCATTTTGTCCCTCACATAAACATTACTTAACAGTGTCCTGAAGATGGTACAATATACCGAAATGCTTAAGTATTGACACTAAAAACTGTTTCCTCTATCATAACATCCTATGTTTGTTATATTTTAAAAATATTTTCTTCTCATATTGTTGGATTAATTTCCTCACCGTATTTCCATATAAAATATATTATATATATATATATATATATATATATATATATATATATTTTTTTTTACTCCTTTTACTTTTTAAATTACATGTATTCATATGATGTTATTTTAGGAAAATACATTACATTTCAAACCTTCTTGTCAACTACCATCATGTCACATATTTACTAACAGAAAAAAGAAGATTTTCTCCAATACTTTTTCATCTCTCATTTTCATTTTGAAAAGAATTCTAAGTCAATTTAGACAACACCATACTCATCCTGATGAAGGTTTTATAATAAACCAAAACATTTTAACATCAACTTCACCATCTACAAATAAGATCATCTTTTGGAATACTTTTTTTTTCTTATTTATATTTCTATGGTTATGAATGTGATACATGCTCTTTATAATAACTTTATATATATATATATATATATATATATATATATATATATATATATATAAATATGGAAAATAAATATATAAAGAAAATTTGAAAAAACAAGTGTTCCGAAAATAGGATGAATTTAATTATCGATGTTTAAACATTTCGGTTTCATTGAACCTTCATCAGGATGTATCTTGGGGTGAAGAAAATGATGGATGTTTTATAGATGACAGGAGATGAAAATCTTTTTAGTTGTGTAACTGTATTTGATCAGCGTTCTATTTTGAAAGGCAAGTCGCGATCCATGCACACGAAGATGTCATGACGCGTGACACAACTCGAAGAAATGCAAAAGATGAGAAAAAGTATTAATGGACTGATTTTTTAAGAGAAAGAAAGGGAACAAAGTGGGAATGATAACTAAATAAATAATTAAATGAAGCCAGGTATTTTGTAATTATTTAACACTATTTTAGCTAGAAACGGAGATATATTAAAGAATCCATGTTGATTATTAAGGGAGGGCAAAAGCAAAATTTAAATAAAAAAAGCAAATATATATATATATATATATATGTTAAAATATACTTATTCTTTGAGAATTTTGGTTTAAAATTTGAAATATTTTTTTTTCTTTAAAGTTCAGTATGAGTTACTCCCATCACAAAACGGTCATCATTTTCATAAATTGTTTTCTTCTTTTTAACACAACATAACATGCTCTGATGAAGATTTTAACAGATTGAAATATTGCAATATCATCATAATAAACAACTTTACTTAAACAATATCCGTGTGTTTTTCATATTATCTTACTCTTATATATATGTGTGTGTGTATGAATTGGTTCCAACATTTTTTTTAACTCAGTTTAAAAGGTTCTGTGAGTGCAAAGAGTTTAAGAAACTCACACACTTATTAAAAAATATATATTGTAAATGATAAACATTAGATAATATTCCAAACATCAGATTCATAGTCAGTTTTCTAAGACTAATGCACTAACCATTGCACAATAAGTAGGAAATTAGTATAAAAATGTAGGTAATTTTCACCTTTAGTTGTCAAAATTCCTAGCATAAAATTGTGCGTGTGCATTATCTGAAATGAACTTAATTGTGATTAAGAACACATTTTATGATATTTTTGTGTTAAAGCATGCAGTTGTATTGTTTTTGAAAAGTTTCTAAGATTTGTTTATTTCGCACGGACACTTTCAAAATGGCTACTGGCTTGTTTCAAAGTGAAAGTCAGTTGGCTAAATTCCTAGCATAAAATTATCTGAATTGAACTTAATTGTTATTAAGAACACATTTTATGATATTTTTCTGTTTAAGCATACAGTTGTATTGTTTTCAAAAAAGTTTCTAAGATTTGTTTATTTTGCACGGAGACTTTCAAAATAGCTACCAGCTTGGTTCAAAGTGAAAGTCAAGGGAGGTTACTCTAATTGCCTTATTTGCTAGGAATTTTGACAACTGAAGATAAAAATTACTAAAATGTATATCTTATTTACATTAGCACCATGAAGAAATAGTTGATGATACCCATGGTTTCTTTTTTTGATCTCTCACTAATAGAAAGCTAATTAAATAGATATTTAACATAATTATGTACACATCGAATGTCTTATGACGTGTTTGAAAAAGTGGAAAAGTAAAAAGAGAAAACAACAAAGAGAAAAAGAAGAAGGAAAAAAACAAAGAATAAAATTTGAAAAAAAATGATGCAAAAAAAAGGAAGAAGAAAAATAAATTAAGGAAGAAGAAGCAAAGGAAAAAGATAGAGAAAAGAATGAAAAAGAATTTCTCTGAATTTTTGAGATGAGGCTTGATAATTTGTATTATTTGTATTATTCAGACTATTGTCCTCATCTTTATTGTTATCTGTACAAGAAGACTGAGTCTGACAAGAAATACCTGAAGAAGGCCGGAGGGCACATCGGCCGAAACATTGTACAGATAACCATAAAGATGAGGGTAATAGTCTGAATAATATGAATAATAAAAACGAAGAAGAGGTTTGCTTGTTAGCCATCATTTTACTGCAACTGTGGATAAAATAATGAAAGAAGGAAAAGGTGACTGAAAATGAGGAAAAGAAAAAGAAATATTTTGCTAAAGAGATTTTATATAAATTGCAAATGAAAAAAGGAAGAAAAGAAAAAAATTCAATTAAGAGAAAAAAGATGCAAAAATGAAAAAAAAAATTTTTAAAAAGGGAAAGATAAAAGTTTAAAAAAGTAAAAGAAATTCAAAGAAAAATTTGAATGAGAACAGAAAGAGATTTTATTTAAGCTGCAAATGAAAAAAGAAAAAGAAAAAAAAAAGAAAAAAAAGTAAAATTCAATTAAGAGAAAAAGATGAAAAAAATGAAAAAAAGAAAAAGATTTTTTCTTTGAATTTCTTTTACTTTTTTAAGCAAAAGTAAAAGAAATTCAAAGAATTTTTTTAAGCAAAGGAAGAAGAAGTGTGAAAGAAATTTTAAAAGAATAAGTGAAAGAAAAAAAAGATTTATAGAATTAGAAATGGTTGGTTTGAGAGAGTTTTCAACACATCGTCTGCACTAAGAAAACAATTTTGAATCTTCTTTATGCCATAAATTGAAATAATTGAAAGAGTAGTTTTTTAGCAGTTGTGAAAAAAATAATAATTAGCAATTTAAAGAGAGTTTTAGAGTAAACAAGATTCTAAAATATTTCAATTAACAAATCCCTTTTCTCTAAAGGATTATACAATGAACTTCATTTTTTATCAAATTGAAGAAAAATGAAAGCTTTACTAAATATAAAAAGAAATTTGACACATAATAGCCTCATTCTGACAATAATTCTGGTATTAATTCCTGACCAATAACAATCCCTTTCTTTGTTTTTTTCAGGACATTTATAAAATCATTAGAAATGGATTTATATTATGTACATTACCTATCAGTACGCCTGTCTTAACTCCTGAACACTGATAATTCCTATCTTTCTCATTTTTAATTCATTTCTATTGTAAAATCATTAGCTATATATATATATGTGGATCACGACTTGTCTTTCAAAAATATAACGCTGAACAAATACAGTTACACAACAAAAAAGATTTTCATCTCCTGTTATCTATAAAAACATCCATCAATTTCTTCACCCCAAGATACATCCTGATGAAGGTTTAAAGAAACCAAAATGTTTAAACATCGATAAATAAATTCATCCTATTTTTGGAACACTTGTTTTTTCAAAATTTTCTTTATATTGTCGGTGCCCTAGGGTTGAGCACTCTGGGGGGATCTTGCTTCAAGCGTTCTTCTAAGGAATACTTTTGATTACACGTAAAGCTTTAAAATCCTCTTCCCATTCTGTAAGTGAAGACAGCCACTTCGGATTTCAATTAGCTTACAAAATGTCTAGCCACACTATAAGTCGAAACAATGACCCTATATATATATATATATATATATATATATATATATATGAGGGTGTCAAAAAGTAATGCCATTTTTTTTTTTTTATGTGAAGTTTTTAAAAAATAAAACTAAGGCCTATATTGAGACTCTAATGAGTCTCAGAGCAAGAATCCGATGAGTAATACTAAACTTGCCAATTGACAATGTTCTCCTTCTGCATCACACTGCTCGAACACACACAAGCATCAGACAAGGAGAAAATTACCTCATTTGGGTGGACAACTTTACTGCATCCTCCATACATTAGCACCTTCAGACTATCATCTCTTTGGCCCCATGAAAGAGGGTTTGAGAGGCAAACATTATTCCAGTGATGAATAAGTAAAGAAGTGTCTCAAAGAACAGTAAACAGAATTTTACAGGGTAGGGATACATACACTGATTCAAAGGTGGAACATATTGAGAGAAATGGTGAAATCTGTAGTGAAGAGTGGCTCAAAGAACAGTCAACAGAATTTTACGGGGCAGGGATATATGCTCTCATTTCAAGGTAGAACATTGAGAGAAGTGGTGATTATGTGGAGAAGTAGGGATGTGATCCACAGAGGACCTTATTCATTTTGATGTATGATCCATGTTCCTGTATAGGTAATTATACCTGTTCTAAATAAAATGGCATTACTTTTTTACTCACCCTTGTATATATTTATATAAGCCCTATTCTGTGAGTAATGTTTGCATGACCACTTACAATTCCTTTCTTCCTGATTTTCAATGCATTTCAGTAGTAAAATCATTAGGAATGCTTTTACATTATACATAATCTGTAAGTAATGTTAGAATGATTTGCTGACCACTGATAAGCATTTTCTTCCTGAATGTTCGTTAACCTTTCAATAGTGCATTTCTATTGCAATAACATAGTAAATTATATATCCTTATTCTGTCATTAATTCTAGCATTAATCCTTGACTTCTTTTAATTTGTTTATTTTTTATTTCTATGTTGATTTAAAGGTCAAATTATAGGTTAAATATTACAACTATTGTTGTTCTACAATGTAAGCCTAACTGCTTGCATTGTGTATTATTTAAAACTCTTGTTATCTGTTAAAATATACCATGTAAGAAAGACATTTTTGTTCCGTTTTTAGATTTAAATCATTTAAGATATTTATCACCTGATTTAAACGAGTCATCCAGTAAATTGGAAAGGATATATTTGGTACTGTGTCTTCATTTGGATATCAATTCAGCAGTTTATTTTGTTTTAGAAAATCCTATTATGCACAATTACATAATCTATAGGAATTTGATCCCTCATTTCATTCATGCATTCTCTTGTTGAGGGGGGTGTCAGGTTGAGTCTTCAGTTGTTACTCCCTCACTGAGGGGAAAGTTCCTTCAGTCACAATAGACTGAGACAAGAGCTCATTTCTACGAGGCTCACACGTTGGTACCAAAACCGTAAAGAGGGTTCTTCACCCAACCCGACAAGGGACGTTACCTTTTCTACTTCCTGTCCCTGAAGGCACAGGAGAGTTCTAGTCCCTACATATATTTAGACAACATAGTGCTATTCATACAGCATCTATTTTCCAAGAAGAATTTGTGATTATTTTTTTCCAAAAGTCCTTGTTTTACTCCAGTATAAATCCTGTCTAGTTGTTGTCCATTTTTTACAGTGCACTTGATATATCAGATTTTCACTGAGGCATTTTCCTTGTAAAGGACATTCATTTGTGTGACTGCAATTACAGATATTCTCCATTATTTAACCATTTATTTATCATTTTTTGTAATTTGGTTGGACAATATTTTTGTGCATTATCCATACAGCTGTAACTGATCTTTACAATATTTTTGTTGAATGTTTTGTAAACTTTTCTGTTTTGGGATTTAAAAAAAAAATCAAATTCAATAACTTTTTAAAAATACTTTTGTCATTATTACAGCTTTCTTAAAAGGAAGATTAAACCAGATCATATTTTTGTCTCTGTTTCTCCTTCTATGAAATTGATTATTAGTTTTTATTGAAAAAAAAAAGGTTCATATTTTTATATTCACTTTCTTTTAAAGGTGTTTCATATGGTGCTTTTTACTTTTGTTTATTCAAAGATTATGTTATTAACTGAGTTCACTGACAATCTGTGCCAATATTAGGACTTGTTTAAAAACAGCGGAGGGATAATTCAATGAAGATTTATATAAACTGGGAAATTATTTGGCTTTCTAGTCTTCATTTTCAGGATTGAACGTAGCATCTGAAAAATGAACTATTTTCATTTCAATCTTAAATTCCTCGTCCGTAAATGATTTTATTATCTTCTTCCTTGTCTCATCTATTTTCTATGATTAGCTTCCTTCAAATCTTTGTATAAGTCAATTTGGTTATTACTGGGTATTTTGCCCATTTTTGAGAGTAAATAAATTATCACCAATTCACTGCTTCTTTATGGAATGAAATTGACTTTCTTCAATATATATATATATATATATTGGTTCAATGATTGCATAGGCATGAAACTGACAGTCACCAAGCATCACTGACTCTGTGTCTAAGTTATACATATATATGCTCTAACACTAATACTAGGCACTATTTATTTATAAACATAGCAATCTATACACACACACACACACACACACATATATATATATATATATATATATAAATCATATGAATAAAAACAGGTATTTTCATTTTATTTTTGTTGCATTTAAAACATGATGACTTAAAAAAAATGTAAGATGTCAGCCCTTCAAAATCATAGAATAATAAAAGATATTTCAAATAAGTTCATAATTATTAGGATTTTTAAAATTCATTAACTGATAATAATTACCAAAATAATATATTTTGTTTTTATAGAAATTATGAAATTTGAGTTGAAATATTAAAGGAAAACACCATGCATTGATCCAAGAGTTTAAAGTAAAATTCAATATTGACGTCATTGAATAGACAGCCATCTTTTTTTCAAATAAAATTTTCTTTGATTTATTGATTATTAACCAACTGTAGACAGGGATGAAAAGAGAAACTAGATTTGTCAAGTTAGCAGAAGAGAGATTTGGGGTTAGTCTATACAGAAAGGGAATCTGGCTGGAGATTAATTATGTACCAATGGGTGTTTTATTCAAATTGTAATTATATTTGATTATAAAATCTATTAACATTATGTTTAGATAAAATTCATATATTTTCATTTTATATTGCCTCAATTCAAAAAATAACAATTATCAAAATTAAAAATATGATTTTACATAAAAAAAATTAAAACAGTTCTAAGTAACAGTTATCTCTGGACTGCAGGTTCAATCCTGGCCAGGGGCAGCAGTAACATGGAATAATAATTAACACAGCTTAATGCCTCTACCCCAGCTATGGTTAGTGGAACGAGAACAAGATACCCCTCGTGGACTGAATAAAGGGTTAGGTTCAAAGTTACTCGATGGCTCCCGATTGCAACATGAAGGTTCCTGAGTTTAAAGAGAAGGCATATCGGCCGAAATGTTGTACAATTCTCCTGTAGAAACCAACACATGGACATCCTAACATGGGCCACCCACTAAGGACCTACATTGACCAACCACTCGAGGATGTTGGATACTACGCAGAGGACCTCCCTGGGACAATGAATGATAGGGAAGGTTGGCGAGAGACTGTCATGGATATCCATGCTAATTGTGCGACATGATGATGATGATGATGATGATGATGGTTATAAGTATTTGAATAAATAGACAATTTACTTCTCTGCTTGGTTTTGAGAGTTAAAACAATAACATCATACAGAAAGAACCAAATTTCAGTGTAATAAACATAATAAATGTGCTGATTTAACTAACATAACATGGAATTTCAAACAACACTGTATTAATACATTTATAAATAAAAGAAAATTCTCTTGTAGGCATATTTTATTGAAAATAACCAACAAAATACACTTGTAATAATTGTTGTTGCAAACTTTTTCAGTCCACTTAACTGACCGGTTCAAATCAAAAAGTCCACAACTGAGTCCTGGAATGTATTAACTGAGTAACCTTGGAATGTTTTGTAACTTATCGTACTTACAATGACCCTTCTTTATCTCTGCTATTCTCTGTTGAATTATAGGAGCGATGATTTTACGTCTGACCTCCAAGAAATGCTGGTTCAAAGAGAGAAAGATTTCTTATCTTCAATTTTCGGAGCCGAAAATTGCCTGCCTGTGATTGGTTGGATTGAAAAGAGGCACATTGACCAAGGGAGACAACCCACCTACCTATATATATATATATATATATAATGTGTATTTCGGCAGAAGATTCTCTTGTAGGCATATTTTATTGAAAATAACCAACAAAAATTGCAAAAAACCTATAAATATTATAAGCAATGCTTATAAAGAATAGACATCCTACACTTAACAAAATCTTTTTTAGCTTCAGAGCGGGAGTACTAATTGCATCTGACACAAGTGCTAAGTCCTACGGCCTTGGTAGATTCACAGTCATGTGATCTTCAGCTACTACAATGGTCTACACATTTCTACATAATGTCACCTGCATGTAATGAACATGTCCACTCAAAATATTCCTTGAGCACAGAATAAATCCTGCACTCTAGAACACTGGACTACTCATATCCTCATCAATGACTAAAGATGGTCAAAATTACCTGTACTTCAACTACATTAACAGAAACTTTGGACAGTTTTTAAATTGCCTTCAACTACAGTTGAGACAAACATTCGACAACAAGAAATACTGAATAAAAGGCTAAACACCAAATCCTTATCTGTTATTTTCAATAACATATATATATATATATATATATATAATATATATATAGTATCCAATTGCCGCTTTAACTTTCTCATTGCAGATCTATATATATATATATATATATATATATATATATATATATATATATATATATATATATATATATATATATATATATATATATATATATATATATATATACCTATCTATATCCTATAAATATATATAGGATATATTTACCCCTATGGGATATAGGGATATAAATATCCCTATATCCTCGGGATATAGGGATATTTACCCCTATATCCTAGGGATATAGGGGTAAATATCCTAGCATTTACCCCTAGGATATTAGGATACTTGAAGATGCACAGCGGACCTGCTAGGGTCAATGAATGATAGGGACGGTTGGCGAGAGATAGTCATAGATATATGTGCTGCAGGCATGATATGATGATGATGAACTTACAGGTACTATACTTACTTACATAAGAAAATTTTCAGCTTACCTATGTATCTGTGGGATTTTGTTGAACTTTCTACAAAAATAATATAATATGAGAGAAATTCACTGATATGCAATCAGGAGGCTAGTGGTCTTGCTAATGAGATTGGGAACATAGATGTGATGATCGGATACATCGATCCATTTATGGTTGCCTGGTGATCCAGTGATGATGGTTTATCATAGAAATGATCCCGTTGACCTTGTACTGACACTAAACGTTTTTACTTTTTAACCAAGATATATAACAAAGTAATTATGTCATCATTTTATAACATGATGCGACGGTTGCAGCTGTAATAAAATGTGATGTAAGTGATAAAAATTGAAAAAAGAGAAAGGAAGCGTTGTATCTGAATGAATGTCAGCTAAAAGAGTGTCGATTACCCATTGCGTATTCCTATCCTGCTAATTATGGATTTGACTGTTTTCTAAGTGGAGATAATAACCGATTCAATTTCATGATACATACCAATAAACAGAGTTTTATATCCGTTAGCATCAGTACTAGTTTCCCTAGGCAAATTGATTACCAAGCATTTAGACATTCAGGCTCAACTCTCAGCACTATGTATCCAAGACAGATATCTCTTTTCCTATAAAATATCCGTGCTGACCACAAAACTGTATAAATACAGCATGGTCATTAAAATTACTTAAAATTTGGAGGTATGGGGGTATGCACTTACCCAATCTCTCAACGGGCCGGTTTAGCTCAGTTGGTAGAGCCTCAGACTAGGAACCTCGAGGTTCCTGATTTGATACCGGCCCTCGCAACTCAGCATATGAGCATCACAGGGATCTGTGCGGTAAAGTTCTGTTCACAGCGCCATAGTGAAGTCAGTTAGTCTACTGTTGGTTTTAATAACAGCAGCTAAGTAAGTACCACTCAAGCAGTGTCCAAGACAGTTGGTATAAATAGGAATCAAGAATGATCCATCCATGAATCTAGGTGATTTGGGTGATTCCACTCCTTGAATTCTGATTGGCTGCTTGACTACTTGATTTGAATGACATTGTGGAGTCTTATATATACTTTGTCATTTTGCAGTGGACTTTGTAGCATTCGAGTTTGTATTTGAGTTACAATCGTTTGTTGCCTTGTCTTCCCAGTTCGACGGTAATTGGAACTTTAATTATTATTCTCTGGCAGTAGGTATGGCGCTCCACCTCAGATGCCAAAACAATCTCCTTGGTCTAGCGCTATTGAAAAAGGGATAGACTTCCTCACTGTCTGGCTGATACTGACTTCAGGCTGCCCGATTGACTTTACTTTTTACAGGCAGGATGTGATACAAAGTTATTTTTTAAGCAGTAAAGCTAGTTTAAATCCAGTTTTCCTTCAACATTGGTGGCCTGAAGAAGGTTAAAAAAAACCTAGTCTGCTCTAATTTTTACTGATAGCTAGGAAGAACAAAATTAATTCATACATTCCCAAGGGTATTAGGATATTTACCTCGCATCCCACTTGTGCAGGTATGACACAAGGTCATTTAATGTGGACCACTCACAAACCAAGGCTTATGGGATGGCGGGTGCAAAAATGCTTGGCTTGGATCCCCCTCAAAACACCATGGCAGGAGAGAAGTGTGGGGAACCACTCCTCTACCTTTCCCCAAAAGAGGAGGCTGTGAAAAGTCTTTACTATCCATGTTTGAAAGAGAAATGGCTCATAAAGAAAGTACAAGAGAGAGGTACTACATTTGGAATCACAAACTTTGTTATGTATCCATATACCCTCGTTGGTATATACACAAGTGATAGAATCTTCGGGTGATAGAGAGAGAGAGCATCAACATAGAGACATCAGAGAGAATTAGACAGATGTGGTAAAGTGGGGAGCTGATGGTAGGTGTGGCATTCTGCTTCAGATGCAAACTAATCTTCCCTGGTCTACTACCAACATTAGGCCACTCACCCACTTTACTACTCTTATTGAATTGATTCCAACTATTTCACTTGTTGATTGTTTAAATCAATTTAAAAAAATTTTTAAATCGTTAAAAGCGTAGGCGGGTAGATTTTCGTTGGATGACCCCAACTGACCCCTAGAGAGGAGCGAATAAGAGTGACGGACAGAAAGAGTATAGATGAGAGGATATTACGGTTTTTACATGTTAAGTTTTTTTAATACTTCTAAGTCGGCCGGCCACTATCTTCTCTTGTTGGGACGTTTTCTTTTCAGGGCTTCTGTTAAGGGTTTGTTCTTCTTTCTTTTGTTGGACTAATCAATTTTAGACTGAGCAATGTGTGTAAATATATCATTAAGAAATAAATCTTCACATAGTATATGGTATGAATAATTTGCATACGGTTTTAACAAAACTGTGTTTAATAAATAATTATTTGGTGTTATTGTTTTATAAGAATTCTGGGTGGTGTGAATTAATGGTAATGATGCTGAAGCTCCGAAACCATGATCATATAAAGAAAACGTTGTTTGGCTTCACAGCTGTTTGTATGGGGGATTGCAACATATGTATACAATACTAACATGTAAATGATTGAATGTTTATGAGATATTCAGAGGAGCTGAAAATAATTTGAATTCAAAACGAAAACATTGATGTTCCAAAAAAGTTATGCGGTAGTTTCAAACATCAATGGAACATCAATGTTTTCGTTTTGAATTCAGATTATTTTCAGCTCCTCTCTCGATGAGTCCGGAGTAAAAACAAGCTCTGAAGATGATTTTTGTAAATCGAAATATTGTTCAATATTAGCTATGAATATGTTATAAAATGTTGTCACTTTAACAGCATATTGTTGTTATCATCCTTCCAAGGATTTTACAGCATTTATTGATCTATTGACCTTTTCCTATTTCAAAGGGTCAAATTGCTTACTTGGTTGTCTTCTTCTTTTTCTATTTCGGCCATGATGTGATCGTCTAGTCTGGTTTCTCTTTACTTTGTATCTTCATTGGTCTTCTAACTTGTTGCTTTTTTCTACTTCTCTGATTGGTCATCTAATTAAAGGCCTGCATAATTAACAAGGCTTATTGCTTTGATCAAAAGTTTTATTTGCCCGTTTACTAACCCATCGCGCGGAGTCACAACCTAAATAGGACACGTCTGTCCCACCTGAGGTCTGGTTGCAAACTGATTAACTAACTGAATCTCACGTGACTTGGGAGATTCTAACTGTCCAGTAGTTTTCCATTCCCTGATATGAAAACACTGGCCCCTTAGAATTCTCCTACAAGGTGTTGCCAATAATCTATCCTGCCTCATAGATCATGCAATAACTTGTCATTATTTCAATGTTCAGTCGCTGTATTCAGTAGATTTTTACCCATGCCAATTGCCATGAGTAGAATGTGACACAAGATCACAAGTATGGGGCATCCAGTGAGGATCAAACATGCTATTCAGTAGTAATGGAGCTGTGAGATTAGCTTGCTAATCCTTACACTACAATAAGGTGTCCTATCTGTGTTCAGTCGTATAAAATTACAAAATCAGGAAAGCCTTACAGAATTCATAATCTGTTTCAGAATATGTTTAAATCAAATAAGGAGAAAGTTGAAGTTAATTGGATCAGTCAGTGTTGAAAACAATCAATATGACGAATTGGATTAAGTCACTAATAGGCACCCCAGCCCAGATCAGTTTTGAAAGGAACTGAATTTTGCTTTTCACCGGTTGTCAGTAAACAAAATCACCCGCCGATAAAAAATGAAAGGCACGTTTTTATGCTAAAATCGTTTTGATTTTAATAAAAATTCATTTTGCACTAAAGATAAACTAATATTGTTATTAAAAAAAAACCCAACTTAAAACGAAAGACATGTTTATCTATTTTCCATGTGCCTCACGGGAAGAATGAGAATGTCAGTAGTTAGGACTTAATACTAATGTTATTCACAAAATAGAGTTATTACATATATGTAACATATAGAGGTACTCATTGCGTAATGGTTATCATAATAGGAATGGACATGGCAACATGAGTTCAAATCCTGGACAAGGCTGTTTGTTCTTCACATTGCGCTAATACTCTAGGGAAAGGTATGAATCCACCTATTCTGCTTCCAAAAAAGATTTATAAAAAGTATATTATGAGGTTATAATAATAACTGCTAACCCTAACCCTATTTCAGAATTTTAGAATATTTTAGAATTAAAATTTGATAGTGAAATCTTTTTCGTTTTTATTGACTGCTGATTTTGTTTACTGACAAGTTGATATATAACCGGGTTAAGGGATATATTCTGAAGTTGGTATTTGGTATATTATCGAAGTAGTAGCTGGTGCGTTGAATAGCAATACGTCTTCCGAACAGTTGTGGTGTAGTCTAGCGAGTAAGATTAGGTGTAGGTGCCTGAACCAATACAGTGTCGACTATTTATACATGACATTATCCAATCAGATTATAGTGAGGGAGTACCAAGGTATTTACATATTCATTACATCACAAGTAAAGAGTGCCTATTGGTGACTTGGTCCAAAAAATTATATAGTATGCTTCATAATGTTAATGTTTCCTAAATTCTGTCAACAATAATGATAAATGGTCTCTGCAGAAAAATGACAGATACAAAAAAAAAGGCCATTTCAAAATTGTTATTACATCTTATCTTTCTATTTCAGGTTGGACTTTTTTAGTTGTTTCTCCAATGCATGATATCACAAATTAAAACTTTCAATAATTATCTCTGTTAGAGAATAGGCATATCCAATGGGTGTTTTTGGGGGTTGGGGGTGGGATCATATTACTGTCTCATAAATCCATTCTCAACTTCTTTTGTCTCTGTTCTATAAACAAGGGAGATATATTTCAGACCCTGCCATAAAATGGCAGAACCAAGTTGTTATTTTACATTTACTTATTAAGTAAGCTTTTGTTCCACTTTTCTAAATCTTCCAGATGCTGCTTGTTTATGGAACAATATGTGTATATTTTTACCTGTTCGGACACATTCATGTATATTTGATTATACTGTTATATACTGTATCAATTGACAGCGCTGGTGTGTAGTACACTGGATTAAAAACCAACATAGGTATACAAAAGAAAGCTGGACTTTATTTTCTTTCCTCGGTTGGTGTGGAAGAAAAGGAGGTGTGAGACGTGATAGCGCCTGCTTGAATGAGTGGTGAAATGAACCGTAGTTATAACAAATCTCTTCTTCGGAGAGTCGACGGGAGTGACTGAACTCAGCAGCTACCAAATCTCAACTGCTGAACTCTCTGGGGTCTGTTCACTACTGACCCCCTTTTATATATCTCAAACGCCTACGCGTTTTCTTTGTTCGCTCCCACCAGGAAAAAGTCCTTTGTCACCTTTGTCATCCCCCCTCTGTTTAATTCAACCGGAAATTTGTATTTCCGTTTGTACAATATACAACAATACCTGTCCTAAACAAAATGGCATTACTTTTTGACCCAACCTCATACTTTACATTCCACAGATCTCCAGAACTGAAGCCTCACCATCAGATAGAGTTTAGTGTCATACCCAGGACACCCCTAATGGTTACATAATGAAGCTGCAAATTTTGAGAGAAAGTGAAAAAATAGATTAAGTGAATCTATTACGATTTTATTCCAGAAAGATTTTGAAGAGGTTAATGATGATCATAGACAGTGTTGATGAAAAGTTTGCCAATGGTGAGTGTCTCAACATCTTCAGGAAGTTGGTAAGGCAAATGATAAGATCAAATAGACTTGCAAGGATCAACCTGCAGAGCATTATAACAGGCAGACAGGAAGTGAGGTAGACAAAGGAAGAGAGGACAACATCAAAGAATGGACGGATTTGAATATCAGGGAATCTCCAAAAAGCCGCTGGGGACAAGAATGGACAGAAAGAACCGATCCATCATGAGACATCTGTAGTCTCCGAAATTTACCTACACTTTCTTTCAACATGAGTAAAGTATTAGGAAAAGAAAAATCATGATTAGAGTTATATTTGTGTACCAACTGATTTTGAACTTGATATACAAGATTTCAGTTGTTCTGTAAAGTAAAAAGTAAAGTCGTCGGATGGCCTAATGTCAGTATCAGCCAATCAGCGAGGGAGTCTATCCCCTTTTCACTAGCGCTAAACCAAGGAGATTGATTTCTGCATGTTTGCTTCATGGCTAATGACATGTGTGTGCAGTATATATATATATATATATTATATATATATATATATATATATATATATACATACATATATGTGTGTGAGTGTGTGCGTGTAAATATATATGTGTGTGTGTGAGTGTATATATATATGTGTGTCGTGTGTATGTATATATAATGTTTGTGTATTGTGTATATATGTGTGGTGGTCTTTTTCAAGACAGTAAAAGAAAAAAAAAACAAATAGTTGGGCTACAATTTGAAGATTAAGCCAAGTTTTTATTTACTCCCCACACTTTTCTCTGTGCGTGTGTGAGTATATATATATATATATATATATATATAAAGTCGACGGGGCGGCCTAAAGTTGGTATCAGCCAGTCAGCGAGGGACTCTATCCCCTTTTCACTAGTGCTAGACCAAGGAGATTGTTTTTGCATCTGAGGTGGAGCGCCATACCTATGATCAGCTCCTTACTTTACCGCACAGATCCCTGTGCTACTCATACGCTGAGTTGGCGAGGGCCGGTATCGAACTAGGAACCTTGTGGTTTCTAGCCGAACGCTCTACCGATTGAGCTAACCAGCAGTTCAGTACTTCTATTTTATTTAGTCATAGGTAAAGTTCTAGTCTAAAAAAGAAAATATTCTTAGAAATAAAGAAAAATATTTGGAGTTTAAATGCACAGTTTTGCAGTTTTGGATCTAAAATTTATTTTAAAGAGCTTCAATACTATGTCTGTGTATTGTGAAAATCAGGAAGAATGAAAATGTCAGTAGTTAAGGGTATTTGCCTGCTCATCCCACTTATGAGGGCTGGACACAAGGTCTCATTTTTACGTGGGCGCATAAAAATTGCATCGATCTGGGGGGGGTGGCCCCCTTGGATCGATGCTATTAATTGTACTTTACCGGTCCAGAGGCCGAAGCACACTGGACCCCCAGCCGAGGCCGGGTATAGAAGGAAAGTGTCAAAGCATAGAATCTGGAACAGATACTACACTTTGATCCTCCCTTCTAGTCCATGTTAAGACTTAATATTAATTTTATTCACAAAATAGAGCTATTACATATATGTAACATATAGAGGTGCTCATTGCGTAATGGTTATTGTCATAGGAATGGACATGGCGACATGAGTTCAAATCCTGGACAAGGCTGTTTGTTCTTCACATTGCGCTAATACTCTTGGGAAAGGTATGAATCCACCTATTCTGCTTCCAACTATTGGTAAATAGTAGGGCAAACTGGCTCTTGTCCCTTGAGGCACAAGCTTAGAAGGAAGGTATTTAGAAAGATTGGTTATTCTGAGGGCTGATTGGTTGGTTTTACACTATGTCGAACCTTGTTTGAAACTTTAAATCTTTGCCTACTTTAAACCGCTCACAGCACTGTGATGCCAAACCTAAGCAAAGTACAAAAACTGATGGTTAGTTCATTATAATTGAGTGGAATGACTCAGATTGCAATAGTAATAGGACTTATTTGAACGGAATGAGTTCTGAGGTAAATAGACAGTGAACTTTAAAATATCCCAGACGAGTAAAAATATCAAGAAAATTTGGTACAGCCATGGGGAAATTTGGTAGGCAAAGAGTTAATGCCAAAGTCATTTTTTTTTTTTTTGCAAGTAAAATTATCTATTATTTCTATTGATGTTCAAACCAAATAAAAGCCAGGATTTCAAATACTGATTTCTAGCCACACAGACTGTTTCAACTTAGAAGATCTGTGTGACATAATCTTTCTTGCATTATTTAATGTAATTTAGCCTTGTGTCATACTCTGGTAAGCTGAGTTAATATTCAAACTCACAAGGGAGATAACTATTGATGTAAGAGTGAAGATTCATAAAGCATATATTATCACTAGATATAAAACATGAAACTGGTAAAAACTTTGTCTATCGTTCTGCCATTAAAACTTGTGCTACTTTCATCATATTTTGTCTCTAAAATCCCTAGTGGCAAATAACCTCTAAAACGATATAAAAGGAAGACATTGCTTGTCTAAATAAAAAAAATTTCCTATCTATGGTGATATTGTTCAAGATTTCTATACACAAGGATTCTGAATATAGATTATCAAAGTGTCTTTCTGTTTCATTTTGTTAAACAGGACTCACTTCTATTTAGCTGCCACAAAAATCATCCAACTTTTTCAGCAACCATTTTTGACTTGAACTCTCTTATATTCAAAGTTATCTATTATTTCTATTGATGTTCAAACCAAGATTAAAGCCAGGATTTCAAATACTGATTTTCTAACCCTAACCCTGTGTAGGAAGCGTGGTGTAATGGTTAAAGTCATAGGAAATGGACTTGTTGCACAGAATTCAAATCCTGGACATGGTAATTGCATTTCACTTAGCGCTAATACCTTGGAAAGGTATGAATTCTACTCTCCCTCCAGCTATGGGTAAATAGTAGGGCAGACTGGGATCTTTAACCTTGGTTAGGCAACCGGTCTAGGAGAAGGAAAACTCTGAATTCAAACCTGTTAAACTCTGTTTAAGAAATTGACCTTGTGTCACATCCTGTCGGTCGGTAAATATATATATTCAAAGTTATAAAAGGCCTATATGTATTTTATTATCAGAGAAGAACTCTTTAAAAATTTATTGCTTCTGAAATTCTACAACAATTGCTGTTATATTAACATCTAGGCTCTTTAACCATGGTTAGTCCACCGGACTAGGAGAAGGAAAACTCTGAATTCAAACCTGTTAAACTCCGCTTAAGAAATTGACCTTGTGTCACATCCTGCTCATGCGGAGGGGTCGGTAAAATATATATATTCAAAGTTATAAAAGGCCTACATCTATTTTATTACTAGAGAAGAACTCTTTAAAAATTTATTGCCTCTGATATTTTTGTATTACTTTAAGATATAAGGTTATAATACAATTATTAACCAATCATAAAGCTTTTCTTTAAGTCATAATTCTAAGTGAATGTCCTTTCAGTAAAAGAATTGAACTCTGGTTCCACAACATAAAGTGGATCATTAAATTTAAGAAGAAGAATAAAAAAAAAGTCTTGGAATGTTTTCCATACTTTCCTGAATTTAATTTTCTTAGACAAAATTTAAAACTAATAAAATTAGAGAAGAAAAATACAGAATTCAAAAAGGAACTAAAAACATTTGTCAAATTGACTATTGTTAATAATAATCAAAATAATCATCATCATAATCAACAATAAAAAGTAAAGTAAGTAAAGTCGTCAGGGTGGCTTAAAGTCAGTATCATCCAAACAGCGAAGGAGTCTATCCCATTTTCACTAGCACTAGACCAAAGAGATTGATTTTGGCATCTAAGGTGGAGCACCACACCTACAATCAGCTCCTGACTTTACCGCACAGATCCCTGTGCTACTCATATATGCTAAGTTGGCGAGGCCCGGTATCGAACCAGGAACCTTGAGGTTCCTAGTCGGACACTCTACCAACTGAGCTAATCAACAATAACAATCCAAAATTCTATAGTTACAATTCATAGACAGAGTAAAAATTATATAAATTTGAGCTTATCTTTTTGAGATGTTATAAATTCTGTGTCAGCAGGAAAAATAAAATAAAACAAGACGCAGTCCAATATCTGTCATAAAAGACAGATATTATGACCCAAGTAGAGAATTTGTTTTAGTTTTTCTCTTTTATGTCATTTCTGCAACTTGAAGAATTCCTTTAAAGCAGTCAATTTCTAAGAGATAATATTTCTCTATTCATCCTGATTGATTCTTTTTCTATTGGTAAATTTTTGACACCCCCACCCTTAAAATCAAGAATTGAAAAAAAACAACAATTTTCTAGGCTAAGAAATATTTGAGGTTTCTCTTTTTCATTGAATTGAATTGAATCACTCAGAAAAGATTTAAAATCTGAAAAGAATAATTATCAATAAAACTTATACAATTAGACTAAATATAAATATTATCTGCTAAATAACATAAAACCTTATAAAGATATTTGAATATTTTCTAATGTTACCAACTGATGATGAAGAAGGGAGATTGTGTATTAAGAAGAAGAAGAAGAAGAAGAAGAAGAAAGGAAATTGAGTATTAAGAAGAAGAGAAGAAGAAGAAGAAGAAGGGAAATTGAGTATTAAGAAGAAGAAGAAGAAGAAGAAGGGAAATTGAGTATTAAGAAAAAGAAGAAGACGAAGAAGAAGAAGGAGATTGTGTATTGAGAAGAAGAAGAAGAAGAAGGGAAATTGAGTATTGAGAAGAAGAAGAATAAGAAGAAGAAGAAGGAAATTGAGTAAAGAAGAAGAAGAAGAAGAAGAAGAAGAAGAAGAAGGTAATTGAGTATTAAGAAAAAGAAGAAGAAGAAGAAGAAGAAGAAGAAGGAAATTGGTATTGAGAAGAAGAAGAAGAAGAAGAAGAAGGAAATTGGGTATTGAGAGAAGAAGAAGAAGAAGAAGAAGAAGAAGAAGAAGAAGAAGAAGAAGAAGAAGAAGGAAATTGGGTATTGAGAAGAAGAAGAAGAAGAAGAAGGAAATTGGGTATTGAGAAAAATAAGAAAAAGAAGAAGAAGAGAGATTGGATTGTGCTGATCTTGGCGGGTCGTCTGCATGGCATCCATAATCCACGCAGAGCTGACTAATGTAACTTTTTGCTGATTGGCCTACACTGGTGTGTCCATGTGTAAGTGTCCACAAGAGCATGTCATTTATGTCCTTTAACCTCTAGCATGTCTTGCTTATCTTACTTTGTTGTGGAATAATGAAGAAGATCCTTCAAGACAATCCAGCAGACATATGAAGAAATGATCCATCGTCTTTATTATAAGAATAGAAACGCGAAACCGAGAAGTGTCACAGACTAAAATAAATAATGTGGTTTATTTTTACCTTTTCATTTGATCCTCGTTCCTAGACAGTTACTTAGCGAACAGACATTTGAAAACCGATAGGTTTTTTGCCCAGTCCAGAATCGTCCATAACAACTATGTTTTTTTTCTTTTGTCACAACTTTGGATAATACTTAATGAAAACAGTACAAAAGAACCTCAAGGTATGAGTTCTTATTTTTTTTTTTTTTTAAAACTATATTGAATGGTGTACACACTCATTAGAAAGTGGATGAAAATTGACAAGCATTTAGCATTGAATATTTATTCGCAAGCTTAATATACATGAAATTACTGTTCAGTTCTTCTTTATTGAGTAATTAAATAGCCTATTTCATGCAGAAACGCCTGTGGTGTACTGTCCACATATGATTTTTTTTTCTTTTTATTATTTCTAATAAACTTTGACGATCATCATCACCAATCAAATGAGATCATTTGTCTGGGTCAATAAACATCTTCATCTCTCATCTTGTGTTATGGAGATATTTGCTAATCTTAGTAGAGAATCATAACAGTAAATCACTCAGAGAATGTATTATTATTATGCTGGAAAGTGTCTACAAGACACAAGTGCTTACTAACCATTACTCTATGGCATGTGTCCAAGTCAATATCAAGTTAAGTTTAGCTTAATTGAGTAAAGGATTGCAGTAGTGTGGTTGATGTGTCAGGATCGAATTAATAAGAATAACAGTCGATTTTTAATCATCACTAACATGTGCCTCTCACTAATATTATTGCATACTGCCTTTTAAATGAAGTAAGTGAAGTAAGCAGAGTGGCCTATGGTCAGTATCAGACAAACAGCAAGGGAGTCTATCCCCTGTTCACTAGTGCTAAACCAGAGAGATTATTTTATGTGTCTGAGGTTTATTCATGAATCTACTACCCTGTTACTAAAATAATTTTGCCTTACATTTGTTTTACAAAATTTTTTTTGGATAGTTTTAATTTATGATCCCTGGTATTAATTTTTTCAGCAACATTCAATAGATTAAAGTTTGTTGAATAAAATCCATCGTTATATTTATAACTTCAATCATATCTCCATTGGTTAAACAATAAGCCCGCCCTGTCAGCTAGGGCGTTAGAATGCACCGACTGCACCTCTGCAGAGGGGTAAGACTCCACCAATGGGGCCACCTGTTGGCCGTGGGTGGCGACCTGTGATGCTTAAGGATAGAGCCCAGGTGGATGAGCAGTTCATGACTTGCAATACTCCACTTTGGCCCTATCTTGGGCTAGACGGGCGGTCGGAGAGGTCCCCTCCGATCAATCGGCTGGTCACGTCAAGCCCTAGCACCTATATGATTTTCCCAACCCTATTGCCCTTATAGCAAGCCCCAACCCTTTTTATCATATGGGAGCTAGAAGGCGGTGGCTGCGGGTCTACATGTCCTGGGAATGACGTTAAAATCTGTCTGATGGTTCCAGTTTTGGAGGTTTGGGAATGTGGAGCACCCCTTCATCACCATTGCTCCCTGGTCCACTCTGACCCGGAGTGGTTAGGGTCTATGGGTTAAATAGAAAAATGTATTTATAAAAAAAAATTGTATTATCCATTAAGAATTGATTTATTTCAAAACTTTATCAGCATTAAATGACTCACTGAGGTTGATATGCCGTAAAACAAAACAAACCAAACCAAATCAACAATAAGCCAAACTTGGTAAGTCAGTCTTATTTTGTCATATGAAAGGTCTTTAATTCTCTAACTTAGCATGCTTTATGCCATTCCTATAGAAAATATCTACAAATACATTCAATAGCTGTTTCTCTTTAGAGCACTTATATACGCGTGGTGTAATGGTTAAATGGGAAATGGACTCGCTCCGAGTTCAAATCCTGGAAGTGGTAATTGCATTTCACTTAGCGCTTGGGAAAGGTATGAATCCTACTCTCCCTCCAGCTATGGAAATAGACTGGCTCTTTAACCTTGGTTAGGCAATCAGTCTAGGAGAAGGAAAACTCTGAATTCAAACCTGTTAAACTCCGCTTAAGAAATTGATCTGTGTCGATTCCTGCTCATGTGGGGGGGTAAATATATATATATATATATATATATATATATATATATATATATAATAATCATTGTGTTGATAGTAAATAAAAAATAGATATTGAATACATTTTTTTTTTTTTTTCATTTTTGCTTGAAAATTTAATTTGGACAGAAGAAACCGCGAATTTGATTATGATTTTGTCAAGGGAAAAATATGTAGGAAAATAATTTGCTGGCTTTGCATTAATTGAATATTATTTTTCGAGAGAAGTCATTAAAGGTTTGCCAACATAAATTTATTATAAAATTATCCAATATGAAGCTCGAGGCTTTATCAAAATTACTTTCATTATTATTAAATATCCTTTGTTTTTATTTCATTTTTTAAATTTCTAAATCATTTTTAAAAATGTTACTTCCTATGAAACTGTTCACTTATCTCTTTTTCCTAGTCTCTCTTTTCCTAGTCTCTCTTTTCTTAATACTTACTAATCTTTTCCTTGTATGGCACAAGGTTAGATGGGAGAGAATCTCTCTGGTAAGATAAAGTGAGAATTCTTCAAGCTGTAGCCAAGTCAATGCTACTGTATGGCTACACCACTTGGAATCTAACAAAATGCTTAAAGAAAAAAATAGATGGGAATTGTTACCCCAAAACCTTCAGTACAGAATAAAATCCTTGTATCTTATACACATCTTTGTTAGCTCTCATTAAGAGGAATTACGGGGTAGGGAGCTCTTCTTCTCCCAGTGGTAGGCAATTATTCGGACGAAAGAAGACAAACAATTAAACACATATATTGACAAAGGGTACAAAAAATATTGTTGCAAATTTTGATGGCATTTACTACTAGACTTATCTGAGAGGTGAAATTACAGTTCGTAGGTAAATTAGCGCTAGAAAGGGAATCTACTCACTGTGGTTGTAGAGTGCTGTAGAGACGCGTCCGTTTTGGTCAGTTCTCGTACGATAAGTAAAAAGCCCTTTTTATGGGCAAGGTGTTGGGAGTGCTTATTTTAGCGACTCACCTCAGTAACAATCTTCAAATAAGTGATGGGGTTTGATTCTCCCGCCAACCTCGTGTTGGCGATTCGCCCCCCCCCCTAGCAGCAGGGGGAGATAATTTTCTATCGGTTTTTCCGATATCATCTCAGTATCACTTTTTCAATATTCTCTGAGCTACCAAAGGAACTACAAAAGGATGCTGTGTGCTGTCTTGAATAAATCTTGGAAGCAGCAAACCACAAAAAAGCAGATATACAACCACTTACCTCCTATTACACAAAACCATTCAAGTAAGATGAACAAGACACTGCTGGAGAAACAAGAACAAACTCATGTGATGATCTCCTGCGAACAGGTGAATGTAGGCTGACCAGCAAAAACTTATATCAATCAGCTCTGTGTGGATTCTGGATGCTGCATGGAAGACCTGCCAGGGGCGATGAGAGACAGGGACGAGTGGCAAGAGAGAGTCCTGGAAATCCATGCTGTCAGCTGTAAATGATGATTGTAGAAGCAATATTCCAATTACCATCGAATTGGTAAGACAAATCAACAAAGAACCGTAACTCAATACGGATCTTAACTTGTTGCAAGCCTACTGCAGAATGCCAGATTATTTATCGAACATCATAATACCACAGAAACCAAGCAGCCAATCAGGACTCAAGGAATGAAATCACCTGAATGCATGAATGGAGTATTCCTGAGTTCCATAAATACCAGCTGTTTTGGGCACCATTTCAATTGTGCTCAGTTAGTTGTTGTTTAAACCAAGAGTATACTAACTTACTTCAACAACAATAATGATGAAGAAGCTTCTAAAAGTGTTTTAGAGTAGCTAGCACCTCTTCAGCACTCTACCAGATGGACTGCCTCATAGCCTTAATTTGTCTACGATTAAGGACTTCAACAGTTGATTAATAAGCTGATTAATATTCAGACTGATCTTACTGTATTTGGCCATACCACATTTGACCCTCCTCTATTTCTTATAAGTTGTCTTGTTAATTGTTTGTAACTTATTGTTCTGTGTTTTTGTATGTATCCATTAGCACTGGATACTAGAGCTGAATAAATATATTAAGCACTCAATTTCTTCATTCCACCTTGATGATACAACAAAATTATAAGTACATTCCTGCCTAGAAAATCAGCATCTAAAATCCTGGTTTACCTGGGCTCAAACACTGACACAAAATATCAATAAGAAATAGATAACCAATTCAGCCATGATGAAAATCATTTGTCTTTTTTTGTTCTTCTTCTTTTTCTCATTTCATTGGGTAAAAAGGAAATCTATTGCCTGGGTTTGTTCAGGCTCACTGAGCTGAAATTTATAAGAGTTGATGAGATTTTACTCAGTTTTGCGAAATGTGTTTAGTATTCTATAAAATGTAGGAAAGGAGAGAACCTACCCATACCTACTGGGGTAGCTGGAGAAGATTTATAAGGTGAGAGGAAATGATGGGAGGGAAGAGGATAAAAAAAAAAAACAGTGAACAGTCTTTCAGAAAAATCATGGATGGATGGGAAAGCAAAATTGAAGAAAGAAGAAAAGAAAAGAAAGAAAGGGAAAAAATGAAAAGAAGTGACAAAAAAATGAGGAGGAAAAAGAAAGAAAAATAAAGAAATAAGCATTTTGTTGACACTAACGGGAAAGAAGAAAAAAGAAAAAAGGAGAGAAGGAAACAAAAAGAAATCAAAGAAATAAGGATTGTGGACACTAACAGGAAAGAAAAAAGAAGAGAATGGAGAAAAGAAAAAAAATGAATAAAGCAGAAAAAAAATGACCAAAAGAAAAAGAAAGAAAAATGAAGAAAGAAGGAATTTGTTGACATTATAAAGAAATAAAAAAAAAGAAAAGGAAGAAAAAAAGGATGAGAAAGGAAGAATGAAAAAGAAAGGAAGAAAAAACTGAAAAAAGCAATAAAAAAATGTTCAAAGAAGAAAAAAGAAAGAAAAATGAAAAATGAAAAATGAAAAAAGAAGGAATTTGTTGACATAAAATAAGAAAAAATAATGAAGAAAAAGAAGAAAGAAAAAGAACTGAAAGAAGAAAAAAGATCACAGAAGAAAAAAATCAAGAAATAAGGGATTTGTTGATACTAACAAAGAATAAGAAAAACCAAGGAAGAGAATGGGGAAAAGAAGTAACAAAACAAAACAAGAAAAAATATGAAGAACTCAAGACTTTGTTGACACAAACAGGAAATAAGAAAAGTCAAACGAAAGAGAAAGTAAGAAAGAAAAAAGAAGCAATGGAAGGAAGAAAGAAAAAAAAAAAAAAACTTTGGCAGAAAAAAAAAAGACCGAAGAAGAAAAAATGAGAAATTTGTTGATATTAACAGGAAATGAGAAAAAAATAAAGAAGAAGAAATGAAGAAAAAAAAGAAACAATGTTTTCGTAATTTTTTTTTTTTTTTCAGAGATATTTCTTAGTTATGACAGTAGCTTCAAGTGTTTTATGTGTGGATTTTTGAATTTTAATCTGACACACACACACACACACACACACACACACACACATACATTATGCCAAGGAAGAGGAAAAAACCTTCTCTGTCAACATTTCACTTTTGACTATGTACAAATCAGTTCAAGCGAAAAGATGAAAAGAAATCTCCCAGGAATTGTAAGAAGTAACAAGTTTCGCCTGATGTCTGAGGTCAGAAAAAAGAAAGAAAATGATAGAATATTCAACCAAGCAGCAGTTGACTCCTTTTTTTTTTTTTCTTTTTGCTTATTAACAAAAAGAACACAAAATTAAATTACAAAAAAGAAAGTCACCTGATTTCTCCATTTGGTTGCATTTAGTCTGCTGATAAGTAATATAAGATACACTGAATTAAAAAAATTCATATGTATATATATATACTTGTCTCTACTTGGAGAATAAAAGTCTTTTCTAGGGTCTTGAATGAAAATAAAATAAAGTCGTCGGGGTGGCCTAAAGTTGGTATCAGCCAGACGGTGAGGGATTCTATCCTCTTTTCACTAGTGCTAGACAGAAGGAGATTGTTTTAGTGTCTGGCATGGAGTGCCACACCTATCATCAGCTCCTCACTTTACTGCACAGATGCCTGTGCTACTCATGATTTTGCTGAGGCTGGTATCGAACCCAGGACCTTGTGGTTCATAGTTGGAAGCTCCACCGACTGAGCTAAACCACTTGTGGATAATTTCAAACATGTCTGCTTTTATTTTATACATATTTGGAAGGAGACAAAATACTGGGGATCATTGTCAAGTACTGGTTTTTTTATTTTTTAAATCAGAAATTGAGATGATTTTTTTTTTAATATAATACTTTGATTTTTAGATAACATGAGGATATTTTTTGCTGTTCATTTTCTTTTTATTGAGTAACAAGATTGTTGCTTGACTTGTGATGGTATATTAAAGTAAGTAAAGTTGTTGGGGTGGCCTAATGTCAGAATCAGCTGAGTTGTCGAGGGCCGGTATCGAACCAGAAACCTTGCAATACCTAGGCAAGTGCTCTACTGAGCTAAACAGGCCCTTAATCTTGCATAATCTCTGTGTTATCCATACATCAGCCATCCTATAAAATTTGGTTTAGTTTCTTTGTTTAATGGCTTATCAATCTTCTTGGGTTATTCAATGCTGTTATAGGTGATATATTCTATAGACTAATGGAATGCACCGACGGTTACTATAAGTAACAGGGACAATTATGGCTTGGAGAGTAAGCCAATGCGAGTCAGCTCATAACTCTATTGTCGGACGTATTTCCCACTTCTCTGTACTGTAATTGTCTACTCTTTTGTTAATACATTTTCCTACATTTGCTACCGTCGTTTTGTTCTTATTTGACCCCTTTAAAACCCCACAACAAATGCCAAAGCCATCCTTGTAGAAGAACAATAATGGTACAATTTAACCAATAGTTAGGTGGACGAGGGGGTTCATACCTTTCCCAAGGGTATTTGTCCAAACGTTAACTAAATAGCTGACTCGAGTTCAAACTTGCCTACTACGATGTTGCAGCCCAGCATTTTAGTCCCTATGCAATTGGAACCCCCCCCCCTTCTATGAATTCATGAAATGGTGGACCGGAAGTTCTTACTACGACGAACAAAAGTTAAATGACAAAAATTAATAGTTTGCGCATGGAATTGCGCACCCTAGTAAAAGAAGAAAATAAAAATAAAAATTTGTACATTTTCAACCAATCAGAGACGTTCGAGCCTAAAAGGAAATCTATCAAATAGACCCCTTTTGGAGCCTACCCTCAGACTATAAAAAAACAACTTTTCGGATCCCAACCAGAAAGAAATTATTCTTCTAACCAAATCCACATCACTTTAAAGTAAGACAAAGCACATTCACTTATAAGAAGGTATGAACTAATATCTATCTGTCTATCTCTCTTTATCAACCTTTTATGAGATCAGCAGTATTATTTGCTACTGATTGCCGTGTGACTTTGAACTCTTACCCTTTCTTTCTCTCTTCATAACTTATAATATATTTTCTTACATGTTATAATGAACTTTTAAAAAAAACAAAATTACATTTTGTACACAAGAGTACTGAAAGAACTTTGCTCGGTATTATGCGTTACCTTTTGTAAACTTTTTCTCAATACAAGTTGTTTGTTTTAATATTTGAGTCTTGTTATTTATGCCATGTGCCTGCAGTAATTGAATGTTTTATGGTGTCTTTAAATGTTTGAATATTTTATTGATTATTGAACTCAAACTGGTGACCTTAATGCAAAAACATCAAACAGCCCTTACATCCACCATAAATTTAAGCAGGTTTTCATCCCATATGAGTAATGAAAATCTTTTAAAAATAGCATGTTTTGAGCATTACAAAGCATTGGACACTTGCGTTTATATCTACAGATAATTTCTGTTATCTTCTGCATTTTGTCTTAATAGTAGAGATGTCCACCAGTAAATGCCAAGATGGTTAAAGATGGACATTTTTTATAGAAGACATTTTTAAGTTGTTGAAAAAAAGAAAAAAAAAAAGAGTCATTTATATTTGATATTTGTTTTTCTTGACTGCAAAAACAGCTTCAAGGCTTTTCAATCAGAAACTGAAATAGCAATCAGATGGTGAGCGAGTTTCCACAATACACTCATCAACCAGGCTCTAATATGTGGGGGTGGGTGGTGTAGAGGTATATGGGGGGAGTGAGGTCTAGGTGTCTGTCAGTCTGTCTGCATATATACATGTATACACAAGGATGGATGCACACGTATACACCTAAACATATTCTTATACTAATACAGAGGATGAAGATGAAAATATATGCAAACTCAAATATATGTATATATGTATATTTGGTGAGTCTAATTTTCAATATATATATATATGTCTATAATGTATATTTTTTGGATTTAGCATGAAGCAAGGGTAAAGTGAGAAATGAATGAGAAACTGAATCAGATGTTATATGCTAAATTCCATTTTATTTATGGTATACACCTAAACATATACTAATATAGAGGATGAAGATGAAAATATATGCAAACTTAAATATATCTATATATGTATATTTGGTGAGTCTAATTTTCAATGTATATATCATATATATATGTCTATTATATATATATTTTAGGATTTTCTGTGAAGCAAGGGTAAAGTGTGAAATGAATGAGAAACTGAGTTATATGTTATATGCTAAGTTCCATTTTATTTCATCCTATATTCATATATTATGTACATATATACATAAAACCAAAACAGCGATACATATTGATGGGAAATATTTTGCATGTGTATTTTTGAATGGTAATATTGAATATCTGTGCATGTATAAAACTAAGAATTGGTGTAATTATTATATATATATAATTTTTTTGCAAGATTATGTGCTTTAATTAAAGTCATACCTAATTTGAGACTTAATTAGTTATAATTAAATGAATTAGGCATGCATATCGGTTTACATGTAAGGCGTAAACAAATCGAGAAAAAGTCATCTCTGTATGTACATTTCAGCCTATTAGGCCTCATCAGCAGAGTTATAGACAGGACAGTGCTTTGTGCGTGATTCGAACCCTACCTGCCAGGCTGACAGGCAGAGATTCTAACCACTACACTAGCTGGTTTTCCCAGTTTTTCTTGTTTATTTTAAACTGATGTGTATATTGCACTTTTTGGTTGACTTACGGCACGACAGTATGAAGTGGAAAAACAATCTGTTTGAAATGGCGACAGCTGACAATTTTTGGGAAATTATGTGCTTAATTAAAGTCATACCTAATTTGAGAATTAATTAGTTATAATTAAATGAATTAGGCGTGCAAATCGGTTTATATGTAAGGCGTAAACAAGGAAAAATGTAAATGAATCTGACGGTATGTAAGTATATAAAAAAAATTTAAAAAACAAGGTATTCAGATGGATCATATGTAAGAGCTGACTTTTTGTATTATTTGGACTATTGTCCTCATCATTTAAAATGAGGATGACAATAGGAGCTGACATTATAAGTTTGGTTTGTTTTGCAAACTATCATCAGAGCATTAATTCATAAAGAAAAAACTTTTTAAAAAAAGTGATTTTTAAGTTTTATGTTTTTTTAGTGTGTTTCAGCTTTTGAATGTTCCTCAAATATATATATATATATATATATATATATGTATTTTTTTTTTTTTTTTCATATTTGAGGAACATTCAAAAGCTGCAACACACAAAAAAAAACTTACAAATCACTGTTTTTAAAGTTTTTTCCCTATAAATTAATGCCCTAATGATAGTTTGCTAAACAAACCAAAATGTTATAATGTCGGCTCCTACATTAAAATATCATCCATCTTAATACCTTTTTTTTTTTTTTTCAATTATATATTTATACAGAATCAGTTTAGCATCATGTCCAGGACAGTAAGACCTTCAGCTACAACATTTTAGCACATATATAATAGAATGGGTTGGGGTTTGCCATAAGGGCAATATAGTTGGAACAATCATATAGACACTAGAGTTTGACATAACCAGCCACTCCGACCGCCCATCTAGACTAAGTAAGGGCTAAAGTGGAGTGTTGCATGTCATGGACTGCTCAGACACCAGGATATTTTACCTCCCTACAGAAGTGCAGTGGGTGTATTCTACAGCACCAACCGACAGGGTGGTATATTTCTTGGAGTAGACACATTTTTAACCATGTCTACCAGTATCCAATGATTGAAATCAAATGAATTATACTAATAAAGTAATAAGTATATATATATATATATATATATATATATATATATATATATATATATATATAAAATGTGTTCTGGTTCCAACGGGAGAAAATTCAATATTTTATAAAAAAAGAAGAAAGTCCGCAAAATGTATTTTGTTCTCAGAAAAATTTTTTAATTCTTTTTGTTTTACATATGCAACATGTGTTTCAGATCTTCTGGTATCTTCTTCAGGCTTTGATTGATAATATGAAAATGAATCTTACATGCATGTGTATATATATACACATGAGTATTTCACTCCCTCTTCCTGTTTTTTGTGGGAGTGGAAAGGAATTTCATTTTTAACATTAGTCTTTTAAACAGGTGTTTTTGTTTTTTGGGTGGTTTGCTAATAAAATTCATTAGCTGAATTTTATAACTTTTTTATTACTTTTTTAATTGGGTTGTCTTGATAAAGTTCATCAGATGTTCATTTGATATATCAGGTGTGTGTGTTTGTAATTTGCTTTTTGTTCTGAAGAAATTCTATGTTTTTCTACTTAATGTGTGTGTTTGTGTGTACTTACTTCAATAAGCCCCTGGTTAGCTAGGGGCCAGGTTAGCTCAATCAGTAGAGCATTCGGCTAGAAACCACAAGGTTCCTAGTTCAATACCGGTCCTCGCCAACTCAGCGTATGAGTAGCACAGGGATCTGTGCAGTAAAGTAAAGAGCTGATGGTAGGTGTGGCACTCCACCTCAGATGCTAAAACAATCTCCTTGGTCTAGCGCTATTGAAAAGGGGATAGACTCCCTCGCTGACTGGCTGATACCGACTTTAGGCCGCTCCGTCGAATTTTACTTACTTTACTTACTTCAATAAGTCAATAACATAATGACAAAATAAGCATTTATTTTTACGGAACATGTAAATATCTACTTTTTACCATCATCTCTCTCCATGTCTATGAAAATTTCATTTCAAAATTCAGTTAATGACTGTGCCAGGCTACAGATGCCGATTCTCTTTCTTTCTTTATATATACTAGCAAATATATGCACCCTCCGGGTGCAAGTATTTAAATTTTAATATAATAAAATATCATATTAAATTAGAAAGGCTAATTAAACTGTATAAGAATGCAGATAAAAAGATTTGGAACAGAGGGGGTATGATTGAAAAATAGAACAACTTTGAAACTAACTCTTCCATCATTTTCCATTACTCCCGTATTTCATTGGTAAATTTTCCTAATTTAACTCTTTAGATAAAATAAGAAGTAAAGAATAAATTTACAGTTATTTCTTCTTGTTAATGGATTTCTTTTAAGATTTATCCCTGAGATTTTTGCTCATATTCAATAAGATAAAACCAAAAAATTAGAAATCAATAATACTAAGCATATATTTATTAAAATCAAATTTTTAAGATCAATATGCAAATTAGCCTTCCAATTCACACTGTAATCCGCCATTTTGTTGTATATATAAATACAATTGCATGTTATTAGTATGTAGATATGGTCAACAGTCTTAATGATGTAAAACAATTTTATTAATAATTGAAGTTTAAATTAAAAATAAAATCATGGAGAATGTGATGTAAATAACTAAAAGGAATTGTGACTTGTATAGTAATATAGTTTCAGTTACAGACAGACAAACCCACAATCTCCATTATAATAAGATATATATATATATATATATATATATATATATATACTTTGGTGTGGTACCAAGTTTCTTGGTACAAGGTGATTCTAGGTGGGTCCTAATTCTCTACCCGTAGTTTGTTGTAGAGTTCAGGTTCCGTATGAGAGCTCAATGTTTAATTATTGTAAACAGAGCAAAGTTATTTGGGAATAAAAAGGCCTTAAATACCATGGGTATCGTGATTATGGACCATTTCCACTCGAGTGGAAATGGTCCATAATTCTTTACTTCTTATTTTATCTAAAGAGTTAAATTAGGAAAATTTACCAATGAAAGACGGGAGTAATGGAAAATGATGGAAGAGTTAGTTTCAAAGTTGTTCTATTTTTCAATCATACCCCCTCTGTTCCAAATCTTTTTATCTGCATTCTTATACAGTTTCATTAGCCTTTCTAATTTAATATGATATTTAAGGCCTTTTTATTCCCAAATGTATATATTATATATATAATTAATAAAATAATTTATTATGCAAGTCTTAATTTCCTGTATATAATTTCTAACACACCTTAAAAGAAATATTGGTTTCTAACAACAAAATTGAAAACTTTTGTTGTGTTAATGTTGTTGTTGTTGTTGTTGTTGTTTTTTTAAGAGAACAATTGGAATAAGATGTAAAATTCTTGAACAATTAACTGAACATATAAATTCAAAAAGACTAAATTAATTACAGAAAGAGAAACATTTTACTCGCTTTGCATTCTCAGTTTCATTGCATCAAAATTAAAAGACTTGAATTTGTTCATTGAAGTAAGTGGCGTAATGTTCACCGTTGTAGGAAATGGACACAACGAGAGGAGTTCAAATCCTGGACAAGGCTGTTTGCATTTCACATAGTGCTAATACCCTTTAGAAATGTATGAATAAAACTACTCTTCTTCCAGGTATTTGACAGCTGCCTCTGGCCGTAAAGGTTAAAAGGTTTGGCGAACGAAAGTTCATTCGGGTCTCGAACCTGGCTAGAGGTAGCTGTTACGGTATAGCCACACTGATGAAAGGTGAAACCTTGAAACACGTGTCTGTGGATTACTTATTTATTATATATACACTCCCATTGACTAATGGTTGAGTTCTCTGAATAGGACTTAATTGCAGATTCACCGTTACGGCGTTATAGCTAACCCTCGCGTTTGTTTACAAAACGTTTGAGGACTCTAGTGAATTTAATTTCGCCTAGAAATGTAGCGATTATTTATTCTCCTATATTTGACAGCTGCCTCTGGCCGTACAGGTTAAAAGGTTTGGCGAACGAAAGTTCATTCGGGTCTCGAACCTGGCCAGAGGTAGCTGTTATGGTATAGCCACACTGATGAAAGGTGAAACCTTGAAACACATGTCTGTGGATTACTTATTTATTATATATATATATATATATATACACCTTTCACACACTCATAAACACTTAGATATGTACACATATACATAAGAAATACATGTTTTTATCTACATGAACAAATTCGAATTTCAGGAGATTTTATATGCATATATGTATGTGATAAAACACTTACATAGATATGCATGTACCATATGTATATCCTTATATGTTGGAAACATATATCCATTAAAAATAAGTATACAAGCATGTTTGCATGTGTGTATGCTTGAAAATGTATATATTAAATATATGTCAGTAGTCACACACAGAAAATATCACAAACAAGATATGCCAGTACATGCAAACACACACACACGCAGACTGGGATCTTTTAGCTTTGTATGGTAAACAAGTTCATGTCATGTCCAAGACATCCATTTTTGGGGGTGTCTTACCCCTCTGCATGGAATACAGTTGCCCTGTCGGCTTGGGCTGTATAATAGGCCAACTGTATTTTGATGGGGTGGGTGACAATTTTACTTTTTCTGGATGATTTGACATGGAATTGCTCGGCTGGAATTCAGAACTTATTCTTTGCTATTACTGCATCAGTTTTTTAAAGTGAAATGTGCCTAGAGGCTGAAGAAGGAAACGTAATCTTGTTGGAAGGTCTGTGAGTAATATAGAAAAAAAAACCAACAACACTGAAATCTTCCACAGTTGAGAAAAAAAACGTTATCAATGATTTTTAGGGTTTTTTTGAGAATGAGAAAATATGCTGTTCAATCAGCTGATATAGTTGGAATTTATTGGACTACTAACATATCTTTGTCGCTCAGATATGAAGTTAGGGTGAGAATTGTGAAAGGAATATTAAATGAACTATATACTAGAGAAGGAAGCGCGTGGTGTAATGGTTAAAGTCATGGGAAATGGACTCGTCGCCCCGAGTTCAAATCCTGGACATGGTAATTATTTCACTTAGCGCTAATACCCTTGGGAAAGGTAGGAATCCTACTCTCTCTCCAGCTATGGGTAAATAGTAGGGCAGACTAGGCTCTTTAACCTTGGTTAGACAACCGGTCTAGGAGAAGGAAAACTCTGAATTCAAACCTGTTGTACTCTGCTTAAGAAATTGACCTTGTGTCGTATCCTGCTCGGGCGGAGGGGTTGGTAAATATATATATACTAGAGAAGTCTGAAGAATACATAAGCTAAAACATTGAAATACAAGGAGATACAAAAAAAAATTAGAAAAAAAGGATGAGGATATGATTCAGTGATGAAAAATCATCATCATCATTGTCGTACTGATAGCATGGATCTCTATGCTCTCTACCTGTCTCTATCAGCCATTGCTCTTGGCAGGTCCTCTGAACAGCATCCAGTATCCATATAGAGCTGATTGATGTAAGTTTTTGCTGGTCAACTCACTCTGGTGTGTCCATGTGTAGGTGCCTAGTGGGGAACATTACATGAGCTTGCCTTTGCTTCTCCAGCAGTGTTCAGAATATTTTGTTCATCTTACCTAGGTGGTTTGTGTGATGGGATGCTAGTGGCTCTTTTGTGGGGTACTGCTTCCAGGATTTATTCAAGACAGCATGCAGTTCTTATCTGGCTTTTATTCCAAGATGGAAGTATTTCATTTATTCAAATCCAACATAAAAATGACAATCAGTTGAAGACATAGCTTGCTATTGAAAAAAGTATAAACAATAAAGATGATGATTTTTATTAGATTTAATCCATCAATATCAATGAGAAAAGCTTGGAATAATTTTCTTGTATAATATTATATCTTTTCAGCTAGTATACAATATCACAAAACTGTGTCCAATCAAATGGTCTTGTGGGAGAGGAACAACGTGAAAACTCAAACTCATTTCAATGCAAATGTTATGATTTGGATTTGTCTCTTAGATTCATAGTAGCACGCATGGTAGATGACGGTGTATCACCGAAATAGCGGTGGTAGAGATGCGGTTAGGTAGAAATTTACGAATTCATTTAACTAGTTGTGAACAAAAATAAATGAATAACAAGGAAAAAAACAAGCAAACAATAACAACTAAAAATAAAAACAACAAAACCCCGAAAAATAATTATTCCGTGCCTTTAGATGAAAAGATTCAACAACTCAACTTCGCTGTTCAACAGGATTATCCCAGTGTGCTACCTTCACTATCGGCCAAGTAAAAGTTACGACTACGATCAAGTCAAATAATGTCAAGTCATAATAATAATAATAATAATAATAATAATATCTTTTCAGCTAGTATATTAGGTCTGAGACCTGTCAGCTGTTCCTTATAAACGTTCATCTTAATTCCACAGAATATTCATACTCTTTCCACAGATTATCTAACATTACCTTAAAGGAGTTTAGAGATGGGGCATTCACTATTGATGATGGTAGTTTATTCCATGTATTCACCACTCTGTTACTAAAATAATTTTGTCTTGCATTTGCTTTACAACATTTTTTAAAGAGTTTTAATTTATATTTTGAGCAATGTTTAGTAGATCAAAGTTTGTTGAATAAAATCCATGTGTATATTTGTAGATTTCAATCTTATACCCTCTTGTATGTCGATAAACCAAACTTGATAAGTCAATGTTCCCAAGTCTTTCTTTATACAAAAGGTTTTTTTAAATCATCCGTTACTTTACTAGCTCTCCTTTATATTCTTATTTCTATTGTCAACATCCAATTTATACAAAGAAATTCAACTGTTTGTCTCAAAGGACAAGTTTCTGTTCAATTTCACTTTCACTTTCTGTTCAACTCATTCAAAAATTTTGAAGATTCTCCAATGATAATCAATAAAGAATTCCGTTTGACATTTACTCAGAGAATTGAAACTTTTCATTTGATTTTTCTTTTGCATTTTATATTAGTTTTTTTTTCTGTGCCATTATTACTTATTAGGGTTTCTTATGTTCAAAATTTTATTTTTTTTATCTTTCTTTCTTTTTGCCTTCCATTTTTCATTACTTTGTTTTCTAATATAATTTTTATTTATTTATTTATTCATATTCTTTTTCAATTTTTCATTCCCGTATATTTTTCATTCTTTCTTTTTTGTGCATTCATTTTTTCATCTCCTTATTCCATTTTCATTCTTTCTTTATTCATTTTTATTTCTTCCTCCCTTTATTTTTCATTCTTTTTAAAAAAAAATTTCATTTTTCTTTTCTTTGTTTCTTCATCCCTCACCCTCACTATTCTTTATCCTTTATTAAAAATTCTTCCTAACCTTTATTTTTTTCATTCTTTTTTTTAATTTGAAAAAAAATGTTTTCTTCTTTGTTTCTTCATTTTTTCCTCTTGTATTCTTTATCCATTTTTTTCATTTTTCCTTCCTTTATTCTTCATTCTTTTTTAATTTCTGTATATTTTTCATTTTTTCCTTCTCTATCGCTTCAGGTAAAAAACCTCTTAAATCTCAAGATATTCATTCAGCTAATCTTTAGAATCAATTGCATGGTTTGATCTTTTTCATATTAAAGAAATACCTTATGAATATCTGTAAGAACAAAAAATAATGGTCTGCTTGATAGCTGAGATAGTTGAATTTCTTTCTGTTGCATAATATATGTGTTAGCATAGATTATTAACAAGCACCAATGTAGACTGCTGCAGTCTACATTGATCTCTACAGCCAATCAAAATCTACATGGTACTGCGGACAGGATTTTGATTGGCTGTAGAGATTAGTACAGACTGAAGCAGATTCAACTTGCAACACAGTTGAATACTGATCAGTCTACACAAATCTTTACATGGCGCTGCGGACAGGATTTTGATTGGCTGTAGAGATTAATGTAGACTGCAGCAGATTCAACTTGCAACACAGTTGAATACTGATCAGTCTACACAAATCTCTACAGAGCCGTTTGCAGCACCATGTAATGATTTGTGTAGACTGAAGCAGATTCAACTTGCAACACAGTTGAATACTGATCAGTCTACACAAATCTCTACACCGTCATTTTCTGTTATGTCTCCTTGTGCCTAACTCAGCTAAGCAAATATTTCTTCTATTTCACTCTTTTTCATTGGAAGGACAAATTGTAGATACACTTTTTAAAAGATATTAAATTCCCTCATTGTTGCATTATGGTTAAGGAAATAAAGAATTTTTTTTTAATTAATGAAAGATTTTAAGAGGGTCAGCAAATGAATAAATATGAGACACCACAAACAGATAGGAATAGAGAGAGTGTTTCTGAACATCCTTTATTCAGGATTGAATATTAGACCTAAGTATTTTTTAGTAGATTCTGAAAACACTTGGTGCTGATTGTAAAAATGGTGCATAGGTGGTTTGGTCAGAAGAGGTGGGGGGGTCAAGCAGGCATAGGCATTCAGCTGGAAGTAAGTGGGGCCAATATGATATAAGCAGTCTGAATTGGGAGTCCAGGATTCAGAGTTAATTAGTCACTTCAAGCTAGCAGTTGTTGGGTAGTCTCATAAGGCTTACTGCCCTGTCGGGTGAATAGGCTCTGTGTCTTCCTGCCCCCATGAGCTTGTAAGTCAAAATGTATCTAAGGAAGAATGAAAACATACACCAATAAAGTTCTGTCGGTGTTGTTAATACAAGTTTACCAAGCCAATGAAGATGATGGTTCAACATATACAGATACAGTGCCCAGAGATAAAAACAATTCCTGAAATAGTGCCGACCAATACAACATATCATGAAGTGATACAGGACTATACAACATCGTGATTTTATGATGATTGAGTTTTTTTTTAAAAAAACATTGCATTCCATTGTGATGCAATACAGAAAGTGCAGCACAATAAGAAAGAGAAGCAAACAATAGAGGATTTTCTTCGATATATTTTTGTATATTTTTTTTATGATTATGCAAAGTTAATCTTGGATGGAAAAGAAAAAAAATTGGGTTTAATTTCTCTTAAAACTAATAAACAATCCAAATCTTAAAAAAGGAGGTGGAAACAATTAGTAATGAATAAAAAAGAGTTTTAAGAAGAATTAGGAATGAAAAAAAGGGATGAAAAGGAAATTTGTAGGAATAAGAACAAGAAAGAAAGAAAGAAAGAAAGGGAAAAAAAGAAACGAAATTGAAGACAAAAAGAAAGGGAAAACAGAAATAAAGAAATGGACAAAGAAAGTGGGGAAAAGAAAAAGAACAGAGAAAGAAAATAAAACAAAATAAACAGGAAGAAAGAAAGGAGAAGATAAAAAGAAAAAGAAGCGGAAAAATATGAAGAAAGAAAATATGAAGAAAGATACTAAGGTAAGAAAAAAGAATGGAATAAAGAGGAAAGAAAAAGAAAGGAAACAAAGAAGAAAGAAAAAAGAAAATAATGTTGCATACTGGCTTCAAATTCTATATGTTGTATAGCGGCTTCTTCAATTCACGCTGCTCTAAATCATGTACGTTAGTACTGGGGTTTTCACTGTACCCAAAGCGATGTATGTTAGTAGTCAGCTACTACCAACTACTGGACTTTAATAAACAACAGATACGTATGTACAAAGAGAGGACCCTTCTTTATTTTCTTCGGTGTGTGTGTGGTGAAGGCGCAGAGCTTACAATGAGTGCCCAAGGGTTGACGATGACTACTACTACTGCTGGGATGACTAGCGCTTGTGAAGTAAAGGGGTGGCTGGTGGCGTCTCACCGCCCTTGGCCGTGACAGACCGTATCGACGGTCCTCCTTGTGATCTGTTTGCTGTCTCCTGTCTGACTCTCTGCCTGGGATCCCTGACTTCCTTTTATATATATCAAACGCCTACACGTTTTCTTTTGTTATCTTTAATCAGCGGACAAATCTATTTCCGAACTTATTGTTACTTTGTTCACTTTTACGGGAAAAAAGTCCTTTATCATTTTTGTCGTCTTTTCTTTGTTTAATCTAACTGGAAATTCCTATTTCCGTTTGTACAATATACAACAATAAGAAGAAAAAGGAATTAAGAGAAAGAGAAGAAAGAAGAAAAGAAAAGAAAGAAAGGTTTAAAAAGAAAGAAAAAGAAAGGAATGAATTAGGAAGACAGCAATGAACAAAGAAGAAAGTAAAAGAAGAAAAAGGGGGAAGAAAGAAAAGGATGAAAAAAGTTTTTTAAAAAGTTAGTGCAGGTTGGTATTGAACTTGAATCTTTGTGGTTCTAAGGTAAGTGAACAGTTATAATTTTAAATGAAAAAAAAAAAAGAGAAAAAAAAGAATTGTTTTTTTTAACTCTTTACCTACTTTAAACCACTCACAGTGGCTCTCCCACCTCTGTAATCCTACTGTAAACTGCTAGCAGCAGCTCTCACACATGTCATTTGTTTAGACTGAAAAATGCCTATGTAAACACCCCTGTCATCTTTTGTCTTATCTGATAGTGAATTTTGAAATATCCCATGATACAGGTAGAAAATGGCAAGAAAATTTGGTTCAACCGTGTGGAAAATTTGGTAGGCAAAGAGATAAAAAGTAGATAAGATAAGCCTCTATTTCGGACAAACTTGGTTTATAATCATTTAGATGTTTTGATCTATTCAGCTCAGCTTTTGAACTATTCTGTTAGTCAAATCAAAGCCTAAAAGCTTCCTGTTAAACCCAAGTTTCTCACCAGCCTCACCTATTGCGGCCTCTACCTATCTTTCTCTCCACAATCTTTTTGTATATCTGTCCTTCCTTTCTTGTTCATGTAATCATGGATAAAATGTGTCCTTTGATAGGGTAGACATCTTTGCAACTGAGTGGTCAACTAGCCAAGTCAAACTACTCTAAACACGGACAAATACCTAAACAATGACCACGGGTCAAGCTGTGAATTTGTGTTGTGAATATATTTCTGTTTGTTCAGAGGAACTGAGTTACAACCTTTAATGTATTTGCCAAATAGGCTGCACTTGAAACTCTAATTGATGAAATATAAAACTATCTTGATTTACATTTGATATTACAGTATTATGGAAGTAGGTTAGGTATAAGTACTAGAATTTGAGAAACCATTAGTTAGCAGATACCTCATCTTCATATACAAGGATTAGTCAAAAAAGTAATGCCATTTTGTTTAGGACAGGTATAATTATCAACACAGGAACATGTATCATACATCAAAATGAAGCTGGTCCTCTGTGGATCATGTCCCTACTTCTCCATATAGGTGTGTCAAAAAGTAATGCCATTTTGTTTAGGACAGGTATAATTACCAACACAGGAACATGTATCATACATCAAAATGAAGCTGGTCCTCTGTGGATCACGTCCCTTCTTCTCCATATAGGTGTGTCAAAAAGTAATGCCATTTTGTTTAGGACGGTATAATTATCAACACAGGAACATGTATCATACATCAAAATGAAGCTGGTTCTCTGTGGATCATGTCCCTTCTTCTCCACATAGGTGTGTCAAAAAGTAATGCCATTTTGTTTAGGACAGGTATAATTACCAACACAGAAAAATGTATCGTACATCAAAATGAAGCTGGTCCCCTGTGGATCATGTCCCTACTTCTCCATATAGATGTATAAAAAAGTCATGCCATTTTGTTTAGGACAGGTATAATCACCAACACAGGAACATGTATCATACATCAAAATGAAGCTGGTCCTCTGTGGATCATGTCGCTGCTTCTCCACATAGGTGTGTCAAAAAGTAATGCCATTTTGGTTAGGACAGGTATAATCACTGACACAGGAACATGTATCATACATCAAAATGAAACTGGTCCTCTGTGGATCATGTCCCTTCTTCTCCACATAGTCATCATTTCTCTCAATAGCAATGATCCACCTTTAGATGAAAGCACATATCCCTGTCCCGTTCTTTGAGCCAGTACTTCACTTCTGCCAGTACTTCACTACAGACTGGGTTCTTTAGCCTTGATTAAGCAACCAGTGTAGAAGAAGGAAAGTTCTGAATTCAAACCGTTTTTACTCTGCTCAAAATTAACCTTTTGTCACATCCTGCCCCTGGCAAATTTGTTTGTTTTGTTTTACGGCATATCAACCTCAGTGGGTTATTTAATGCCGATAAAGTTTTGAAATAAATCAATTCTTAATGGATAATACAATTTTGTTTATCAACATGTTTTTCTATTTAACCCATAGATGGGACCCTAACAGGTACTACCACTCCGGGTCAGAGTGGACCAGGGAGCAATGGTGATGAAGGGGTGCTCCACATTCCCCAAACCTCCAGAACTGGAACCTTACCATCAATTAGAGTTTAACGTCATTCCCAGGACATGTAGACCCGCAGCCACCACCTTCTAGCACCCATATGATAAAAAGGGCTTGGGGCTTGCCATAAGGGCAATAGGGTTGGGAAAATCATTTAGGTGCTAGGGCTTGACGTGACCAGCCGATTGATCGGAGGGGGCCTCTCCGACCATCTGTCTAGCCCAAGATAGAGACAAAGTGGAGTATTGTATGTCATGAACTGCTCATCCACCTGGGCTCTATCCTTAAGCATCATGGGTCGCCACCCACGGCCAACAGGTGGCCCCATTGGGGGAGTCACACCCCTCTGCAGAGGTGCAGTCGGTACATTCTAACGCCCCAGCCGACAGGGTGGACTTTTAATTTTGAAAGAGAAACTAAGTTTAGATCTGCTAAACTAGCTTACAAACCATTACACTACCTGAGGTGATCAAGGGGGATCTTATATACCATCAGACAGGAAGCGCGTAGTGTAATGGTTAAAGTCATGGGAAATGGACTCGTCGCCTCGAGTTCAAATCCTGGACGTGGTAATTGCATTTCACTTAGCGCTAATACTCTTGGGAAAGGTATGAATTCCACTCTCCCTCCAGCTATGGGTAAATAGTAGGGTAGACTGGGCTCTTTAACCTTGGTTAGGCAACCGGTCTAGGAGAAGGAAAACTCTGAATTCAAACCTGTTGTACTCTGCTTAAGAAATTGACTTTGTGTCACATCCTGCTCATGCGGAGGAGTTGGTAAATATATATATATATACCATCAGACATTGCTATCAAGAGGCCAAGTAAATTTTTAGTTAATTGATGAGATTACTGTAAAAGTAGATATCAAAAATAACTATTACTATGTAGGTATTTACAAAGCTTAGTATTGTCATTTACTCTGTTAAGGTTAGTTTAGTAATGGGGCTCATATTGATGATTGATCACACTTGTAAATTTGGCTGAAAAATGAGCAAATGCGAATAATCACACTATGGTAACTGGATCAAGTAATTCCTTCTAATCTTGTTCATTAGAAGAGATATATAAACATTACAAGGATGAATTAACGAGGAAGAATTAATTAAGATTAACAGAATTAATTGAAAGGAAAATAATTTATGAGGAAGTGCGTCTCCTGCCTCAAAAATTGCTACCCGGTGACTATCAAAATAACAACCCGAGCTCGTCGTAATTCTTGTTTATTTATCGTAATTCTTGTTTAGATATGAAGATGGATATATAATTTTGAATAGACTGAGATAGATATGTAGATAAACAAACAAAATAATATAGATAGATACGAACAAATGGAGATAGATAGATAGATATTTTCGACAAGTAAATGTATTTTTTCTTCTTCGCTTCTTTTTTGTCGTAATTCTTGTTTATTTAAACTAAAAACAAGACATTAAACAAACATGAATAAAAAAAATCTTAGTATTTAAAGTAATATAGATAAATATGAACAAATTGAGATAGATAGATATGAAGATGGATAGTTTTGAATAGACTGAGCTGGGTCGTTATTTTAATGGTCACCGGGTAGCAATTTTTGAGGCAGGAGACCAGGAGACACTTCCTCATAAATTACTGAAAGGAAAATAATTTATCCCCACAGATTAATGAGTCAGGCGTCTTTAGTGTAACAGTTATTGTCATAAGAAATGGAGGTTATTTCCTAGTTGAGTAACATGAGTGACCCAGAAAAAACAGAACACAAATTATTTGTTTATTTTCCCATTAAATTAACCCTAACCCTAAACCTTGTTGGACTTAAACTTTAAAAAAAACAAATTAAAATTAGCAGTTTTATTTAAAATTTGTGGGTTCTGTTTTTCTGGGTCACCCTGTAATATTATATTACTAAAATTAGGGGGGTGTAGGTTTAGGGTTAGGGTTTAGGATTAGTTTAATGGGAAAATAAATAAATAATTTGGGTTCTGTTTTTTCTGGGTCACCCTGTAATATCATGTTACTCAACAAGGGGGGTTAGGGTTAGGGCTAGGGTTACCCCTCTGCAGAGGTGCAGTCGGTGCATTCTAAAGCTCCAGCCGACAGGGCAGACAAAATACATCAAATTTTCAATGATCCCAGGAATATAATATTACTGACATCTGCCACTCATCATCTGAAAGGGATATTTTGCAGAAAGCATCATGAAAGCTTTTTCAGATTAGGATGAATTTGTACAGTACTCTATCTATTCACTTATCACTGTAGGATTATTTTTGTTTTTTTAGACTTGCCAAAAAAAAAAGAAAAAGGTCACTGTTTATTATATAACCCCGTGGGGTAATTTCCTTTGTAAATCTTGTGGGAAGAGGTGGGGTGCCTATTTCTCACTGGACTTTGAACAATTCAATGTTCTACCTCAGATAAGAGCGAGTATCCTGGATGCTTTTTTGGATTAGGATGAATTTGTACTGTACTCTAACTATTAACTTATCACTGTAGGAAATCAACTTGTTGATTGTTTTTTGGGGGACTTGCCAAAAAAAAAAAAAAAAAAAAAAAAGAAAAGAAAAAGATCACTTTTTTTATCATATAACCCCCTGGGGTAATTTCTTTTGTAAATCTTGTGGCGAACAGGTGGGTAGCTATTTCTCACTGGACTTAGTATTCAGTGTTCCACTAGTATCATGAATGCTTTTTTGGATTAGGATAAATTTGTACAGTAGTCCAACTTATCACCCTAGGAAATCAACTTGCCAAAGAAAAAAAAAGAAAAGAGAAAAGAATAAAAAGAAAGAAAAAGGTCACTTTTTTATCGTATAACCCACTGGAGTAACTTCCTTTATAAATCTTGTTGATGGGAGAGATGACACTTTGAGCTATGATGAATTTTCTTTTGATGGGAAAATAACAAGTGATTTTCTTGTGGACCTTGTGTGGTGAGTGTGGATGAGTGAGTCATGTGTTTAATCTCATAGAAAAATCAGGTTGTGGCTATCAATGTCGAACAAATGACGGAACGATAAAAATGCAAAAAGAAAAATGATTACTGAAAAAGATGGAAAAACTGACTGAAAAATGTTTGTCTTATCTATCCTGCCCATGTAGATAATTGGGTGCTATTTGCAAAATTGTGTCCCGGCCTCCTGCCTTAAAAAACGCTAGGCGGTGATAGCTGTAAAAACAAACCCACCTACAAATGAGGTCCCTAGCTGAAGCACCAAAAAGTCATCATTGTAGTATACAAATAAAATATAAAGTACCAAAAAAAATGTTTTGATTTTTTATTGATTGTCGAAAAAAAAATAAATGAATGAAATAAAAATACTGAAAAAGAAAAAAAAATTTTTTTAGTGGATTGAAGGCATTTTTATAAACATTTTTTTTTTTTTTAGTGGTTTGAAGGCATTAAAAGTAAGCCATATTTTTATCGACAAGTAAATGTAAATATTTAGCCCCCCACCTAAAATATTTAAAAGATGGGGAGGGTTAAAAATATTTACATTTACTTGTCGAAAAAAAACTGGAAAAAATATTGTATTAACTTTTTGGGAAAAAACGCCTTAAGCTCATTCGTAGGTGGGTTTGTTTCTTCAGCTATCACCGCCTAGGGTTTTTAAGGCAGGAGGCCTGGACGCAATTCTGTGAATAGCACCGATAATTGATTGATTTTTAACAGTATTTCAACCCATTTAGGGCTATTTTATGCCTATAGGTTAGTAAATAGCATTCAGTGTATGCTCATATCTACATTTTTTTTTGTACATTTATTTCTTAAAAGCCTTTTCTAGCTCATGTTCTCTCGAATACAAATAATTTTTAAACATCTATTTGACCCATTGAGAGAACCATAAGAATTACAACCAATCCAGGTCAGAGTGGAACTGGGAATAATGGCAAAGAAAGGGTGACTTAAAGCTCCCCAGAGTTCTACAGTGTAGGTAAGTGGCTGTACAACTGCTGTAGGGTGCTGCTTCCAGCATGTTCAAAATAGCATGCAGTATCCTTGAGTAGTGTAACGTTATTGGGGTTGTTCGTCACGTTACCAATTCGATATGTTACGTTGTGGGTTTTTCACTGCATCTTCCAGTGCCTCGAAATGCACGGCACTATTAAATTCACACAAGTCGCTGGACGCTCAACAGGCATGTAAACTTCTGGGGTTTGTTTACAACTCCACGCAGAATCTCTAGTAGTCAGCCTTCAAGCCCGAAAATTCTTTCACACACTTCTTGGTCAAGGGAGTATCACCTTACGCACGCTGCATGCCTTTTGTTAAACTGGTATCACGTTTCACGACCGTTTTTTTAGTCACGGTCAATTTGACTTTCTCCACGGGTGTCTAGTGGTCATCCCATTCACGAAACTGTTGTGGCATCTTTCGTGAAGTAGAGAAGACTATAATACTGTGTTTATTTTTCAGAAGTTTATTAGAATAAAAACTTCAATGCACTTTTTGAGAGAGAGGGTCCCTAATAATCTCTGTCTTAACAAGAGGTGTATTTTAAATGGATTCAACTTAGGGTTTAAATCCTTAATAAACTTCTCGGTGACAAACTTTTCTTAACAATAACAGGCCATTCCTTATCGTCTTCAGCGACTACAGTTCCCAAACTCTGTACGGCCTCGACTAACCCACAATTACTGCCTCTCTGGCCGACTGTGTCACTTGCTCTAATCTCCTCTGACTGACTGACTGACTGCCACTGACTGACTCGGGTTTCTTATATAGTCCGTCAAAAGAATCTTCTCGAAAGTTCTTTTCTTGGACCATCTAGTTCGTTCTCGAAAGAATAGAATGTTCAATTCCTTCGAATCATTCTGGTCAAATAGAGTTCATGGCCTTTTAGATCAAAGAACCATTGGACATCAAAAAGACTGGATTTTCCTTAAAAGCAGACCTAGCGTCACCAAACTCTCATCTAAGTTTTTTATTTCTTTTTCGGTGATTCTTCAAAGGTGACCCAAGGTATCAGAGAATCGGGAATACATTTTTGTTTTAAGGTTTCTCCAAGTCTGGCACAAGCCCACAAATATAGGTGCTGGGATGGTCATTATGTAACAGTAGTTCCCATCAAGTTTTTTCTCCAGGTGTTTTGTTAAAGTCCAAGAAAAGAGTATTATAATTATATTATGATAATTAATTCATGAAATGCAGATATCAACAAGTCCAAGTGATGTAACTATACAATAACACTGATACTACTACAGCTTATGAAAAATATGGGTTATTCTCCCCTAATACTGAACCTATGGAGTCAGACATCTGCATACATCACCACTACCACTGACTGACCATTGAACATACCAAGTGCTGTAGACCTTACTACTTACACTTACAAACGACTATCACTGAATATCGGACATTCTTCTTAACCCATTTCAACCGTGTAACCTTTGTGTTTGCTAATACATTCTTAAACTTAAAATTTGTGTTTGTCTTTTCCTTGCCACCATACACTTCATACTAACTCTGTTTATTACACTGGTGTCAAAAAGTGTGCGGCCGAGGAAATGCATTACACAGATCTTCCCCGAAAGGAACTATTTGATCTCTTCGCGAAAGGAAAATTGAACTACTGCATCTAAACTGTAGTCCAAATCGGCCTGACAAGGCAACAATAACTAAACATGGGGTTAAGTTAAATTTGTTTGTACTGGTATCTTGTCCCCAATAAAAGCTGGTTCTTACTTCTTGTGGGCTGGTCAGCTTAAATGGAATTTAAGGAACGAGACAAAGGCAAGAGGTAGTTTTATGACTTAGGCTTTATTGAATGGGGCATGTCGTCTGTAGCAAGGGAACATGCCCCTGCCTAGGAAATGACCACACTCTGTTGTGGCATCAGTTCAAATGGCAGAGGTATTATTTTGGGGGTTAGGGAGTCAAGTCCTTTTTGTTGGACATGCAGTCAAGGCCTCATGGGAGTTTGTTGTTTTTTTTTTGGTGGGGGGGGGTCGTATTTTTTTAATCCCCACAAACTTAAAAGAAAGTAAAACCCAGAAGTAAAAACTAGCAGGGGCCATAGCCCTTAGAAATTTTAACAGAATAAACAGACCCTACCACTCAACAGAACGGCAGGAACACAAACTTTTCCCCTTAATTAATTGCGCAGCTAAAACAACAGAATATACTGCCCCTTTTGCTCAGCTGAAATAATCAAGCAGCATTACTGAAAGAACAAATGACTACTGAAGAACAACTATAATGATGCTACTACGAAAACCTTTACCCAAAAATAAGTGGGTAATTTATGAGGAAGTGCATCCCGGTCTCCTGTCTCAAGAGTTGCTGCCCGGTGACTATTAAAATAACCCAGCTCAGTCTATTCAAAACTATCCATCTTCATATCTATCTATCTATCTCAATTTGTTCATATTTATCTATATTACTTTAAATACTAAGATTTTTTTTATTCATGTTTGTTTAATGTCTTGTTTTTAGTTTAAATAAACAAGAATTATGACAAAAAAAAGAAGCGACCCCCCCCCAATACATTTACTTGTCGAAAATATCCATCTATCTATCTCCATTTGTTCATATCTATCTATATTATTTTGTTTGTTTATCTATCTATCTCAGTCTATTCAAACTATATATCCATCTTCATATCTAAGCAAGAATTACGACAAATTACAATAGATAAACAAGAATTAGACGAGCTGGGGTTGTTATTTTGATAGTCACCGGGTAGCAATTTTTGAGGCAGGAGACTGGGATGCACTTCCTCATAAATTACCAATAAGTGTTTTACGTAATGTTTTTAACTATGACTTACACCCACGAGAAAAATATGTTTTTAGCAATTTACATACGATAAAACCTCATTTGAAATATAAACTTTGTCTGTTTTCCTATCTATTTGGTTCATATGGGATACTATTAATTTCCCATAAACTTGGAAGAATTCCTGTTTTATTTTATCAGAGAGTCAAAACACGCAGATATAGAAAGCTATTTTTAGGTATCAGAATGCTAAAATGCATATATTTTAATGGTAATCACTTCTTCTTGTTGTTATGGCCTATGGATAGAAAGGAAAACTTGTCTGAATATAGATTTTTTTTTGTCAACTCAAAGTGGCATAAACCAAGGAGCTTAAAATGTTCGATAGGTTTATTGCCTTTTAATTAAAATTTACTATTTTTGTATTTTGTGTCATTTTTCAGGCTGAATGTGTCCATTTTGTAGGTGAAAAGTGCCAACATTTTAATTTAACTGCAACAACATATTTAGCATCCAAAGCTTCTAATTCTAAAAATGGAAGAAGGCACTCAGTTTTCAAATTAAGGATGACTCCTACATTCTCTAATAAACATCAGGAAAAAATAAAAACAAAAGAGATTATTCAAATTTATAAACTATCCACCTGTGTCAATTTTAAGCAAACCAACAATATATATATATATATATATATATATATATATATAAAAGTTGTAAAGGTTTTTACATAAGCTTCACTTGTTATGAAATGAAAAATGGAAAAAATAAAAATACTGTTTTTTTTTAAGCATGAATATGTGATTGTAGCGTTAACTGGCAATGTAACAATTACTGTAAATAAAATTACTATACACTTACAATATATATATATATATATATATTTGTATATGTATAAGTATTAACTTACCGGTGGTATAAGAACGATTGTTGGAAGCGCACAATATCCAGAGGTTAAGGTTGAAAAAAACAAATACAAAATGCTCAATACAATGTAGAGCATAAATTTATTTTAGAGAATGGAAATGGGTAACCTACTCGAGTTTCATCGATAGATTCTTCAGGGTTACTTTTAAATTAATCGAGTTTACGATTAATCTTAGGTGTTATAAACATGCCCGTTGGAATCCAACGGGCATGTTTATAACACCTAAGATTAAACGTAAACTCGATTAATTTAAAAGTAACCCTGAAGAATCTATCGATGAAACTCGAGTAGGTTACCCATTTCCATTCTCTAAAATATATATATATATATATATATATATATATATATATATATAAACTCACACTTTAAGCATTGGTGCTTATGTACATCAATTAATTAGACTACTGGATTTTCCAATGGATTTAGGGCATACATGTGCATAAGTGCACACATATTTTCAAAACATGAATGTGTATACACTAATATAAAAGTTTTGCATGTATGTGTGTCTATATATCTAGATATACAGAACATACATTTACACACATTTTATTTGTTTATATACATATACACATCTATATATATAAAAAAAGTTTGGTATGTACGTGTTAACGTATAACTTAGAAAAGGGATGTCACTTAGATTCGAAATTTTGCATATATCTTAATAGCCCTATAACTAAGAAACACACCAAATTTGGCTATTGATTTTTACTGATTAAGGGATATAATTAATTAATTGAACAAAAATCAAATGATTTGTGATAATCATGGCATGGCTGCTGCCTATATTATCATTGATACAAAATGGCCGCACGATACCTCCTGCTGATAATTTGAAATAGACAAATTCGTGCCCTAATCGTTTCAGCTTGGAATTTTTCGCGTATTCCTGGACCAATCTTAGAAATATTTATTTGGTTAGAAATAAAATAAAATAATCTTTCTAAATATGTAATTTGTATGTGGTTTTATCGATTGAATTAATTTTTTTTACAGCGAATTAAATAACAATCATAAACGAAAACATTTAACGATTAATAATAACTCAACTTTCTTTTATTATTAATTCTTTCAGTTTAGAATAACATATATCCATTTTTAATCAGAATAACTCAAACCTTTATATTCTACCTACAAATAAGGTAATGTTTAGTTATTAGCTTCTTCGTTACTTTCTTTGTTACTTTTAGGGGCCGAAAAAGGAAATAAATTAAACTGATAAACTTCTCCAATTTTTGTCGTATGTACAAAAGAGTTTTAGAAAAAAAACAAAACAATACTATAAACCCCCCCCACCAAAAAAAAAAAAAAAATTGTGATAAGGACAATTGTAAATATTTAATTCTTAGTGTTTTATTATAACATTTTAATATAGTAAAAAAAGGAATTAAACGAATACATGTCTACTTTGGAAATCAACAGGCAGGGAAGCTCGCTTAAAAAAATAAAATTGTTTCAAAAATATAAACAACAAAAAGAGACTATTCTTAGAATAAACAAATATTATAATACACTAATTCTTAGCTTTGTTTATCATCAAATCTTTAATAAAGTTTAGGAATGCATTTTTTAAAATAATATCTTAATGGAGAAAAAATTCCTAAAATAAAAATCATCCTACTATACATATTCTTGGCCATTTTTTTAAAAAATTTGATAAATCATTTTCCTCTTATTTTCTCTATTCTCATTCACTCTCTGGCGTTTCTAAATTTGTTTAGTCCGGTCATGGACCAGGTACTTTTGCTAGTACAGCTATATAGGGAAATAGAATGCACAAATGCATACACATATAAGCTTAGCTTAGATGTGGCACAAGGTCAGAAGTATGAAGTTTTCTGTGAGAATCCAGCTTGCTAACCATTAGACAATGTGAAGTGTCTACACTGACAGACACATACACATACACACATATATATAGAAAGAGAGAGAGAGAGAGAGACAATACATATATTTCAAGTGTCTATAAATCTCTATCTTTCTGATATATATATATATATATATATATATTATGGACTCTCTCGTTGATTTTCGATGCATGAGGGTTCATACAATGAACACCCACACAGTGATTTGTTTATAGTGGTGAAGTCTTGTGTTGGACCATCCACACTTTTTGGTACAGTCGATAGGAAAGAATTGGTGCATCAAGGGTTGCCACAAACCCAATCAACAACCGACCTCAAGAATTTTGAATTCAGAGTTATCCCTCTCCTAAACTGGTTACCTACCCAAGGCTGAAGGGCCCAGTCTGCCCTACTATTTAACCCATATATATATATATATATATATATATAATATATATATATGAGGGTTGACTGAAAAGTTCATAGTCTGATTAAGATACTCTCATGGAATGGGACCAAATGTGGGTTTATTTTTCAACATAGTCCTCCTTGCAGCCCAATTATGTCTCCCGTCAGTGTTTCAGTGTTTGGAACCCATTGGTAAAAAAATTATCAATAGCAGATATGATGTCAGCCTACAAACTATTGACCCCACCCTCAAGTGTATACATACATATATATAAGTAATAGTAAGTAAGTAAAGTTGACAGGGTGGCCTAAAGTCGGTATGAGCCAGACTGCAAGAGAATCTATCCCCTTTTAACTAGCACTAGACCAAGGGGATTGTTTCTGCATCTGAGGTGAAGTGCCACACCTACCATCAGCTCCTCACTTTACTGCACAGATCCCTGTGTTACTCATATTGAGTTGGTGAGGGCTGGTATCGAACCAGGAACCTTGCGATTCCTAAGCAAGTGTTTTACCGACTGAACTAATATATAATTCTTCTATATATACATTTGTACACACAACTCATATATATATATATATATAATATATATATATATATATATATCAGAAAGAGGAGATTTATAGACACTTGAAATATTTATCTCTCACTCTCTCTCTCTCTCTCTCTCTCTCTATATATATATATATATATATATATATATATATCAATGTGTATGGTTGGCACTATTATACTTGAAGAAGCAGTAGTAATCCAATGTACAGTGTTATTAGAAGAGTGCTCAATATCTGTGATAGAGTGTTAATAGATAAATAAATAAATGTTTTAGTTTATAATTATTTGCATTGGAACAATTTTGCTACCATTGGTTTCTTGTCATCAAGCAATGAAAGTGTTTTGAAAATGATGTAAAATCTAAATCAAATTTCAAAATCAAATTTTACATCATTTTCAAAACACTTTCGTTGCCTGATGACTGCTACACAGCAAGAAACCAATGGTAGCAAAATAGTTCCAAAGCAAATAATTATAAACTAAAACATATATATATATATATATATATATGAGTATAGATAAAAGGATATGAAAACAGCACAAAATGCTGTTAAATTGAAAACAATAACATATAAATATGTTATAAAATGTTTTCACTTTAACAGCATTTTGTGGTATTTTCATATCCTTTTATCTATACTCATACCATCAGATTCATTTCCTTTCTTTTAACTTATATATATATATATATATATATATATATATATATATATCTGTGTGTGAGAAATAATATATAAATATGCACTAAATGTAAGTTAAAGCTGTTAATGGGTGAGGGAAAATGGTGAGTAATTTCCTTTTTCCTTGTGAAAAACAATTTATTGAGATTACCAAGCAAATTAGCAACTATTAGATATTTCAGTCGATGAATGAACAGAAATTAAATAATTGCTCAGACCTATTTTAATAACATTTCAACCAGTTTGACACAATTATTTACCCTAATAACACTGAACACTTTTATGAAAACCTAAAACTGAAAAACAATACTAACTAACATTTCATAAATTAATACAAGTGTGTTTTTATTTCTCTGAATTCTAGAAATGAGGCTTGATTATTTGTATTATTCGGACTATTATCATCATCTTTATTTTTATTTGTACAATGTTTCAGCCGATGAACCCTCCAGCCTTCTTCAAGTATTTCTTAGCGAACTCGGTAACAAGGGTGACAGTAACATAGAATAATAATTGACACAGCATAACCCTTGTACCCAATTCTGGTTAGCAGAATGAGAACAGTATACCCTCATGGATTGAATAAAAGGTTTTGGGTTAAAAGTTCCATGAAAGCTCCCAATTATGACAAGAAGGTTCCTGAATTCAAAAAGAAGGTTCCCAAGTTTGAAGAGAAAGTGCCCGAGTTTGAGAAGGTTCTTGAGTCCAATAAGAAATACCTGAAGAAAGCCGGAGGGCACATTGGCTGAAACGTTGTACAGATAATAATATAGATGAGGACAATAGTCCTAATAATCCAAATAATCCAAAATGTGTTTTTGTTGACTTCTGTCACAATAGTATACTACAGAAGGCTGAAGAACGAACAGTATTTAACCTCACAGATAAGTCTGGTAGCAAATACGAATAAAGTTTACAACAACATTTCTGTACATTTTGATAATACAAGTGTCTGCATTTATATTTGTATTTGTTTCTTTCTTTCATTCGAAATAGCCAACTACGGAGAATAAGGGCTCCAACGAATCCCCGTAAATACTCTTAAGATTCAAACTCACTTACAATGTGGTCTGTTAATATAGCTGCCTAACCATTACATGACATGAGGCATATATACATGAAAAATGCCCCTATATATATATATATATATATATATATATATATATATTGGGGCATAATTTTTATATTTTTTTAGATTTTGTCCCTTGATGAAAACTTTTTTCTTTTTTGTTTCACTTGTTGAACTCATTAATTAAGTAAATTCGTCTGGGTTGTCCAAAGTCGGTATCAGCCTGACAGTGAGGGAGTCTATCCCCCTTTACACTAGCACTAGACCAAGGAGATTGTTTTGGCATTCGAGACAGGGTACCACACCTACCATCAGTTCCTAACTTTACCGCACATATCCCTGATCAGTGAGATTACAAACTATGCCGGGTGGGAGGGTGTGTGCCTAAATTACTGCGTATCAGATTTATAAATATTTTTTCAGTTAGAAATTCCACTGCTTTCATTGCTACTGGTGTTTTTATAGTTGCTGCTTTTGTCAAATTTTCTGGATTTTTAGCAACAATTGTGGTAATTAGTATTTGTGAATTTTTAACTTTTTTAAGAATTAAGTATAATTAAAGGAAAATTGGGAGAATAATAAAAAAAGGCTTTGCTCAGTTATTAAATAATATTGAAATTAAATGTAAAGATTTTAATAAGCTTTTTTATCATTAATGTTCTTTGTATTCATATTATATCCCGAAATGTAGGATATACAAAATTGATAATAAAAAACAGTGAAATATGTTTAACAATAACAATATTTGTTTTGGTAATTTATGAGGAAGTGCATCCCGGTCTCCTGCCTCAAAAATTGCTACCCGATGACTATCAAAATAATGACCCCAGCTCATCGTAATTCTTGTTTATTTATCGTAATTCTTGTTTAGATATGAAAATGGATATATAGTTTGGAATAGACTGAGATAGATAGATAAACAAACAAAATAATATAGATAGATATGAACAAATGGAGATAGATAGATATTTTTGACAAGCAAATGTATTTGGGGGGGGGTCGCATCTTTTTTTGTCGTAATTCTTGTTTATTTAAACTAAAAACAAGACATTAAACAGACATGAATAAAAAAAAAATCTTAGTATTAAAAGTAATATAGATAAATATGAACAAATTGAGATAGATAGATATGAAGATGGATAGTTTTGAATAAACTGAGCTGGGTCGTTATGTTAATAGTCACTGGGTAGCAATTTTTGAGGCAGGAGACCGGGATGCACTTCCTCATAAATTACCAAAAAAGGCTTTGCTCAGTTATTGAATAATATTGAAATTAAATGGAAAGATTTTAATAAGCTTTTTTGTCATTAATATTCATTGTATTTATGTTATATTCTGAAATGAAGGATATACAAAATTGATAATAAAAAAACAGTGAAATATGTTTAACAATAACAATATTTGTTTAATTTATTCTCACTGACAGGGAAATACAGTTGGATGGTTTTGGATAAAGTTCAGCTGTGTGTGTATCATGTGTGTGTATCATGTGTGTGATCGTCACATGGGCGCTGTGTGTATGATAAATGTGCTCATATATCAGGCCGATCCTTGAGTTATGTGTGTGTTCACACATGGGGCCAGTGGCCTTGTCGGTTGTGTCTCTGCTGAGTGTCCATATTTAACACAGGGTAGAAAATGGTTCTACCCAAAAAGTGACTTAAAATTACATTTAAATAACTTAAAACTATATTCATCATATATTGCTCTATGGTAAAAGATAAATCTTCTATACATATATAAAGAGCAGTTGTGTATGTATGTATGTCTGAAGGAAACTATGAAAATAAAACAATTAATGACAAAGTAAATATATATACACATTAAATATCACCAGAGCTTGGTTTTTAAACAAAAATAATGAAGATTTGATTTACATTCATGAAGATAATTGAAAAATAAAATTTAAATGATAACAGCATGGATTTTTTTTTTTTGCATTTAGTAATATTTTTCTTTTCAGAGTGTCTGGATTAATGCAAATTCTTTTTTACATAGCGATTTTAATGGGGCGTCCTGTGAGGATCTAACTCACAATTCAATGATAATGGATCTGCAAGACTAATTTTTACCCCCCTCTACCCAAGCGATGCTGGGTAGCCGCTTCTAGTAAGATATATATAACAATTATTTTAATGGTGAAATTTGAAATTAAATGTTGATATGTAAATGAATATAATTTTGATGTAGTTCATTTTTATTTGGAATTATATTGTTTGATAAATTTTTTTAATGGCACTAGCAAATATATGCACCCTCCGGGTGCAAGTATTTAAGTTTTAATGTAATAAAATATTGTATTAAATTAGAAAGGCTAATGAAAGTAAATAAGAATGCAGATAAAATGATTTCAAACAGAGGGAGTATAATCGAAAAATAGAACAACTGAAACTTACTATTCCATCACTCTCGTCTTTCATTGTTATTTTTCTAATTTAAGTATTTAGTTAAAAGAGGAAGTAAAGAATAAAATGACAGTTATTTTTTCTTGTTAATGGATTTCATCTAAGATTCATTGAAGAGATTGTTGCTTATATTCATCAAAATAAAACCAAACAGTTAGAAATCAATAATACTAATCACATATTTATTAAAATCATATTTTTAATATCAATATGCAAATTAGCCTTCCCGTTCACACTGTAAACGCTATGTTGATGTATATATAAATAAATGTAAGTTGTTAGTATGTAGATATGGTTAACAGTATTAATAATGTAAGACAATTTTATTAATAATTGAGGTTTAGATAAAAAAATAAAATCATTGAGAATGTGATGTCAATAACTAAGGGAATTGTGACTTGAGTAGTAATATTGTTTCGGTTACAGACAGAAAAACACACAATCTCCATTATAATAAGATGTCAACCCATCAAGGGTTATTTTATACATAGAGATTTGTGTTCATTGTATGTTCATATTTACATTTTTGTGTTTGTTTTTCTTAAGATCTTTCTTTTTTTTTGTACATGGTCCTATCAAATACAAATAATTTTTAAACAGATCTATTTGACTCATAGATGGCATGCTATTGGTACAAGTACTTTGGGTAGTGAACCTGGGAGTAATGGCAATGAAGGGGTACTCCTCACTCTCTTGAACTGTAGCCTTACTATTAGGTACAGCTTAGAGTCATACCCAGGAAATCCCCTTGGGGAGGGGGGGTCTTACCCTCTGCAGGGAATATACTCAGTGTATTCTAATCCTTTCAAACAGGGCACAGAATTGTATTGTTATCTGATTAAATTCTCACTTGAACTACATGAATCTATATAAATGTAAATAGATTTAGGCTATGTGCATGATATAATTAAATCAAAAATAGTAATTTTAGTATTATCTGCGTTATTCGGACTATTGTCCTCATCTTCATTGTTATCTGTACAACGTTTCGGACGATATGCCCTCCGGCCTTCTTCAGGTATTTCTTGTCGGACTCAGGAACCTTCTCGGACCTGGGAATCTTCTTCACAGACTCGGGAACCTTCTTGGACTTGGGAACCTTCTTTTCGAACTCGGGATTTTCTTGTCGTAGTCGGGAACCTTCTTGTCATAATTGTGAGCCATCACGGGACTTTGAACTAAAATCCTTTATTCAGTCCATGGGGGTATCCTGTTCTCATTCTGCTAACCATAGCTGGGGTAGGAGCTGTGTTAATTATTTTTCTATGTAACTGCCGCCTGTCAGGATTGCACCTGGAATCCAGAGATAACAGTCACTTGGAACTGTCTTAACCTAACTACCTTATCCATTAGGCCATGTGTCCAATTGTACAAGCTGTACAAGCTACTGATATCCTTCCTATTCCCAAGGCATTCATCAATATATGAGTAATGACGTCAACAGCAGAATTGCAAAAGCGTCGGCAGTCATGACGAAACTGATCCAGCGAGTATGGGAAAATGCCAGCCTTATCAAGAGAACCAAAATGCGCGTCTACAGAGCGTGTGTTCTCAGCACTCTCCTATACGGCAGCGAAGCCTGGATCACGTACTCACGTCACGTGAGGAAACTGGACAGATTTCACCTCAGATGCCTACGCCACATTCTACAAATCTGCTGGCAGGACAAAGTGCCTAACACAGAAGTGCTGGAATGAGCAAACATAAACAGCATGCCCACCATCACCTGCGAGAGATGCCTATGCTGGCTTGGCCATGTCAGGAGGATGAACAAAGGCTGCATCCCCAAAGACCTACTGTATGGTGAACTAGTGGAGGGCACCCAACCGGCAGGGAGACCATGCCTACACTTCAAAGATGTCTGCAAGAGAGACCTGAAGACATGCCACATCGACATAGACACGTGGGAGGCTTGTGCATAAGACCATGCAACCTGGCGCCTCATCGTCAAACAAGGAACAAAAAGAAGTGAAAAAAGAGAGGAAAAAAGCTGCCACAGAAAAGAGAGCTAAAAGAAAGGAGAAACAGCAGCACCCCCAACACCTACAGAAAGCATCCCCTTTTGTTTGCAGCCATTGCACCAGAGACTGCCATTCGAGGATCGGTCTGTTCAGTCACTCACATAGCTGTAAGTGAGAGAGAGAGGGAGAGAGAGAAAACAAAAAAAACCCTACGCCATCGTCTAAAATAAACGGAAGGGAGCCAACCATTATTTCATTAAGTAAAGCCGTCAGAGTGGCCTAAAGCCACTATCAGCCAGGCAGCGAGGGAGTCTATCCCCATTTCACTAGTACCAGACCAAGGTGATTGTTTTTAGTGAACCCCCCCCCCAAAAAAAAAACAACTACGCCATCGTCTAAAATAGACGGAAGGGAGCCAACCATTATTTCATTAAGTAAAGCCGTCAGAGTGGCCTAAAGCCACTATCAGCCAGGCAGCGAGGGAGTCTATCCCCTTTTCACTAGTACCAGACCAAGGTGATTGTTTTTTTAGTGAAACCCCCCCCAAAAAAAAAACCCAACTACGCCATCGTCTAAAATAGACGGAAGGTTGCCAACCATGAGTAATGTTAGAAAGGTTTCTCTATGATTTGGTATGGCTGATGTTTAATGGCATTTTTTTGTATATATGATTTGTAATTGAATAGTTTGTAGGTAAATATTTCTTTTTGTTTTATAATTTAAAAAAAATCCTTGCATCATGTAAAGAAAATATTTAAAAACCGCTACAAAGGAACTTGTAAAATGTTAGACTTAAAAACACAGGTTTGCTCTGTAGCACACCAGAAATCTTACTGCTAAAACTCAAAATACAAACTTTCTCACTGCTTGTTTCAATTTAAGTCTCTTTTCACCCCACATATCTGTCAAACTTCTCCCCACAGAAAGAGTGATTGATTGATTTTAATGGCATGTCAACCCTTTCTAGGGTTATTTTAGGCTTAGATGTTAGGGAATCATTTTATTTTACATTTGTATTTGTATTTTTTTGTTGTAGTTGTTTTTTTTTGCTTACATTTATATGATATCAAGTATTCCTATCTAAAAAAATAATTTGTACAAAGTTGAAGAGTTTAAAGTATTCCTTTCTAATACTAGTAATTATATGGATTCAAATAACTATTCCTATTTAAAGATTAGCATTTGTTTGCATAGTTATATGGCTAAATAGCACTAATAACCTTGGGAAAGGTATGAAGCCAACTACTCTTCCTCCAGTTATTGGTAAATAGTAAGCAGACTGGGCACTTTAACCTTGAGTCTAGAAGAAGGAAAACTCTAAATTCAACGTTGTTAAACTCCACTTAAGAAATTGACTTTTTGTCACATCCTACTCAAGTTGATAAATATGTATATGGATTCAAGTGACTAATAATACATAATAAACAATTATAGCTTCAAATAAAAATATCTCTTTGATGGCAGGGTTTCAAAATATGTTGTCTGCACCTCTGCAGAAGGGTAAGACTACCCCCTCCCCTTACATTAATCCACTTGTTGCCTGTGAGTGATGATCCATACTGCCTGAGGATCAGATCCTGGTGATTGAGTAGTCCATGACCTGAAACACTCCACTTTGCGCCCTTACTTGGGCTAAACGCGTGGTTGAAGAGGGCTGATCCAATCAATCAGCTGGTCACGTCAAGCTCTAGTACCTACGTGATTAAGTCCTGAATGTATTGATCTTAAGGTAAATACCCAATCCTTTTTATTCTAAAGGTGCAATAAGCCCTGGCTGAGGGTCAACCACCAGTTGATTAACCAACATTAAGATATTTCTCTTAATTTATTAATATACATGAAGTTAATTATTTCTATCAATATATTAATGCTCATGTAGTTCATGAAAATTACTACTTCCTATTTATCAATACACATAAGGTTAATGAAAAACCTAGTATAAAAATTATTTCTACCAATATATGGAAGAAGCTATTTGCATTTCACATAATAACCTCGGGAAAGATATGCATCAAACTATTTTCTTTCCAGGAAGTTAATGAAAATTATTCTGATATATCAATATACAGGAAGTTAATGAAAATTATTCTGATATATCAATATACAGGAAGTTAATGAAAATTATTTTCTATATGCAGAAAAACAAGATTCAGTATTAATTAACTCACAAAGATATATGCATTTATTAACCAACCCCTCTGTATGAGCAGGATATGACACAAGGTTAATTTTAAGCGGAGTTTAACAGGTTGGAATTAAAAATTTTCCTTCTCTTAGAATTGTTTCCCCACCAAGATTAGAGCCCAATTTGTCGTACTATCTACCCATAGCTGGAGGAGAATAGTTAGATGTGTTGGATCAGTAAAAGGAAAAGATTGTCTACTAAGATGCCTACTAAAATGCACCAAAACATACTCGTTTTTGCAACATTTAGCCTAGAAATTGGTTAGAAAATTTAGCAATTTCAATATTTAAGACAAAGAAAGTTACCACTTTAAACTAAATATATAACTAGTATTCAAATTGAAAATATTCCCCCCATCACCACCAATACCTCTGATATGTTACTTTTTATCTAATAATTAAGCTGTAAGAATGATAACATTTTAAAAGATTAAAATCTATTTCCTAAAATGAAGGCAAAGTTTTGAAGAAAAATATTTTGTGTAGTGATTTTTTATGTTAATTTGAAACTTTCACAACATGGGAGACATTAATTACAGTTCCGAAATCGACCTACCCTACTGCACATTAATTCTACTAAAAGTGTGTGTGGCAGATGAGCCAGCAGGTGTTGGTTAATTCAGAGATGAAATAAGCCAATGTGAAAGAGCATCAAAATCAAGAATTCCAATTTCAATTGAGATTGTAAAATTCATCAATGAAAAAAAAAAAATAAATAAATAAAAATAAATAAAAAAGGAGACTCTTTCATTTTATTCTGGTTGTTGACTTGAGCCATTGGACATGTATCTTTGTAATGTGAGAGACAGGAAATTAAAAAAAAAAGTCCCTTTTGTAAGGATATATTCTTTTGACTGTTGCATCATGGTTAATTTATCTTTCTCTTTGTACAAGAGAAAATTTACAAATGGAATGTGATCAAATGAGAAAGAAAAAGCCAATTTGAAAAATCCTATTGGAACTGGTCAATTTGATTTTTAAATATGAAAAAGAAAAAGACAACTTTAAAAATCAAATTGACATTTAAACATATTGATATCTTACTTGGTTTCTAGTCATCATTTTCTTTCAGCATCCATTATACATTCCCATAATTATTCCTCCTTTGTAATTTATGACTTGTTATAAACAAGTTCTATAATCAGGAGAGTATGATAAAAATTTTGTGTTTTTTAACACCTCCATGAAATAAAATTCAACAAAATAAGAAAAAAAATTAATGAAACTATCTGATGATGATGTTCCAGTTTTCGAGGTTTGGGGAATGTGGAGCATCCCTTCATCACCATTGTTCCCAGTTCCACTCTGACCCGGAGTGGTAGTACCTATTAGGGTCCCATCTATGGGTTAAATAGAAAAATGTGTTTATAAAAAAATTGAGTATCCATTAAGAATTAATTTATTTCAAAATTTTGTCGGCTTTAAATGACCCACTGAGGTTGATGTGCCGTAAAACAAAAGAAAAAAAAAAGAAAAACAATTGTTTCAAAGATTAACAAAAAATGACTTTTCTTTAAAAGATCAAACTCTCCCCCATTGTCCAGAATGAGTGACCTTTTTGTTACAAGTTCAAGTGATAGTTAAAATTTGATAAAAAAAGCTGTTAGATATCACACTCAAGTTACTGGAGGAGTAACATTTGTGACTATCTCTCTGCTGAGGTTGTTAACTCCCCATGCGATGAATAAGAATGGGTTAAATAAATCTTGATTAAGAAAAATAAAAGTATTGTGGTTTGATTAATTGCATGACTAAAAAACTAGCCCTTAAAGGAAGTCCTTAGAAGAGACTAGACAACATGACGGCCAAAAGAAGTAGGAGAGGAAACATGGTGACTAGACGTAGCAAGAAGAAATGAAGAACAAGTAAGTCTCAACTCTGTCTCTCTCTCTCTCTATGAGTCTCATGTATACCCAATGTTCAACATACAATGTTGTTAACTCTCCTCATGGAAGAACATGGGCAAGAATAATAAATCTTGATCAAGAAAATAAAAGTCTTGTGAGTTGATTAATTGCATGACTAAAAATATAGCCTTTTAAAAAAGCCCTTAGAAGAGACTAGTCCAAAGAAAGAAGGAGGACTATACATAGCAAGAAGAAATGAAGAACAAGTAAGTCTCAACTCTGTCTCTCTCTGTTTCTATCACCGAGATTACTCTCTCATGTATATACCCAATGTTCAACATACAATGTTGGATATATACGGCTATACAACATATCAAATTTATTGTATATTCCAGTTGTGATGGATAATTCAAATTTCATCATTTCTCTCTTTTTATTAGAATTCCATACAAATTGACATTTGTATCAAATTCCCCTTTTTAATATACAGCAGCCATATTTGGAATGGTTTCACCAAGTTTCTCAACACTTAGAATAAACTTTATTATTTGAAGAAAGGGCTTCACAATCAGTACATCATATTTATCTGTCTTTCCTACTGTCTACAAATTTGATTTCATTTTATCTATAAATAGGAAATGTATCTTAATTTGTAATAACATTCCAATTCTTGCAAAGTTACAAGTTAACAATACAAAATGTATTTCCTGTTCGGTTTGGTTTGGTTTCTTTGTTTAATGGCATATAAACTGAAGAATAATTAAAGTTCCAATTACCGTTGAACTGGGAAGATAAGGCAATAAACGGTTGTAACTTACTCCAATCCCTAAGCCAATGCCATCAAAAATACCCCCGTGCATTATCAAGATTACTCCCCTGTAATCGGCCGGGTCGAAAGGAACTAATTCCCCTCAAAGGCCACTATGCCCACGCAATGGGGGGGGGGAGGAGGAAGGGGAGATGAAGAATAATTAAAGTTCCAATTACCGTCGAACTGGGAAGACAAGGCAACAAACGGTTGTAACTTAAATACAAACCCGAATAGTCACAAAGTCTACAGCAGAATGACAGGATATTTATAAGACTCCACAATGTCATTCAAATCAAGCAGTCAAGCAGCCAATCAGAACTCAAGGAATGTAATCACCCCAAATTCACAAATGGATCATTCTTGATTTCTATATATACCAACTGTCTTGGACACTGCTTAAGTGGTATTTAGTTCGTTTCTGTTATTCAAACCAACAGTAGACTTACTGACTTCAATATAAACCTTCATGAATAGAAGTAAAGTAATGGTACTAATCAACCTATAGTTGGGGAATGAGGGGATTTATACCTTTCCCAAGAGTATTAGTCTGAAAGTGAATGTAATTGTGCCACTTGAGCTCAAACTCACTTAGTACGATGTTGCAGTCCTACTTTCATTTTGGGTTATGTTGAAATACTGAAATATGGCTGACTTTAATGAAAGGTTTTCTTTATTATATTCTTATTATTATATTCTTGAATATTATTATTATTATTATATTCTTGAATAATGGTCAAGCAAACTTGAAAAATATTCTTGGGAAATGTGTAAAAAACTGAGAAATGATATGTAATATTGTAAGCTTGCTTTTATAACTGACCCCATGTGATCCTAAGGGGCTGCTGATATCTGGTTACCTGTCCCCTAATAAAATTCCACCAAAAATATCAGAAAACCTAAATACCAATTTTTATATGGATCCTGCATATTGCTTAAAATGGATTAAAAAAAAGGTTCTTCAAAATGGAATTGCAGATTTAATAACCAGTCAGAATTAGTATATTCTAAATGATTCTGATTCTACCTAAAATTGCAGAAGTGGATTGTATGAAAACATAAATAGAATATATATATATATATATATATATATATATATATATATGTGTGTGTGTGTGTATAAAAATTTGTGAAAAACATGAATTAAGGCAATTTCTCTGAATGTTTGAGATGAGGCTTGAAGATTAGTATTATCTGCGTTATTCGAACTATTGTTCCCATCAAAAAACAAAAAAAAAAGAAATATGAGTCTAGGTAAAAAATCATACAGAAGTAAATAGGTAGATATTCTAGCCAAATCAAAACATTAGGTTTATAAGTTCCCAAAATTTCACACTGAATTGTCCAATTGGACACATGGCCTAGTGGATAAGTTAGTTAGGTTAAGACAGTTCTAAGTGACAGTTATCTCTGGATACTGAGTTCAATCCTGAGTAGAGGCAGTTAGAAAAATAATTAACACAACTCCTACCCCAGCTATGGTTAGCGGAATGAGAACATGATAACCCCATAGAATAAATAAAGGGTTAGGTTCAAAGTTCCGTGATGGCTACCAATTACGACAAGAAAACTCCCGAGTTTGAAAAGAAGGTTCCCAAGTCAGAGAAGGTTCCCGAGTCTGACAAGAAATAACTGAAGAAGGCCGGAGGGTATATCGGCCGAAACGTTGTACAAATAACAATGAAGATGGGGACAATAGTCCGAATAATGCAGATAATATGAATTAAGGCCTTTAAATAAAGGTTTACTTTTTCCACTTAACCATTCTTTGATTATCCTCTACCCATTCTTACCATTTCATAGTTGCCAAAATTCTAATCCCCAAATGAATAAGTTTGGGTGTCACCATGAAAAAGGAGAAGACAAACTTTCATAAACTTACTGTGTTTGTCTCAAGACGACCATTATCAGACTGTTACCTTTTGGCAATGAAACCATTTTGAATATTTGTACTCGTTTCTTTAAAAAAAAATTGTCCATCTATGCGGAAGTTGTGTGTTAGTATACTGAATACTGATACCAAAAATGAGATCTTTTACTTTCACCATTGTTGAGAAAAATAGCATCAAGGATCGTCTACTATAATGAACTAAAAATCCTCATTTTCTAAATTTTGCGAAAACGAGGATTTTTAGTGCATTCTAGTAGATGATCTTTGATGCTATTTCCTCACACAATGGTGCAAGTAAGAGATCTAGTTTTTGGTATCAGTATTCAGTATACTAACACATAACTTTTGCATAGATGGACAATTTGATATTTTTTAAAAGTGAAAAGGTTATATGATTAATATTTTTTATATTTTATATGATTAATGGTTAATAGCCCAGTAGATGGTTTAAAATAAAACCAAAACACTATAGCATTGCTTTTAAAAAATGTCAATTTCCAACTTAATTCATGTTTTTTCACAAATTTTTATACATTTATACAGTCGGATTTATATCCATTTCTTTCTTGATATATATATATATATATCTTATTATAATGGAGATTGTGTGTTTGTCTGTCTGAAGCCGAAACTAAATCACTACTCAAGTCACAATTCCCTTAGTTATTGACGTCACATTCACCATGAATTTATTTTTATTTAAACCTCAGTTATTGATAAAATTGTTATACCTTATTAATACTTTTGACTTTATCTACATTCTAATAACATGCAATTGTATTTATATATGTAACAAAATAGCGGGTTACAGTGTGAACAGGAAAGCTAATTTGCATATTGATATTAAAAGTTTAATTTTATTAAATATGCGCTTGGTATTATTGATTTCTAATTGTTTGTTTTTTTCTTAATGAATATGAGCAAAAAACTCGGGGATAATATTAAAAGAAATCCTTTAATATAAAGAAATAACGGCAATTTATTATTTACTTCCTAATTTAACTAAATAGTTAAATTAGGAAAATTCAGCAATAAAAGGAGGGAGTGATGGAAAATGATGGAAGACTTAGTTTCAAAGCTGTTCTATTCTTCGATTATACCCCCTCTGTTTCAAATCATTTTATTTGGATTTTATTTAGTTTCAAAAGTATTTCAAATTTAACATATTTCATTACATTAAAATTCAAATACTTGCACCTGGAGGGTGCATATATTTGCTAGTATATATATAAATATATAGATTCTTTTCCTTTTTTTTTGCGTATGGTTAAATGTTCAAATCCATACATGTAATCGTTATAACAATTCAAAATAAAACATAAGGTCATCTTAGCAATTAACAGATCTGATAAGGCAAAATGTCAAAATAATTTGATATCTTCTAAAAATAAAATTAACAAGTTCATTGCAGTGGCTGTGCAATTTAACAGTTTATTGACTTTCACTAAATTCTGATATGCTGAAAAGATGTTAAGACAATTAAGATAAAATTCTCATTTTGGGTTTAAATTGTATCATTAATACTCTCATAGAATTATCTTATTATAATGGAGATTGTGTGTTTTTCTGTCTGTAACCGAAACTACATTACAACTCAAGTCATAATTCCCTTAGTTATTGACATCATATTCTCAATGATTTTATTTTTATTTAAACCTCAATTATTAATAAAATTGTTTACATTATTAATACTGTTAACCATATCTACATATTAATAACATGTAATTGTATTTATATATACAACAAAATAGCGGTGTACAGTGTGAATGGGAAGGTTAATTTGCATATTGATATTATAAATGTGATTTTAATAAATATGTGCTTGGTATTATTGATTTCTAACTGTTTGGTTTTATTCTAATGAATATAAGCAAAAATCTCTTCAATGAATCTTAAATGAAATCCATTAACAAGAAAAAATAACTGTCATTTTATTCTTTACTTCCTCTTTTAACTAAATACTTAAATTAGAAAAAATAAGAATGAAAGACGAGAGTTTTAGTTTCATTAGCCTTTCTAATTTAATATTATATTTTATTACATTAAAACTTAAATACTTGCACCCGGAGAGTGCATATATTTGCTAGTTCATATAATTAATATTATACTAGTATAGAATACTTTCTCCAGAACCCCAGAAAGGGAAAACCAACCTTCCCATCATGGCCCTAAAACTAAGCTAGCCCTCCCATCATGACCCAAATGTCTGACCACCCTCCCCATAATCCATCACACAGAACATAAGAATATAAAGAAAAATATGAACACAAATAACTCACTTGGTTTGAAAATCGAATAGGGGAGAAACTGACTGTTAGCAAGAATTGTTAACTTTATGTCTTCACTATCCTAACTTAGATATACATGTGCTATAAGTGATATTGAGAACTCTTACTTATAAACATAACAAACCTTATTATCAATAGTAATATATAATGTTAAAGCAGTACTTGGACACTATACGCTTGACATTTTCAATAATTATCGAATTTTATATGATATACGCATTGTAATTGCCTTCAAGCAAAAAAAAATATAAATGATAATATACTTTACTCAACAATGCTTCTAAAGCAAATTATCAAATCTTATATATATATATATATAAAAGTAATTGGTAATTTGCTTGAAGCATTGTTAAGTATGTTATAATATATTAATGATTTGAAGGCTATTACAATGTGTATAAAAATAAAAACAAAAAGATGTTATTTTTTGTCTTATCGATTTCAAAGAAACTTTATCTTCAGAGATGAATATCAGAAATGTATATTTCTGATATTCATTGTATTTCATTGTAATTGCCTTCAAATCATTAATACATATATATATATATATATATGCTGGACATTGCTAGAGAAGCAGGTATGAACTCATAAGTAACATTCTCCTGTGGATGCACTAGTGTTGGCTGACTAGCAGATTCTGAATGCTGCACAGAGGACCAGCCAGGAGATTATTTTTGCATCTGAGAAGGAGCACCACACCTACTATCAGCTCCTGACTTTACCGCACAGATCCCTGTGCTATTCATACGCTGGGCGAGGGCCAGTATTGAACCTGGAACCTTGTGGATTCTAGTCCAATGCTCTAGCAACTGAGCTAAACCAGAGACGTTGTAAATTTGTTGCCCTAACACAATTTTTATTGAGAACTTTTAAGAGTTAAAGAACTTAGAATATAATATGCCAATTTTTAAAACTCTTGGCTGTTAAATACCATCTATGTTTTGTGCCTCGAGGTCATTCTTCTTTTCTTTTGGGGCTAAGAACTTTCGAGTATCCCCTCATATATATATATATATATATATATATATTGTTGATAGTAGAGATAAGTGATAAGTTGCCAATCATCAAGCACCGTTGATTGTATGTCTATGCTATCTAATTTAATATATATACATATATAAGTTCAGATAGTGTAGACAAAGTCAATTGCACTTAGTGACAGACAGCGTTTGTGTCTATGGTATCCTAACCTAGATCTACATATGCTTTTTCACCAACATTAAGCACTCTTTATTTATAAATATAGCAAACTATATATATATATATATATATATATATATATATATAACACACACACAAACCTAGATCTACATATGCTTTTTCACCAACATTAAGCACCCTTTATTATAAATATAGCAAACTATATATAATATATATATATATATATTATATATATATATATATATATATTACACACACACACAAACCTAGATCTACATATGCTTTTTCACCAACATTAAGCACTCTTTATTTATAAATATAGCAAACTATATATATATATATATATATATATATATATATATATATATATATACACATGCATATGCAATAAAGTCTACTTTAGTAAGACAGGTAACATCTGGGGGAAAATAGAATTAATAAACAACATAACAATTCAGTTCATGCTATTCCATGACATGTAACCATTTTCAATAAATACTTTCACAGAATTCATTAAACTAGTTCTGGTTAAAAATACCACAAACTATTAACTCATTGCCAGCACAATACAATAGTAGTGTAAGAATGAGGAGGATACTGAGCATGCCTCATTAATCCTTGTTCCCCTGGGTATAATAAAATCTGCAATTCCATTTTGAAGAACTTTCTTTTAATCCATTCTAAGCAATACACACAATCCATATAAAAATTGGTATTTAGGTTTTCTGATATTTTGGTGGAAATTTATTAAGGGAACAGGTGACCCAGCTTTCCAGCTATCAGCAGCCCCTTAGGATCACATATTGAAGTCAGTAAGTCTACTGTTGGTTTGAATAACAGCAGCTAACTAAGTACAACTTAAACAGTGTCCAAGACAGTTGGTATATATAGAAATCAAGAATGACCCATTCATGAATTTGGGTGATTTGGGTGATTCCATTCCTTGAGTTCTGATTGGCTGCTTGACTGCTTGATTTGAATGACATTGTGGAGTCTTATAAATATCCTGTCATTCTGCAGTAGACTTTGTGACTATTTGGGTTTGTATTTAAGTTACAACCGTTTGTTGCCATGTCTTCCCAGTTCGACTTGGAACTTTATTATTCTTCAGGGGTCAGTTATAAAAGCAAGCACCATTGTTTCTCTTCCTTTCTCCTTCCACACTTGCTGGGGACTAGGCAGACTCTTTTCTCTTTCCACCCTTGCTGGGGACAAGGTGGGTTGCTAGATTCAACAAGCTTCTCATCTCCACACCTATCTCTATCTTGCCTGGCCCCCTCATAGTGATTAAGCAAAAGATGAGCAGTGTGCATTGCTATCCATGATGGTTGATGAATGTCTGCTACTTTAGGTCAGTGGACTAAAAACTACTATTTTTGGACTAAGGCTACAGAACTTTGTTACCACAACAAATTCCTTAGCAGGCAATATCTCTGCACCCCTAACAAACTTAACAATCCCTGGCTTAACTAAACGTCCATACTTACCAGTAGTCCTTTGTCCGACCTAAATAAACTGCTGAACTCTACAACACAAACCTCTATGTTTTAAAATAACATGTTTGATTTGTTTTGTTTTATGGCATATCAACCTCAGTGGGTATTTAATGCCGACAAAGTTGTGAAATAATTTCATTCTTAATGCATAATACAATTTTGTTTATAAACTCATGTTTTTCTATTTAACCCATAGATGGGACCCTAACAGGTACTACCACTCCAGGTCAGAGTGGACCAGGGAGCAATGGTGATGAAGGGGTGCTCCACATTCCTCAAACCTCCAAAACTGGAACCTCACCATCAGATAGAATTTAACGTCATTCCCAGGACATGTAGACCCTCAGTCACCGCCTTCTAGCACCCATATGATAAAAAGGGGTTGGAGTTTGCCATAAAGGCAATAGGGTTGGGAAAATCATATAGGTGTTAGGGCTTGACGTGACCAGCCGATTGATCGGAGGGGGCCTCTCCGACCGTCCGTCTAGCCCAAGATAGGGTCAAAGTGGGGTATTGCAAGTCATGAACTGCTCATCCACCTGGGTTCTATCCTTAAGCATCACGGGAGGAGTCTTACCCCTCTGCAGAGGTGCAGTCGGTGCATTCTAATGCCCCAGCTGACAGGGTGGAAACTAACATGTGTATAAATGCCCATTTGTACATACATAAAAGTCTTTTGTAGCAATCATATTGTCATTGTAGCTTGACTTTAAACCTCACCATTAATCTTCTCTCTGTTTCATAGTAACTTATAATTTATTCCCCTATATTCTATAGTGCTTTAATATCCTTTATGCTTAATTTTTATAATTTTTGATAAAATTACTTTAAAAAAAAAACCCAACAAAAACAGCATTTTGAAAATAGCATAATATTGAAATTATTTCCTAAAAACTGATCAGCAAATAATTCTAAAATATTTGTACCACTTCATACAGATTTTAATTGTTTGCTCAAATTCAGGTGTTTAATCAAGAATGAATAACAAATTGAAAATAAATATGACCATTAAATGTTTCTATGTTTGCATTCATCAAAATGCTAGACATCTTTTACAGGTTCCAAAATTAAAAAAAAATACTTCCTTTACTCACACATATTTATGCACACATAAAATCATTTGGTCATAATATTTTACTCAAAGTTTTAGAAAATATTATATGATAAAATGAAAAAAAAAGAAGAAGAAAAGTTAAAGATTCTTAAAATCTTTTTTGATTTTGTTGATAATTCATATTACTGGCAACTCTAATCTTTGTTGAGAACTTAAAATTGACAACTGTTGAGAACTTGTTGAGAACTTTAAATTGACAACCTGTTGAGAACTGTTGAGAACTTAAAATTGACAACCTGTTGAGAACTTGTTGAGAACTTAAATTGACAACCTGTTGAGAACTTGTTGAGAACTTAAAATTGACAACCTGTTGAGAACTTGTGAGAACTTAAAATTGACAACCTGTTGAGAACTTGTTGAGAACTTAAAATTGACAACCTTGAGAACTTGTTGAGAACTTAAAATTGACAACCTGTTGAGAACTTGTTGAGAACTTAAAATTGACAACCTGTTGAGAACTTGTGAGAACTTAAAATTGACAACCTGTTGAGAAACTTAAAATGACAACCTGTGAGAACTTGTTGAGAAACTTAAAATTGACAACCTGTTGAGAACTTGTTGAGAACTTAAAATTGACAACCTGTTGAGAACTTGTTGAGAACTTAAAATTGACAACCTGTTGAAACTTGTTGAGAACTTAAAATTGACAACCTGTTGAGAACTTGTTGAGAACTTAAAATTGACAACCTGTTGAGAACTTGTTGAGAACTTAAAATTGACAACCTGTTGAGAACTTGTTGAGAACTTAAAATTGACAACCTGTTGAAACTTGTTGAGAACTTAAAATTGACAACCTGTTGAGAACTTGTTGAGAACTTAAAATTGACAACCTGTTGAGAACTTGTTGAGAACTTAAAATTGACAACCTGTTGAGAACTGTTGAGAACATTGACAACCTGTTGAGAACTTGTTGAGAACTTAAAATGACAACCTGTGAGAACTTGTTGAGAACTAAAATTGACAACCTGGAAATGTGAATTTGATTGAAAATAAGATAAGATAAAACAAAAATGTTTCATCTGATATTAAGGTGCATTATCTGTTGATGTTGTTTGGAATTACAAAATAGGAAAAACAGATTTTTGATGCCAATGTGGAAGCAATTGATCTGCACTGTTTTTTTGGATCCAAGCCGTTATTGAGCAACTAGCATAGTGCCCATCAAAAATGATGTGATTATTTATGTATCAGACAACTCTTCTGCGTAAGATCAGAATGTATGAGGGTGAGTAAAAAAAGTAATGCAATTTTGTTTAGGACATATATAATTACCAACACAGGAACATGTATCATACATCAAAATGAAGCTGGTTCTCTGTGGATCATGTCCCTTCTTCTCCACATAGGTGTGTCAAAAAGGTAATGTCATTTTGTTTAGGACAGGTATAATTACCAACACAGGAACATGTATCATACATCAAAATCAAGCTGGTTCTCTGTGGATCACATCCCTACTTCCCCACATAGTCACTGTTTCTGTTAATAGCATTGTTCCACCTTCGGAAGCAATTGATCTGCACTGTTTTTTGGACGCCAAGCCATTATTGAGCAACTAGCATAGTGCCCATCAAAAAATGATGTGATTATTTATGTATCAGACAACTCTTCTGCATAGGACATGGCCTACTCGTATTATTACGGCCCCATATGATACAGTAAGAGGCAAAAAAAATAACAGGCCGATTATATTTTAACTCATTCTGGGTCGCTTATAAACTTGACACAGAAAGGAAGGTAACTTTAAAAATTTAATAGAAAATAATAAAATAATACCGCTAGAATTTATTAGTCATTATTTTAATTTAATTTTAATTCTTTTCAAAATTAAAATACGTTATTTATACTTTGTCTTTCACTAATCTACGAATTATAAATGGCTGTGATTTACCTTGTTTTTATGCTTTTCTATCATGTATATGGTCTGTTTTGCCGAAGATGCTAGTTTGGTAAAATTACTAACGCATAACTTTTTGCATTTAAATATTGATTTTTTAAAAGTTTTTCGCGATAATTTGTTTACAAAAATGGTTAATCTTTTCATAGTACATTTCTGAAGAAAAAAAAAGAAAACAGTTTCTGTATTTTTGTATACTTTTAACATTTTCCAGCGTAAACCTACAGATTGACTATCAGGCCAATCGGCCTGTTATTTTTTGCCTCTTAATGTATCATGTGGGGCCGTATAATATTAGTAGGCCGTGCGTAGGATCAGAATGTACAAGGGTGAGTAAAAAAAGTAATGCAATTTTGTTTAGGACATATATAATTACCAACACAGGAACATGTATCATACATCAAAATCAAGCTGGTTCTCTGTGGATCACATCCCTACTTCCCCACATAGTTACTGTTTCTGTTAATAGCAATGTTCCACCTTCGAATGAGAGCGGCATTCTTAGAACCAGTTCTTCACTACAGATTTCACTTCCTCATCACTGGAATAATGTTTGCCTCTCAAACCCTCTTTCATGGCTCTGAAGAGAGGGTTTGAGTGGCAAACATTATTCCAGTGATGAGGAAGTGAAATCCGAAGTGAAGAAGGTGCATTATTTGTTTATGTTTTTTAGAATTACACAATAGGAAAAAAAACAGATTTTTGATGTGGAAGCAATTGATTTGCACTGTTTTAAGATTCCCAGCTGTTATTGATCAACTAGCACAGTACCCATCAAAAATGATGTGATTATTTATGTATATATTTACTAATGCCTCCGCACGAGTAGGATGTGACACAAGGTCAATTTCTTAAGCAGAGTTTAACAGATTTGAATTCAGAGCTTTCCTTCTCTTAGACTAGTTGCTTAACCAAGGCTGAAGAGCCCAGTCTGCCCTACTATTTACCCATAGCTGGAGGAAGAATAGTTGGATTCATACCTTTCCCAAGGGTATTAGCAAGATTTAAAAAGCAAACTGCCTTGTCCAAGATTTGAACTCAGGTAGACAAATCCATTTCCTATGATTCTAACCATTACACCACACACGTTCAATGTGATTATTAACTCTTAATGTCCTTTACCGCCTCATTCCGCCCAGCCAGAAGTCACATTTGTTTTCCTAATCTGCCCCAAACGATAGTCTTTGTTTAAATGCAATATTAAACAAATTTAGAAGTCTTTGATTTAAGGGAAATAACAGGTAACTTTAAATGAAAAGTCAATTTTTAGCCATTTATTGATAAATCCTTATAGGAATTGGGCTCTGGACTTGGAAAATTCTCAACAGGATGTTAAGAGTTAACGTATAGGCAAGCTCTTCTGTGTAGGGTCAGAATGTAGTATCTGCATACTCTGTGTAAGATCAATGTCACTCTTTTCCACTTATAATGTAATTATTGTGCTCTACTGGGAATTTGGAGATTGAAAATAAAATGGTATTCGGATTTCTGGAGAAAGAGAGGAAATAGAAATAAGAACAAAGAGAGGTTAAAGTTTGAAACTCAACTGACTGACCAATGACCCCGGAACTAAAGTTAAAAATAAAACCAGAAGTTCTAGTTTCTGCGGAGGAGCAGAAGTGACCCTCCCACCCCCAGGATGACAAATGGAAGAAGAGGAAAATCGGTCTTTTTAACCTTGGCCTCGTGGGAGGCAGAGGGGCCTTCCCGGTTCTCCCGTATGGGTTTCGCATAGTAGTACCAGACATGATTTATGATAGAATAATTTGACCTTACCCCCCCCCTCTCTCTCTCTTCTCTCTCTCTCTCTCTCTCTCTCTCTCTCTCTCTCTCTCTCTCTCTCTCTCTCTCTCTCTCTCTCTGAAAAGAACCCACTAGCGTAGAAAGGAATAAACAGCCCCTTGTGACTATACAACTTGTGTATGTTGTTTCTGAACTAACAACTATTACTACTGCTAACGACTACTACTACAACTTGAGGAGGAGCAGAAGTGACCCTTCCACCCCCGGGATGACAAATGGAAGAAGAGGAAAATCGGTCTTTTTAAGCTAGGCCTCATGGGAAGCAGAGGGGCCTTCCTGGTTCTCCCGTATGGGTTTCACATAGTAGTACCGAACATGATTTATGATAGAATAATTTGAATTTGACCGTACCCTTACCCTTACTCTCTATCTCTCTCTCTATCTCTCTCTCTCTCTCTGAAAAAGAACCCACTAGCGTAGAAAGGAATAAACAGCCCCTTGTGACTATACAACTTGTGTATGTTGTTTCTGAACTATCGACTATACTTATTCACCTCTTTCTTTTTTCTTTCTTTCTTTCTTTTTTTCTTTCTCTCTTCCTTTTATATTCCCACCTCTTTCTTTCTTTCTTTCTTTCTTTCTTTCTTTCTTTCTTCTTTCTTTCTTTCTTTCTCTCTTTCTTTTATATTCCCACCTCTTTCTTTCTCTCTTTCTTTCTTTCTTTCTTTCTTTCTCTCTTTCTTTTAAATTTCCACCTCTTTCTTTCTTTCTTCTTTCTTTCTTTTATATTCCCACCTCTTTCTTCTTTCTTTCTTTCTGTCTCTCTTTCTTTCTTCTATATTCCCTTCTCTTTCTCTCTAAAACAGTTTGTGTTATATACTCATATACCCTCGTTGGGTATATACATCAAGAGTGATAGAGAGAGTCTTTGGGTGACAGAGAGAGACAGACAGACAGATAGAGTTGTGACTTACTTGTTTGTTCTTCTTTCTTTCTTTCTACTTTGTCTAGTCACCATGTTTTTGTTTCCTTTTTCTTCGGACGGTCATTCTGCCGTCTAGATTCTAGCTGCTTACCCATAGATGTGACCCTAACAGGTACTACCACTAGGGGTCAGAGAGGACCAGGGAGTAATGGTGATGAAGGAGTGCTCTACATTACCCAGAACTCCATAACTATACTAATGACTACTACTACAACTTGAATGTATCCCTATGCAACACCACTGCCGAGAACTAGTGTGCTATCCATAAAAAATGTTATGCACAAAATATATGAGGATGAGTCAATATTTATCTGCAATTTTTGTTTGGGTTGATTTAATTGAGCTGTATGTGGGATGACTGTGACGTGCATCTCATCACAACAGTGAATATTCATTGTTGATCAATCAGTTGTCTTTGTGCAGCTAAAGGGTAAACATAAAGCAAGAACAATGAGCAGTGAACCGGTTCTTTTAGCAGTTGAATAGGCTCGGATAGATTTTAATGGCATGTCAACCAGTTTATGGTTATTTTATAACTAGAGGTCAGTGAATTGCATTCATTGTTTGTTCATATTTACATTTTTTGCTTTTTTTTTTTTGCACATGGTCTAATTGAATACGAATGATTTTTAAACATCTATTTGACCCATAGATGGGACATTAACAAGTATTACCACTACAGGTCTGAGTGGGACTGGGAGTAATGGCAATAAAGAGATAGTCCATACTCCCAAGATCACTAGAACTGGAACCTTACCATCAGATTCAGTTTAGTGTCATACCTAGAACACCCCTTTTATATATATTATATATATATATATATATATATATATATATATATATATATATTCATAGTAGCGCCCAACTTCAACATAAAAAAAAATATATAATATATAATATATATATATATATATATATATATATGTATGAGGTTAAGTAAACCAACAAATGTGTTTATTTTCAGATGGCTTTAAGCCGACAATTAAGCACATATCCTCCAAAAATATATATGTATATATATATACTATAATGATATACACAGAATAACCTACTTGTGTTTCACCATAAGGATCTTTAGTGTTATATCCACTGAATTAATCAAGGTATTGATTAATTGCAGCCGATTAAGTCACCATTTTCATATAAAATCATATAATATATATATATATATATTTGGAGGATATGTGCTTAATTGAAGTCATACCTAATTTTGAAAATTAATTAGTTAATAATTAATGAAATTTAGGTGGGCATATATGTTCAAATATAAGGCTAAACAAATCGAGAAAATGTCAATCCCTGAATGTACATTTTGACCTATTAGGTCTCATCAGCAAGGTTATAGACATGGGAGACTGCTCCGTGTGTGACTCGAAACCTCGACTGCCAAGCTGACAGGCGGAGATTCTAACCACATCAGCTTTGGCATTTTCTCGATTTGTTTAGCCTTACATTTGAACATATATGCCCGCCTGAATTTCATTAATTATTAACTAATTAATTTTCAAAATTAGGCATGACTTCAATTAAGCACATATCCTCCAAAAATTGTCGGCTAAAAGCCATAGCAAATAAACACATTGTTTATTTACTTACTCTCATATATATATATATATATATATATATATATATATATGGGGATAGACTATAGAAAGAAAAAGGACCAGCCTTTATGTTCAATTTGCACTAAATTCCTGTGAGAAATGGTGAATTAATTTCTTCCAAAGCTTTAGATAAACTGGACTGTCTACCTTGGTTGGGCAATAGGGTAGCTTGATTTTTCACTTTAAAAAAATGTCCAATTCTCCCAAACATTGAAAGTTGTGTGTTGGTTTAATGAATACTGATACCAAAAACTAGATCTCTTACTTGCACCATTATTTGAGGAAATAGCATCAAAAATCATCTACTAAAATGCACCAAAATCCTCGTTTTCCAGCATTTACCCGAGAAATTGGTTAGAAATATAACAATTTCAATATTAAAACAAAAAAGATTGTCATTTTAAATGAAACAAATAAAATATTAGAATTAGAATTCAAATTGAAAATATACCCCCCATCAATACCAACACCTCTGATATGCTTCTTTTTACCTAATAATTAAGCTGTAACAGTGATAACATTTTAAAAGATTGAAATCTATTTCCTCAAATGAAGGCAAAGTTTTAAAGAAAAATATTTTGTGTGGTAATTCTTTATGTTAATTTGCAACTTTTGCCACATGGAAGACATTACAGTTCTAAAATCAACCTATCCTATTGGGCAACCAGTTTAGTAGAAGGGTATTATCCACCCCCTGACCCCATTCACTGCAGAGGATACAGTCAGTTTATTCTAAGCCTTGCTGACAGGGCAAGAAATTCATCAAAGTCTTTTATCACAATATAGGAGAATATTTTGACTACAGTCGTATGACTGCATGAATAGATTCCAAAGTTGAACCTTCATTGAGAACGGCAAAAGATTAAGACAGCTACCAACATCTGCCATTGATGATAACATTGAACAAATATGCACATGTTGTTTTTATTGATGATGCAGTAAATCATATGATAGTTAACTACGGTTCTGCATATGAAATTGTACATAGGATGCTTGGCTTTTATAAAGTATGCGCAAGATGCGTCTCTTAACAATTCATCAATGATCACAAACACAATTGGTTAACAATCTGTTAACTCTTACTGGATACGATAGCGAAAGAGATACCTTCTCAAAAATGATAATCAATCAAAAAAGTAAACACCAGCTTGATAGATTTTTACAGCATGACTTTTAAAGCTGGTGGTTGGATTTGAAACTGTTTCTTGATTGATTGATTTTAATGGCATGTCAACCCATTTAAGGTTATTTTATGCCTAGAGGTTAGGGAATCACGCTTATTGTATGTTTATATTTACATTTTTTGTGTAGTTGCTTTTTATGAGTCTTTTTTTTCACGCAGTTCTATGAATATAAATATGAATTTTAAACAGATCTATTTGACCCATAAATTGGACCCTAACAGGTACTACCACTCTGAGTCAGAGTGGACCTGGGAGTAATGACAATGAAATGGTACCCACACTCCCCAGATCTCCAGAATTGGAGCCTCAACATCAGATATAGCTTAGTGTCATACTCAGGGTCCTCTTTTGGGAGGCGTGTTACCCCTCTGTAGGGGATACAGTTAACATTGTTGACAGGGGAATGGAAACACCCACTATAACCAAACTAAACCAAAAATGTGTATTATTTGTATTATTCGGACTATTGTCCTCATCTTTATTTTTATCTGCACAACATTTTGGTCTATGTGCCCTCTGGCTTTCTTCAGGTATTTCTTGTCGGATTCAGGAACCTCCTTGAACTCGGAGCCCCCTCCTCGAACTTGGGAAGCATCTTGTAATTGGGAGCCTTCACGGACCTTTGAACGTAACCCGTTATTCAATCCATGGGGGTAGACTGTTCTCATTCCATTAACCATGACTGGGAACAAGTGTTAAGCTGAGTTAATTATTCTATGTTACTGTCGCCCTTGACCAGGATTGAACCTAATTATCAAGTCTCGTCTCAAAAATTCAGAGAAATAGTTCAGACCAAAAAGAATTCAGAATTCAACTTTCCACATGAAAATTCGTATCTTACAGTTTTTAAAGATTCACAAAAATCAGTGCTAGAACATAATCTGAACTGGATCTCAAACAAAAAACATTATAGGATGATCCTGCATGATAAGCACAAGATTTTTTTTTTTTTTTGCTTTTTGGGGGCAGTATTATTGTTGTATACCCTTTCTTACTTCTTACTTCTGGTCGTATTTTCTTCTGGCCGGCTTTGCTATTCTGATCGTCTATCTTGGTCTGGTCTCTTCTAAGGTCTGGACTTTCTTGGGGACTTCGGGTCTGGTTTCTGTTAGGGATTTCTCCTTATCAGAAACCCTGTGTCATTGTTAGTTTTTAGGTAATAAACACAAGACTTCGATTTACTTTGATGTTACTTTATTTTCAATCCCCAACCCAGACATCTGCGCAGGTGAGACTTACGTCCTACGAGCTCAGCTCCTACTTGCTAACTGACTGAAACTTACTTACTATCCTTAAACTGGAAGACAGGGTCTACTATGCCTTCCGGTTCTCACGATTTATCCCCAGAAGGCAAGGTGAGAGTGAGGTCAAGCCTTGTCACTCATCCTTCAAGGCCGTGGGCTGTAGCTTATAACGGCCATTTTCATTTCTACACTATTGCCATAAATATTAGGTATCTAATAATTATGTAAAATTATTAGTAATGATGAGTTTAACTAGTTTAAATGTTCTATAGCAGTCTCATGACCATTAACAGATTCATTAAATTTGGCACTACAGTTTAAGTTGATGATATATGATATCATTTGCATATTATAAAAATGTTCAATTTAAAATTCACACATTCCTTTATAAATACCACAATTTTCTGCATTTCAAATACAACTCTATGACAACACATCTTCATGATAATGAACTCTAATTGTTTAAAGTACTCAAATTACAACAAATAAAGAATCTCCTGGATGATTTCATTTTTAGAAGATTTAATCACAGAATTCTCAACAGCTTGCCATTATCAATTAGATTAAAATGAAAATACTCAAATGATTTTTGTAAGTAAAAAGTAAAGTCGACAGGATGGCCTAATGTCAGTATCAGCCAGACAGCGAAGGAGTCTATCCCCTTTTCACCAGCACTAGACCAAGGAGATTGTTTTGGCGTCTAAGGTGGAGCACCACACTTACCATCAGCTCCTCACTTTTCCGCACGGATCCCTGTGCTCCTCATACGTTGAGTTTGCGAGAGCCAGTATCAAACCAGGAACTTTGCGATTAGATTAAAATGAAAATACTCAAATGATTTTTGTAAGTCAAATGTAAAGTCGACAGGGTGGCCTAATGTCAGTATCAGCCAGTTCTATTTCTCTGAATGTTTGAGATGAGGCTTGAAGATTAGTATTATCTGCATTATTCGGACTATTGTCCCCATTTTCATTGTTATTTGTACAACGTTTCGGCCGATATGCCCTCCGGCCTTCTTCAGGTATTTCTTGTTGGACTCGGGAACCTTCTCGGACCTGGGAACCTTCTTCACAGACTCAGGAACCTTCTTGGACTCGGGAACCTTCTTTTCGAACTCAGGAACTTTCTTGTCATAGTCGGGAACCTTCTTGTTATAATTGAGAGCCATCACGGAATTTTAAACCAAACCCTTTATTCAGTCCATGGGGGTATCCTGTTCTCATTCTGCTAACCATAGCTGGGGTAGGAGCTGTGTTAATTATTTTTCTATGTAACTGCCGCCTGGCAGGATTGAACCTGGAATCCAGAGATAACTGTAACTTAGAACTTTCTTTTTGAACTCGAGAAGGTTCCCGAGTCCGAGAAGGTTCCCGAGTCCGACAAGAAATACCTGAAGAAGGCCGGAGGGCATATCGGCCGAAACGTTGTACAAATAACAATGAAGATGGGGACAATAGTCCAAAAAACGCAGATAATACCAGCCAGTTCTATTGGTCTGTGGTGTGGTTGGCAAATATCTTAATGCAAAAAAGGAGATTTAGTTACATGATTCTACTAAAACTGATAACCAAAGTTCATATGATGATGTCATATCTGCTGTTGATGACTTTTTGACCAAAGGGATCCAAGCACTGCAACACTAATGTATGAAGTACATGGATGGCATTCCTATTCGCCACGTGGTGAGATTCAATCTCAGCAGAGAGAAACAGATGCTCTCTGCTCAAATGTCTGGTTGAAACTAAATCTAACTAGTTATGTTTTTCTCATGGCGCACAAGATTCGCGCCTTTCTAGAGTTCAGTTGGGGTCATCCAATGGATATCTACCCGCCTATGCTTTCAACTCCAATGAACCTATTTCAAACTAACTACAGGGTCTTGTCAACAACCCATGACAGGACATGTGACTGTCATGTGACAGAAAATAGAATCAGCAACCTGTTTAAATCTTGGATGAGGCTCTTTGTTTCTTCAAAGATGTAGCCATGTCAGTACTACTGTATGGTTACTCTAATTGAACTTTAGCAAAACAGCTGGAAAAATGGAAGTCCAGACACAAAGTCCCCAAGATGAAGTCCAGACGCTAGAAGAAGAACGTAAGATACCAAAGATGAGCAGAAGAATAATAGAAGTAAAGAGAGTATACAACAATCTTGCCCGGCTTTTTTTTGCCCTGGAAGGGAAACTCCTGCTACACTATGCAACGAGGGCACAGCACTGGGGGTCAGCAGTTACCAGTTATAAGCCCTTTCTCATTTGGCATAGAGTTGGGCCCCAGGGGTTTCCTCTGTCAGAGCAAGAGATGTCTTCATCTCACTGTACAGCTGGGCAGCCCTCAGCCAATTAGGTACTGTCCCATCACAACGTGCCTGCTTCATTGGGTGCATGAAGCTAAGGGATTCATCTAACGAGGTGGTTGTAAACATATGCACCAAACAAAACAAACAAATCAAAGACTAGCATTATGCCTCAGATGCTAGAAGGTTAGGACTATGACGCCTGGACAAATTGACAACCTACTGGACATAAGACATGCCTGCAAAACCACAATTATTAACAATGAACTCTTGAAGAGACAAATCAACATTTCTACCCTTCAAGAAACCCAACTTCTCTTGTCAGGCTCACTAAAAAAAAGAGATTACATGTTTTTCTGGCAAAGGAAACCTCTTGGTGAAACCAGAGAACATGGTGTTGGCTTTGCAGTCAAGAATACTCTCCTGGGACCACGATATGGATGGACACATGTTTGTCAGCCAGCAAAAATGATATTCTATGACTTCTATACATGGACACATGTTTGTCAGCCAGCAAAAATGTATATTGATCAGTTCTGTGTGGACATTGGATGCCATCTCACAGACTTGACAAGAGTAATAATTGATAAGAAATGATGATGAGAAAGAGTTAATGGATCTGTGCACACCATGATGGTGATGATGATGATGATGATGATGATGATCGCATTTGCTTATGAAACAGAACAAATAAACCTATTCACACTCTTTGTTCTCCTAATGAATAACAATGAAGGTATTATTGGAAATGACAATGTAGAGAAAATGATTTTATTAGCAGTAATTCGTTTTTTATTTGAAGGTACTCAGACATTCATTTAGTGTTATGATACATAGGTGTTAATCAGATTATTGCAGAAATGACAGCAAGAAGAAATATCTAATAGAGCAAATATATTAGTGAGATGAGTTTTGGGAAATAACATTATTTCAGTAGCAAAATTCATTAATTGTTCTTGTCATCAGAATGGCAGGTGTCATGAGAATTCCAAGAAGTCCTTTAGCTTACTAAAGTCTTTAAGGATCTATACGACTTGCAGATATATCTCAAGTGTTGAATACTGATGTTACATAAGTGATAGTTATTTTACTAAGCTTAGCTTAGTTGTGGCACAAGGCCAGAAGTACGGGGCGCCCAATGAGAATCGAACTAACAATGGTCTGCAAACCTAGCTTGCTAACTATAACACCACATGAGATGCCCATAATGCATAGGTTGCCTATAAATTATGTACAGCAGTAAAGAAATTTAAAACAAACTCATGGACAAAAAAATGTGTGATTAACAGGACATAACCTTTTACTAACCTTGGTTCTGATTGGCCAGAGGCAAGCATGAGAACAGAATGATAGTTAAAAGGTCAATTTTGGCTAGGTGATCGAATGGGACAGAATGGCATCTGTTACCCATATGCCATTTTTCCATGCATGATTGTTCTAACTTGGGCGGAATAAAAGATGTCTAAATAAATATTTATAGCTATAATATTAAGAAAGGTATATTCTGAGTAACGTCTCCTACCTATTATTCTGTTTTAACAGCATTAATCTCATTAAATTGGTTGGTCTGTTTTGTTTTACGGCATATCAACCTCGGTGGGTCATTTAATACTGGCAAGGTTTTGAAATAAATTAATTCTTAATGGATAATCAAATTTTGTTTATAAACTCATGTTTTCTATTTAATCCATAGATGGGACCCTAACAGGTACTACCACCATCTGGGTCAGAGTGGACCTGGGAGCAATGGTGATGAAGGAGTGCTCCACATTCCCCAGACCTCCAGAACTGGAACTTCATCATCAGATAGAGTTTAACGTCATTCCCAGGACATGTAAACTCTCAGCCACCGCCTTCTAGCATACATATGATAAAGTCTATGAGATTGCCCTAAGGGAAATAGGGTTGGGGCAATTATATAGGTGCTAGGGCTTGACGTGACCAGCCGATTGATTGGAAGGGGCCTCTCCGACTGCCCGTCTAGCCCAAGAAAGGGCCCTCATTAAATGTATTTCATTATTTTCTTTTATGCCTTATATGAAAAAAAGAAGATTGTACTCCAGTTCATATAGACACATCTATATAACCTCCTATGTCCAACATATCAAACTCCTGTTTCAGCAAACTTCAGCAGCTGGACCTTACAAGTTAGCATGATTGATCCCAGGGGGCCATCCCCCCAGGCAACACCTGCCCCCTTGTTGTAAAGGGGTAGGGCTGGATTTATTGCCCAGTGCCTGAGCACCCCCCTTGAGAGGGAATGCCGATGGGATCAACACATTTTTTGTGCCTACCACCCATGAGCTTTGCTTGTGGGTGGACCCACATAAAAATATTCTTGTGTCACGTCCTCATAAGTGAGATGAGAGGAAAATACCTCAACATAACCTCCTAAGGGTCACCCAAGTGTCTCATATTTTGTACCATCTGTGAAAATATTACAATTGTCCATTGATATCCCAAAACACTCTGGTGACAAAGAGAAATAAAGAAATGTCCTTGTGAATTGAGTTGTAATTTTGTTGGAAAAGAAAATTAACTGAATTGTAGAAGCAATTATTGTGATGTGATTTTGAATTTGAAAATTAATCAAATTACAAAGCTTTGTTATTATACTTACAAGCAAAAAGAAAATAAGTTGTTATTTCTATTTACTAATGCTCATTCGTATCCACATTGTTATATGAGTTAAAGTAACTAATACTCATTCTTAGTAAACAATTATATCTTCAATTAACAATTCTTAATTAAAAAAATAAACTGCATAAAGTTATATAGATTTTTAATGAGTAATTCCATGTCAAATCATCCAGGCCATGTCACCCACCCTCTTCAATTTTTCGGAAATTTTCTCCAAATGTGGATTATATCAAAATATATTTTTGGTACAAATGATGTTCAATATATATGATATAATAATAGAAAATAAATTTTGTCATAGATTCAGTGCCACATCGGGATATTGATCTTGCTAAAAAAATCAGAAATCATTAATAACTTAACATTGGTTGACTTTAAGTCTTCTTAATCGCATTTCTAATTCCTTGGTAAAAATGCTTCTATAAACAATTTTTAGGATAGGGAAGCACTAGAACTCATTGAAAAAAAAATTCTGAAAAAATAAAGGAGTGCGTGACAGTTTTATTTTCTGGAATTTGACATGAAATTACCTAATACTAATCCTTAGTAAACAGTTATAGCTTCAAGAACAATTCTTGAAAAAAAACTCCATACAGGTGGAGGCATTAATTTTGCCATGCCCATTCGTAAAAATGTGTAAACAGATCTTTGAAATCTTGTTTTTTTTTTAATAATTTACATAAAAAAGTTTTTCTTTCAAAATTCAAATAAATGTTTTCTTTTAATAAAACACAGTTTCTAACAACTAAATTCAAATTAATTCAAATATTAAAGTTTCTTCTTTTGGGGGCATTAAAACCGTTCTCTTTTGATTATCATCTATTGTAAAACAAATTTTTACGACAGTTGATAATTAAAACAGAACTTTTTTTCACCATAATAAAACATAAAATTTAATGTAGATGAACATTATGTGACTATTCTTGTTTGTATATAATTTTCTCGTAAAACTCGTTAGATAACTTTAAATAGACAAACTATACAATCGTACCGGGCATGTATATATTAAAACTTGTTTTAGCAAATAATATTGACTGTTTAATGTTCATCTATTTCTCATTTCTTATTTTGGTTCTAAGAAATACAACTGGGAATTGTAACCTGATGCAACTTATTAATGAAGCATGATTGCAATATTGTCTTTTCTTTCTTTTTCATTACAGATATTCCTCAATTTACAATTGCTTAACTTTCAATTTTTTTAACAAATGCTATGATAAAGATAGGCATTCAGTCATTCATGGCTAACTGATGCCGTGCTGTGTGATATTTCTACCAATGCTGGAATAAGATAGCTGTTGAAGTGAATTAGTGTACTGTTGGTTTGAGCAACAAGCTAAGCACAACTGAACCAGTGCCAAGACAATTGGTACTTATAGGAATCCAGAATAGTTCACTCGTGCATTTGGGTGATTCCATTCCTTGAGTCCTGATTGGCTGCTTGGTTTCTATGATGTTATGAGGATTCATAAATAACCTGGCATTTTTGCAGTAGTCTTTGCAGCAAGACAGATTCGTATTAATTTACAACTACTACTTGCTGCCATGTCTTACCAATTCGACAGTAATTGGAACTAGTATGATTATACTACAATAGCAAGTGCTGGTTTAGCTCAGTTGGTAGAGTGTCAGTCTAGGAATTACAAGGTTTCGAGTTTGATACCGACCCTCGTCAACTTAGCATATAAATAGCACAGGGATCTGTGTGGTAAAGTAAGGAGCTGATGGTAGGTGTGGCGCTCCGCCTCAGATTCTAAAACAATCTCCTTGGTCTGGCACTAGTGAAGAGGGGATAGACTCCCTTGCTGTATGGCCAATACCAACTTTAGGTCACCCCAACGACTTTACTTACTTATGAGGTAATGAGAATATGTGAATAGGATTCAGTATATAATTCTGTTTTTTTCTTCTTCTTCTGCAATAATATGAATTGAATACTTATATACTTAAGGTGCATATTCTTGCTAGTATTGAAAATATGAATTATTTATAACACTGGTTTGCAAAAAATATTTTTTGTCTGAGGCAAGAATGTGAATAGTTGTTTTTTACTAATTTGGGCATGCTGAATTCAAATTTATAAACAGTTTTGCTCTATCACCTCTAGTTTTCTGTTTTTTTAAATAGTCTCATTTTAATATATACAGAGTATATATCTGCTTATTTCAACAGTTGCAGCAGCTTATTACAGATAAAACAGGATAGATAAAGAACATTGACGGAATAAATATACTTGGATGACACAATGTACACAATTCACTAAGAATTGGCCTTGTTGAGGCATCCTCGATATTTTGACGAGCTTGAAGCCATTGGAGAATATGAAAAAAAACAAAGTATACAAGATATTGACAAGTAGCAGTTTCTGGTCATGATCAACCATTAATGGACGAAGAAGGAGCTATCATGTAATTTGTCCCTTGATTTTTCCAAATGAATCATTTGCACTTTGTTTTGGGGGCAGGTTTTTCTTAACAAGGGATTATCCTGTGGGTCATGCTGACAATATAAATGACAAAGTGCAGCATCTTCTTCACGGCTGGAATGTATATTGCTGAACAGGATTGCCAGTAAGATACATTGCAAATAGAGAATTCTCCACCATGAAGCTAGGACATCCAGGTTTCTTACCAAAATATTTCAGACTTAACTCTTTGCCTACCAAATTTCCCCTATGGCTGTACTAAATTTTCTTGGTATTTCTCAAAGCATGAAATAACCCTTGATGGGTTTCTATGCCATTAAAGTCAATCACTTAATCTGTTAGAAATTTAATAATAATAATAATATGTATGCCAATTTTGTAAACATCTACTCAGCTTGATGGGAACTACACAAGCATGATGACAGGGCATGACACACCAGCATATTAATATAGAGATTGTGTAATGAGAGTAATTCCATGTCAAATCATCCAGAAAAAAAGTAAAATTGTAACCCACCTCCTTCAATTTTTCTGAAGATTGGCGGAGTTATGTCAATTTTAGCTCTCCAAATTTGGTGTGGTTGCTAAAAAATGGCGACTTTTAAAACCTATTTTTGTCTGTAAAATGAGTTCTAGAACTTCCCTACTACTGAATTTTTGTCCATAAAATCCAAAAAAAACTATCAAAAAAGTTTTAAAGTCAACCAATTTTAAGTTATTGATGATTTCTGATTTTTTCATAGCAAGATCAATATCCCGATATGGTACTGCATTTATGACAAAAAAATTTTCTATTATTATTTCACATATATTGAACATTATTTGGAGAGCTAAAAATCGACATAACTCCACTAATTTTTGGAATTGGAAGCTCAAATTTTGGGATTGGCTAACTTTATCATAGTCCATACTTGGACAAAATTTTAGAAAAATTGAAGTGGGTAGGTGACATGGTCTGGATGGTTTTGACAAGGAATTACCCTTAAACAAATTTGTATTATTATGCTTTGTCTTGAACAAATCCTGGAAGCAGTACCCCACAAAAAAAAGCCGCACAGCCATCTACTCCCTATCACACAACTCATCCTAATAAGGATATATGCAACCAGCTATCGTTCTTCTACAATGATAATGTGATCATCCAATTATTTGTAATTTTCACCCATAAAAGAGATCCATTATAGGAGTTACCCATGATAATTCCTGTTCACTATGTATTCAGGCATTTCTGTAAATGAATCACAAACATTAACATCTCACAATTTTTGAGTTTGTATCATACAGGGGATTTGTTATATACCCAACCTATGAACATTAATGGGTATGTCCTAATCCTCATAAATACGGGAGTATTATGCTGACTGAGTAGTCTTATACCGCTAGTCGTGGTTTACTTTCTTCACATCACTGGCAAGAATTGTATTTTGTTAATGTTATAATGTTACTAGCTAAATTACCCGGTCCATGATTGGACTAAAAAAATAGGAACACCATAGAGTGTTTTCAGATATATTTACATCCAAGGGTAAATTAAATAGTTATTGAAATTTTCACGAAAGTCGGACCATTAATTGATTTTTCATAGAATTTTTTTTAAATTCTTGTCGTAACTTGTTTTTGGCTACGTTAAATTTTAGTTGATTTAACGGTGCAAAGCTGTGTTAATTATTATTCTATTTTGGGAGAAATGTGCACAATTGAAGTCGTACCTAATTTTGAAAGTCAATTAATTAATAATTAATCAACTAGGCGGGCATACCTATTCAAATGTAAGGTTAAACAAATCGAGAAAAATCAATCTCTGTATGTACATTTCGGCCCATCAGGCCTCATCAGCAGAGCTATAGATATATTATTCTATGTGAATACCTGAAAAAGACCAGAGGACACATCAGCCGAAATGTTGTGCAGATAACAATAAAGTTGAGGACAATAGTTTGAATAATCAAAATAGTACTATTCAAAGTTGTTTGCCCAATATTTCAAGCATGCCTATCCCTAATACACAATGTGTTGGTCATCTGATTTTCTCATTGTACTGATTATACAAGACATTTTGTCTTTATTAACTTTGTTCGTGTATTACTTACATGCACAGCTAAACATATGAATACTTTTGACAACAAAACACAAAAGTTTTAAACATCATTTCAAAGAATCAATTGCATGTCAAAATATGTAGGAGTGCACCGACCAGCTGATGTGATGGCACAAAACAGAATCTGCAAGTGAAGTAACCAGGTACAAACTGGTCAGAGAAATGCATAAATCTTATTTACCAATTCACTTGTATAAGACAGACATAATAATGTCTTTCTTCATGGCTATAAAGTACTATTGATCTTTCTAAAGATTTACCATCTCCGCAGACAAATATCTACTTGTACTAAACTATCATTCAGCAAAGAAAGAAAGCACATGAATGATATTGTAACATGCAAACATTTGTAAATAGCTCAGTTTTTGCATCATGTTATGTTTCAGTGTCAATTTACATCATCCTCAGAATATTAATGTTCTTAGAAAGATATAAAGTAAAAAGTAAAGTCGTCGGGGCAGCCTAAAGTCGGTATCAGCCAGTCAGCAAGGGAGTCTATCCCCTTTTCAATAGCGCTAGACCAAGGAGATTGTTTTAGCATCTGAGGTGGAGCGCCACACCTTCCATCAGAGCTACTCTTACTTTTACTGAGCACATAAATGGGGGCCGGTAGAAAGATATGAATAAATAATATTTGTCTAAATTTTTAAATGAGGCTTGATAATTTGTATTATTTGGATTTTTTAGACTGTTGTCCTCATTGTTATTGTTATATAGACAAAAGTTAAAAAAATCATATGAAGTATGTCAGAAAAGTTCAACGACTGGTGTCACAATAAATTTATTTCAAATCCAAACTACAAACTACAAGTTAGTCCCTTCAAACCGATCCCCCTGGAGTCTAATGCACTTTCTCATCCTTCTCTGCTATGTTTGCATGCACTCCTGGAAGGATTCTTCTGGGATTCTCTGTAGCTCTATTGTCACAGCCTTTTTGATGTCATGCACATCCTCAAAATGGGTTCCCTTGATGACCCCTTGAGCTTGGGGAAGAGGAAAAAAATCACATGAACCAAGGTAAGGAGGTTGCTTCAGCACAGTGATGTTCTTCTGGGTCAGGAACTCTCAGATACTCAGAGCAGTTTGGGCATGTGCGTTGTCATGGTGAAGCACCCACGAGTTGTCCTGCCACATCTCTCGCCTCTTCTCACAAACTGAATGAAGCAAACACCACAGTATCTCTTTGTAGACATGCTGGTTGATCGTCTGTCCCTGTGGCAAGAGCTCACAGTGGGCGATGTCCCTCACATCAAAGTTTTCTGACTTACTTGAACTTTTCTGACATACATAAGTATAAAGGTAAATATTATAGATAAAAAGACCCTTAGATTTATATGTTCTAAAGATTTACTCTGGATGGTCCAGTAGGACACATAGTGCAATTAATTTAAACATGAATAATATAAAAACACACATTTTGTTAAATAAAAAATTACACTATTCACTTTCTGTGTGAATAAGTCTTGTTCTATTAATTTTCTTCCAAAAAAGTGCCAGCCCCCTTTTGCCTTGCAGGTGGAAAAGTGCTCCTGCAGATGCCAATTATTTTTGCTTTCTGAACAAATTAGACCTTCCTGATCAAATTTAAGCTAAAATGTTCCAAACATCTCCAGAAGTGAGAGAAGAAGGGTGGTTCCAATGCAGTTATACAAAATATGTTTGCCTCCTTGCAGATATCTTTAAAGCACTCCTTGGGGTAAGAGGAGTTATCCTGTCAAATTTCATCAAGTTTGGTTCATTAGCTTAGGAGCCTATAGCTAACAAGCATACACGCAAACAAAGACACACATACAAGCAGGAAATTCTTGAAAGTTAAACAGTTTGATAAAAACTAGAGTTATAAAAAAAAAATATTAATAATTAAGTATCTTAAAATTGTGCATTGAATTACTTTCATTCAAATATGGTTTCTGGGTGTATAAATAGATATGTTACATTCCATAGAAGACATATTGAATATTTTCAAAATCTGTTTAAATCATTAGAGGAAGAAATAACTTATAAATGGCCGATTCAAATTCCCAAATGATTGGCAATAAATGACAGTTGCACACTTTTCAATCACAATGGCAGCCATGTATATTCAGATTTGAAAAAAAATGAATTCAAAATGGATTTAAATCCCCCAGAGACAAAGAATAAATTCCTCTTTCAGTATTTGGGGTTAAAAGAATGGATATCAGGGATTTTATTTAATAAACTATATATAAATTTCCGTAAGCTATTTTGACAGGATTTAATTTATATACTTAAATAAATAATATGTATATGCATATATCATAATTATGTATATGCATATATATATATGTATATGTGTGTGTGTGTGTGTGTGTGTATAAATAAATAATTATGTATATGCATATATATATATATATTGATATATGATTATTTATCATGTGTGTGTGTGTGTGCGTATAAATAAATAATATATATATATATATATATATATATATATATATATATAAAGCTGATATATGCATTTACATAATTATTTATCAGCTATAAAGCTGATATATACACTTACATAATTATCTATTTATACATACATAATTTTGTACATTTATATTTTAAATAATTATATAAGTGCATATATAAGCTTATATATATATATATATATATATATATATATATATATATATATATATATATATAAAGTTAATATATGTACTTACATAATTATTTATTTATACACATAAATACAATATATATTATGTATGCATGATATTATCCTGCATCCTATTTTTAAAAATATATAAACTAATAGGTTTTAAATGATAAATTATCATTGAAAACCCATTTTGATAGTTCTATATTCAGTATGCATCTGTCCTGTGTTAAAAGCAAAAGAAAAAAATGAGAATAGAAAAGAGAGACCTGCAAAATTGTTTAGATTGAAGCAAAACAATAAAAGATGCTAAAAAGATAATCGATGAATTCTATGTTGATGCAATGCATGTGAATAGTTTATGAATATCATGCAGGATGAATTTGTCTTAGAGGGAAAACACTGCAATATAAGAATTTGGAAAACTTGCAAACTTAGGTAATTCCATGTCAAATCATCCAGGCTATGCCACCCACCTCCTCCAATTTAATGTTCAATATATGTGAAATAATAATCGAAAAAATTGTTGTCGTAGATGCAGTGCCACATTGGCATAATGATCTTCCTATGAAAAATCAGAAATCATCAACCTATATGATTTTCCCAACCCTATTGCCCTTATGGCAAGCCCCAACCCCTTTTTATCATATGGGTGCTAGAAGGCGGTGGCTGAGGGTCTACATGTCCTGGGAATGACGTTAAACTCAATCTGATGGTGAGGTTCCAGTTTTGGAGGTTTGGGGAATGTGGAGCACCCCTTCATCACCATTGCTCACTGGTCCACTCGGACCCGGAGTGATAGTACCTGTTAGGGTCCCATCTATGGGTTAAATAGAAAAATGTATTTATTTTGGGGCTTGCCATAAGGGCAATAGGATTGGGAAAATCAAATAGGTGCTAGGGCTTGACGTGACCAGTCGATTGATTGGAGGGGGCCTCTCCGACCGCCCGTCTAGCCCAAGATAGGGCCAAAGTGGAGTATTGCATGTTATGAACTGCTCATCACCTGGGCTCTATCCTTAAGCATCACGAGTTGCCACCCACAGCCAACAGGTGGCCCCATTGGGGGAGTCTTACCCCTCTGCAGAGGTGCAGTCGGTGTATTCTAAGCCCCAGCTGACAGGGCGAGCTCATGGAAGGAGGAATTTAAATAAAACAAAAATCAGTGAAACAGAATGATCATACCGATAAGAATGGGTGTGAGGTCTTTGAATTAGTAAAAAATCAGACTGAGCAGGCAAAGAAATGCTGAAATAAATTTATATATCTGTACCAAGGTATCCATTTATTCACTTATTTATAATACTCAGTATATGTAAAAAAAATATATACGCAAATCTCTATATGTAGGTTTGAGTTCTCAATTTTGGTTGAATTCTATCAAGGAAACACTTGATACCATCCACCTATATATATGCACTGCTGGAGAAGCAAAGATGAACTCATAAGTGATGTTCTTCTGAGGAAACCATCATTGGCACACCAGAGTATGTTGCCCAGCAAAGACATACATAGATCAACTCTGCACGAATACTGGATGCTGCGCAGAGGACCTCCCAGGGGCAATGAATAGCAAGAGATTGGCATGGATATCCGTGCTGCCAGCATGACAGCATGAGGATTATATATATATATATATATATATATATATATATATATACTTTGGTGCGGTACCAAGTTTCTTGGTACAAGGTGATTCTAGGCTAGTCCTAATTCTCTACCAGTAGTTTGTTGTAGAGTTCAGGTTCCCTATGAGAGCTCAATGTTTAATTATTGTAAACAGAGCAAAGTTATTTGTGAATAAAAAGGCCTTAAATACCATGGGTATCGTGGTTATGGACCATTTCCACTCGTGAGTATGCCCACGAGCTTCTTCAGACCACTGATATATCTTTTATTTAGGGTTTATCAGTGGTCTGAAGAAGCTTGTGGGCATACTCAAGAGTGGAAATGGTCCATAACCATGATATCCATGGTATTTAAGGCCTTTTTATTCACAAATATATATATATATATATATATATATATACTAGATTTTAGTAACTAACGCTGGTAACTATTACACACACCTTCATATATTGATATGCTTGTTCCTAAATCTAGTCTGTTATCATCCTGTAACATGTTAAAAATCAGACTGTCCAAATCATCTAAGATGGAACGCAAAAATGTAAATCCTGATTATCTGGTGTTGCTTATCCACCAAATTCTTATTTCTTATGAGTGTTGTCACCTCAGCTAAATAAGGACCATTCCATTTTATTATGAATAAAGAAGGGTAAGGTAACATGCTACTGAGAAAAACATATAAAGGTGAATGATAGACAGATGTGGTGAGCTAATCTGTTTTAATAAAACTTGATGAAAAGTGACTAAAATAGTTAAATCAAAATTATCATACTTTTTACATATTGTACTACTTTGCAATAGCTCTTAAGTAAATATATCAAACATTGTAATTGTAATGTATACTTATGAGAACAACACAGAAGGTTTAATGGCTTCTGATTGTTGAGTGATCAAGGGATTATAGGAGAATAGTATTTGCTCACCTTTTTAACTGTTAGTCATAAGTGAGTTATGATAATGTAATTTATTGTGTACAGTACTCAGGTGCACCACAACTCATCAAAGTCTCATGTCAAGTACACAGAATAATGTAGTGTCATGAACATGAACAGTTTACAATAGTAATATGCATGTATGTGTGTGCGTGTGTGTGTGTGCATATGTATGTGGAGAGTGGCATCAGGCATAGTGTCGGCAGACTACAGGAAGCATGGAGGCTTTGAAAGATTCAGTGCTTTGGCAGCCAACAACAGACGCGGGCAGTTTATTCCATGTCTCCGCAATTCTGAGCGTGAAAAAATGTTTCCGAAAGTCACGTGAGCAGTGCTGTTTTCTGACTTTGTAGGCATGCCCACGTGTGTTGGAAAGATGCAGATCAAAAAGGTGCTCAAGGTTGCTGTTGTTAAGATGATTAATGACCTTATGAGCGTTTACCAGGTCAGTTGCCAGACGCCGAAGTTTCAGCGAATCCATTCCCAGGGCTGCGAGACGTTCAGAGTATGGTAGATGCCTGATGGAGGGTATTCGTTTGGTTGCACGTCTCTGTACAGTTTATGGGAGGTTAATATTCTGAGCAAGATAGGGGTTCCAGATTTGAAGCATTCATTATCACAGAAATGGACATCCAACAAACATAAACTTTAACTATAATACCTTTCAAAAAGTAGTGTTAATGAAAAAAAAAAAAAAAAAAGTATATCTGATATATTAGTATTTTTTGATCATTTGCTTTGAAGCATTCTTAAGGAAAGTATATTATTATTTATATTTTAAAGGTAATTACAATGCATATAACGTATAGCTGCATCAGATATACGTTATACGCATTGTAATTGCCTTTAAATATAAATGATAATAAAAGTAATTGGTAATTTGCTTGAAGCATTGTTAAGTATGTTATTATATATTAATGATTTGAAGGCAAATACAATGCATATAAAAATAAAAACAAAAAGATGTATTTTTGTCTTATCGATTTCAAATTAAACTTTATCTTCAGAGACAATTTTCAGAAATAATAATATATTTCTGATATATTTATAGTTAACACTCTTATTGTTATAATTTTTCCACCAGTTTTTTTTAATCTGCAAGTAGAACAATCATTGTTTTCTTCACTTCAGACTCTCCTCTCCTACCCTTGGGCGGGGTCCAGTGGCTTCGGCCCTGGGCCACAGAAGTTAACAACGTTGATCCCAGGGGCCGTCCCCACAGGCAACACCTGCCCCTCGATTTAAAGGGGCAGGGCTGGATTTATTGCCCGGTGTCTACCCCCCACCCCACGAGGACAAATGCCGATGGGATCAACATTTTTTGCAGCCGCCTCCCATGAGCTTCGGTTCGTGGGTGGTCCCATATTAATAGGGCCTTGAGCCTGACCCGTACATGTGGGGTACGCGGTAAATATCCACTTCATTCTCTCTCTCTCTCTCTCTCTCTCACACACACACACACACACAAATATATAACATAAGTAGCCGGAGTGGCCTATTGTTGATATCAGCCGGACAACAAAGGAGTCTCTCCCCTTTTCACTAGCGCTAAATCAGGGAGGTTGTTTTTGATTCTGGGGTGGAGTGCCACACCTACCATCAGCTTATCACTTTACCGTACAGATTCAAGCCATGTTATCATGCGCTGAGTTGTAGAGGACTGGTATCGAACCTGAAACCTTGTGGTGCCAAGGTAGATACTACATCGAGATAAGTACTAGTAGGTCAATAGTTCTTACTGATGGGTGATGTCTACATCTATACAAAGTAAAGGTCCTGCAGCAATTGGGGATAGACAAGTGGTGGCCTAAATTACGTCTGGCCCTCAATTATTGAGAAACTTTTTAGCAAGAGACTTGTTAGCGATATCTAATAATTAGAAAGTAAACTAATTACAGATCACATTTCCGGGAGACCACGTGAAATAAATAGGATATTGGGCAATCACAGAAGTGGGTGCAGTTTCTATATATTTTCGGCCTAAAGTCAGTATCAGCCAATCAGCGAGGGAGTCTATCCCCTTTTCACTTGTGCTAGACCAAGGAGATTACTTTAGCATCTGAGGTGGAGTGCCACACCTACCATCAGCTCCTTACTTTACCGCACAGATACCTGTGCTACTCATACGCTGAGTTGGTGAGGACTGGTATCGAACTAGGAACCTTGTGGTTTCTAGCGAACGCTCTACCGACTGAGCTAACCCAGCTTGAATATGTACAGTAAAGTGATGAGTTGATGAATAAATGTAAATAGAATATATTTTTCTAATAACGGCAGTGAAAGAAGTCATCAGCAGAATAAGCTGAAACATTTGATTTTTCGCTTTAAAACTATAATATATCTTATTATAATGGAGATTGTGTGTTTGTCTGTCTGTAACTGAAACTTTATCACTGTTAAGTCACAATTCACTTTGTTATTTACGACACATTCTCTGTGATTTTATTTTTATTTAAACCTCAGTTATTAATAAAATTGTTGTACATTATTAATACTGTTGGCCATATCTACATATTAGGATATTTTACACGTACCCCACGTGTACGGATAAGGCACAAGGCCCTAATATGGGATCACCAACAAGCCGAGATTCATGGGTCGGCGGGTGCAAAAAATGCATTGAACCCAGTCCTGCCCTTTTAATCAAGGGGGCAGGTGTTGCCTGGGGGGATGGCCCCCTGGGATCAACGATGTTAGCTTGTACGGTCCAGGGCCGAAGCCACTGGACCCCCCGGTCGAAACCGGAGTTAGAGGTATTTGCCTCTCATCCCACTTATGAGGGCATGACACAAGGACATTTTTATGTGGGCCCACCCACAAGCCGAAGCTTATGGGTAGTAAGCACAAAAAAATGCGTTGATCCTGTCTGCATTCCCTGTCAAAGGGGGGCGCCTCAGGCACTGGGCAATAAACCCAGAAAAAAATATATTTCCGCTAATATATTTTAGGAAAAAACTATTTCAGATATATTTACTCCAAAAGGTAAGTAATTATGGAAATTTTCATGAAAATCAGATCATTAATTGATTTTTCATCAAAATTTTTTAAAAAGCCGGTAGTCATAACTTTTTTTGGCTATGTTAAATTTCAATTGATTTAATGGTGCAAAAATGTAAACATTGTTTTTTGTTTATAATTTTCATTATTTCCATAAGCTGAAAATTTTTTTTAAATCATCAGGAGTTTTTTTTAATGTTTCTTCTTTTGAATGGACATTTTCAAGATAATATTGACCTTTATGCAAGTTTTATTGTGTTAAATAGAGGGAGGGGTGATTTCACCGGGAAAATTGGTGGTACCTGCAATTGTGTTGAAAAGCCATAGATTTATAAGTGAAATGTCGAATTGTTTTGCTGTGTTGAAAGCTGTTCATGTCAATAGTTTTTTTTTCTTTTTTTTCTTGTTATTTTTTTACCACACCTGTTTTCTCGACTTTGAAAGCTAAAATAGTGACGATTAAAAAAAAAAAGAAGGAAGAAAAAATATTTATAAAAAGGACGAAGAAAACCTTTTAGATCACCTGTCAGCCATTGCTTGGCGCATCATGTTTCACTTAACTTCCTACACTTGGGAGATCAAGAATAAAGAAAAAGGAGAAATGATATTGACTAAACTAGAGTGGCTATTTAGTGGGTTAAAATATATTGTCCGAAAGAGTTATCGTGAATAATTCTGGTCTTATTTATGTAATTGGTAGAATCGCCCAAGATCCCTGGACTTGCTGTCATTTTGGAGGAGGCTGATTGGATGAATTTGATTTTCATTTGAAAGTATAATCTGAAAACCCACCTTTGTTTCCCTACTCTTTCAAAGTATTTTTTTAACGCTGTGACAGTTGATTGGTTGGTTTTACCATATATCAAACCTGAAGATGTGTTGTTTTATTCATTCTTGTTAGATATTCAATTTTTTTCTTCAAATACATTTTTTACAACTCATTTTTTTATTATTTAACCCATAGATGAGAACCTAACATCCATGGTGGGTAAAAATGAAACTGGAAGTAGTGGCAATGAAAGGTACTCCAAACTCCCCAGAGCATGTACGGATTAAAATAAAACGAAAATAAAATTAGAATTAAAAAATAAAATTAGAATTAAAAACCCAACAAACTTCCATGGGCTTTCGCCGGAGGAGCCCTCTGCACATGTCCATCAAAACGACTGTCCCAGGGTCGGCCCAAAAAAAACAAAAAAACTCAGCCATTCAAATTCAGGCCTTAACTGAGTGTAGTCACCTCCTCGGTCAAGGGGATATCCCTTTGCCATGGTCGACTATGACCTGGTCAATAAAGCCTGTTATAAAACTACCTCTTGCCTTTGTCTCTTTCTTTTCGTTCCCTAAATTCCCTCCTTTTCAGCGCGACCACCAAATGAGATGGGATATAAAGCAAAAATCCTAAGAACATGCAACCAAGAATATCCCAGCTACATTTAAACATTAAAACATCCCCAAAACCTCATCCAACCCTATAAGCCCCAGAATTGGAACTTCATTACTAGATACAGTTTAACGTCATACCAAAGACACAAAGACCTTCAGCCACACCTTCTAGCACATATAGGATAAAAAAAGGTTGGGGCTTGCCATAATGGTAATAGGGTCGGGACAATCATATAGGTGCTATGGCTTGATGTGACCAGCTGATTGATTTGAGGGGGCCTCTTAACTGCCCGTCTAGCCTAAGAAATGTAGTAGTTGAGTTGTTGGTTGGTTGGTTGGTTGGTTGGTTTTTACGGCATGTCAACCCATTGGGTTATTTTATGCCAAAGACATTTTTGTTTTATTCATTTTTGATGGGTACTCTTTTTTAATACATTTCTTTTAAACTCATTTTTTCTGTTTAACCCTAACAGGTACTACCACTCCGGATCAGAGTGGACCTGGGAGTAATGGTGATGAAGGGGTACTCCACATTCCCCAGAGCTCCAGAATTGGAACTTAACCATCAAATAGAGTTTAACGTTATACCCAGGACATTAAGACCTTCAGCTACCACCTTCTAGCACATATAATAAAAAGGGTTGGGCTTGTCATAAAGGCAGTAGGATTGGGACAATCATATAGGTGCTAAGGCTTGACGTGACAAACCAATTGATCGGAGGGCCTCTCCAACCGCCCATCTAGCCTAAGTAAGCACTTAAGTAAAAGTGTTGCATGTCATGGACTGCTCAGCCACCAGAGTTCCACCCTTAAGCATCACGGGCAGCCACCCATTTCCAACAAGCAGTCCCATTGGGGAGGGTCTTACACCTCTGTAAAAATGCAGTCACTGTATTCTAAAGACCCAGCTGACAGGGTTGGTAGTTGAGTAGTGAAATAAATGATTAAATATGAAGCTTGCAGCATCTTAGGAATAAAGGAGTTCCAATATAGAGAGACAGGAGAAGAAAGATATATTACAGAGTGGGAGGGAGTAATTATTGAGATATTCAACGTAAAAAGAAAAATCCGTTCTTGACATTGATAGACTATGACAATGTTTTTTACAATAATTGGGTTACTAATTATAGAGGTCGTAGCCATTTTTGGTAGAGCAAGTCAAAATAAAAAAAAACATAAGATTTATTACATCTAAGGGTTGGCTGAAAAGTCCATAAGCTGATCAAGATACCGCGATGAAATGTGGCCAAATGAGGTTTATTTTTCAAAACAGTCCACTTTGCGGTTGACACATTTCTTGCATCAGTATTGCAGTGTTTGGATTCCATTGGTAAAAAAAAGTTATCAACAGCAAATATGATGACAGTATATATATTTACCAACCCCTCCGCACGGGCAGGATGTGACACAAGGTCAATTTCTAAGCAGAGGACAACAGGTTTGAATTCAGAGTTTTCCTTCTCCTAGACCGGTTGCCTAACCAAGGTTAAAGAGCCCAGTCTGCCCTACTATTTATCCATAGCTGGAGGGAGAGTAGGATTCATATCTTTCCCAAGGGTATTAGCGCTAAGTGAAATGCAATTACCACGTCCAGGATTTGAACTCGGGGCGACGATTCCATTTCCTATGACTTTAACCATTACACCACGCGCTTCCATGACAGTATAGGAACTTTTTTGCCCAGCCACGTATAGGAAGATTATGTACAAAAATTAGTCCAGTTATTTGTTGGTGAAGTTTCTAGGTTAGTTGGGATATCCAAAAATACCTAAAAAAATGATTTTGGACTTTCTCCTCTATCAGTTAAATTAGGTGTGTGGTGTAATGGTTGGAGTTGTAGGAAAAGAACTCATCGACCTGAGTTCAAATCCTGGACGAAAGTACAGTTCACATAGTGCTAATACCCTTGGGAAAGGTATGAATCCAACTACTCTTCTTCCAGCTATAGGTAAAATAGTAGGGTAGACTGGGCTATTTAACCTTGGTTAGGCAACCAGTCTAGGAGAAGGACAAATCTGAATTCAAACCTGTTAAATCCGCTTGGGGTGGTCACTACTAGAATAGGCTTAGTTCTAATTAGTGATCTATTTTCTCTAATAATAAACCTTACTCAACATTACATAAAGTTCAAAAAGGGAAAGAGAACTGAAAACTCACATGTTAAACCACCAGTCTTTGCAAAATTTAACAATCGCACAAACATAGTCTGGGGTGGGTTATGTGATAAAAATTTACATTTTTGAGCCATGATAGTAGAGACCGAAAGTCTAAAATTTTGGTTGTGCTCAACCGGTTCTTATAAAAACCTTTTATGGTCAATTCATAGCATTCTGCCACAATTACTGTCACTCACAAACCACCAACATATCCTTAATCCTTATTTACTCTTGGACAATCCAACAGAATTAACAACCAAGTTTTTCCCTGCTTAGTTACTGTTTTATCATTATACAGGGTGGCCAAGAAGTCACTGAGGGAACAGATATCATATATTTTTGATTATAGAATTACGTAAGATAGAAAATCCATTACACATATATACATAGTTTGCCATAAGGCCATGGGTGTAAGATAGGAAATAGACATGTTCAAATTTTGGACAATGCTCTTTGCATTTCCCATAGTGCTAATTAGTGACTTCTTGGCCACCCTATATATATATATATATATATATATATATATATATATATATATATAATTTTCATACAATGACTGCTATTTACACAGTAGCATTGCAACCAACAAAGCCTTCATCAGATGATGACTCTGGGTTCAGGCATGGTTTCGGGGCCGAAGCATCATTACCACTAACCCAGAGCACCCCAGCAGTATCTCACAATACCACCAGACTTTGTCGGTTTGATGTCACAATATAGGACTGCCATATCCACGCTGATGCGGTTAGAGCTTTCTCCTGAATCTTTTTTAAGTATTTCCTCTTGTCTGGTGGAGAAAGTCCAAGTTTAGACAAAAAATATATATATATGTTGAACCCTTTTGGGATTTCTGGTAATAAAAATATATATATATTATACTATTAGTAAACCCTTGCGGTAAGAAAAAAAAACCAGCAAATAGTTTGATAGTAAAATATACTAACAAAGTGCACCTGGAGAATACCAAGAGGGTCGTACCAACCGAAAATAATCGATTAACACTATTACACTATATTCAAGCCTTGGACCACTCTGTTTGATTTGCTGAGTGTGAGGGATATCAGCAAATCTTTGTACTCAAAAATCATTGTGGTGTGTGTGAGTGTGTGTCTACTAAGTCTGGTGAATTAGGTGAATGGTTAATTTTTGTGATTGATTTCTTTGCCAGAAACTGAGAAACTCTTAACGCATCATGCACAGGAGCATTGTCATGGTGGAGTACAACTTGTTAGGCTTGTTTTCGGGTCTTGTAACCCTTTCAGTACTTCCAAACAAACATGTTTCAGCCACAAAAGATCATATTAAATATGAAACTGATATTTTTGGGGCTTAGTCAAAATTTGAAGCATTATCTTGGAGGAAATTTTTCTCATTCCCAAATCCTCAGTTGGAATCTGCTACACTGTTTCCCTATTTGTTACATTAATTCATGGGTTGACTACGAATTATGTACTGTAGTGTAGCAAAATTTAAATAACAGTATTTGTAAATGGAAAGTTACCATTGAATCATAGCATGACCATTATAGAAGTGATTGATAACAGTTGACCTTTCACTGACCTAGACACTGATTTCCATATGTCAGAAAACTTTGATGTGAGGGGCATTGTCCACTATGAGTTCTTGCCACAGGACCAAATGATCAACTAGCATGTCTATAAAGACATACTGCGATGTTTGCTTCGTTCAGTGCGCGAGAGATATGGCAGAACAACTCGTGGGTGCTTCACCGTGACAACGCACCTGCCCACACTGCCCTGAGTATCCGAGAGTTCCTGGCTCCGTGTGATTTTTTCCTCTTCTCCAAGCTTTAGGGGGTCATCATGCAAAAATGGAAGGTGAAGATCATATGATGACGCATGCATGAACGTGAATAGGTGGAGAACGAAAAGTTAACAAAGATATGACGTATTTCATATGGAATATTAACATTTTTGCACATGCATTGATCACGTCATTAGCTTTCCTAAACAAACGCGCATATAAAAATTAATGGTTAATAACATCATATTCACACATTCACTATACACTTAACATCTTTCATTTTGTCCCTCACATAAACATTACTTAACAGTGTCCTGAAGATGGTACAATATACCGAAATGCTTAAGTATTGACACATCCTGTGTTTGTTATATTTTTAAAATATTTTCTTCTCATTTTGTCGGATTAATTTCCTCACCGTATTTCCATATATATATATATATGGGAGAATATGTGCTTAATTGAAATCATACCTAATTTTTGAAAATTAATTAATTAATAATTAATGAATTAGGCGGGAATAATCATTAAGTATTAATTAATTAATTTTCAAAAATTAGGTATGACTTCAATTAAGCACATATTCTCCCAAAAATTGTCGGCTAAAAAAAAAAATTTTTTAAAAGCCATATCAAAACACATCATTTGTTTATTTACTTCTCATATACATATATATATATATATATATATTCTAACTAATGCATGTACATAATAACACATATTGATTTGTAACTATATATTAATATAGTAATATATTTAGTGATCAATTTGCCATGATTTTATGAAAGTCTTTCTTTAATGTTAATAATAGATAAGAGGTGTTATCAGCAATGAATCTCAGTGCATCTGTTGACAATTGCATTTGCATAAACATATTCAAAATATTGATATTTACTCATTTTAGCTTTGTCCATCACTGGGGGAATTGAGGATGAGGAAGACTTGACAATTCCCACAAATCAAAAGAGCTTGTTTGTTTTGAGCATTCAGAACCATTGTTTTTACCAGGGATTAAAGTTAAACTGCTGATTTCCACAGTAAATACACAACTACTTTAACTGCCAAACAAAAACTAGATTTTATATAAGGCATCCAGAGACACTGTGTTTCGATGTTTCACGTCTCATCAGTGTGGCTAGACACAGCAACTAACTCCGACCAGGAGCGAAACCCGACTGACTTTATGCCTGACAGATCTGTTAACGTCTAGCCCAACACCAGCTGCCGTTTAAGGAGCGGTGTTTTAACTGTTTTAAATACATACATCTGTGTATATACTTTACAATCAAATCTGTAAACAGATGATCATTGCGTTATGCTGGCAGTGAAAGTTTATTAAAGTCGCTCCTAAAGAGCTCTACCAGGTTACGGGAGCATATAATCAGTATATATATATATATATATATATATATATATATATATATATGATGGACTCTCCCGTCGATCGACATATGAGTGTTCATACAATGAACACCCACACAGTGATTTGTTTATAGTGGTGAAGGCTTGTGTTGGACCATCCACACTTTTTGTACAGTCGATAGGAAAGAATTGGTGCATCAAGGGTTGCCACAAACCCAATCAATGACCGACCTCAAGAATTTTGAATTATCCCTCTCCTAGACGGTTACCTACCCAAGGCTGAAGGGCCCAGTCTGCCTACTATTTAACCCATAGCTGGAGGGTGTATATATGGGTTCATACCTTTCCAATGGTATTAGCGCTATGTGAAATGCCAACAGCTTCGTCTAGGAATTGAACTCAAATCAACAAGTCCATTTTACATGACTCTAACCACTAGCCCACGCGCCTCCATATATATATATATATGAGTTTTGGGGAGGCCACAATATATATATATATATATATATATATATATATATATATATATGAAGGTATATAAATAAGTACACAAAACTAAATTTTTATCTGAAATTTTCACTGTATAATTTTTTATCTGATATTTTCATTAATAAATTAAATTCATTGAAAACGGTTTTGGTTTATTTGTTTAATGGCATATTGACAACTCTTTATGGGTCATTTTAAACAATGCAGAGTTTTTATTCATGGAAAAAAATTCAGAAAAAAATATTTATTTTGCACATTTAAAAACATTCCTTTTATTTATGAGTTTGGGTTCCATATATGCTTTTCAATTAGATTGGATGACAATCATATAGCCTACGAATTTAACTAACACAAATAAAAGAAATTGTGCACAAAATCTCAGAATAGATTTACTTTAAAGTGACCATTTCATTTTGAGTTTCTATGCCAGAAGAAAGGGTAATGTCTAACCCAAAATATTGAACAAATTGATATCTATCTTCTACGGCATTCAATAGTACATATATATATATATATATATATATATATATATATATATTCTTCTGTTAATAGATCAAAGGTTTCAAGTCTAAATTTGGTTGCTTGCTTTTATGGCATATCAACCCTTCTTGGGTTATTTAATGCTGAAATGACTCTGATTTTTGTGCCATCACAACTACTAACAACCTGACATTTTGGATATGGAGAAGGCAACTTCATTCTCCAACAAATATTTATGCAATTACAATAGAAAATAGAATTGAGGAAATTTTTATGCAGTCAAATTTATGAAAAACTAAAATAAAATAAAAAAACAAATTCAATAAATAAATAAATTATTAAACAAAACAAATTAGATTTTTATTATTTTTTTAAACATATAACGCCGTACCAGTAAATATCTCCTCTTTCCTGAGAAAATCTTTTTATGTAAAAAAAAAAGAATGACATTTTAGTATCTTTGGGATACTAGTTTCTTAGTTTGGCAAGAGAGTAAATTGACTGTTATTGTTAATGACCATATAGAAATTTGATCTGTCTGTTAAAATCAAACAGTTCTTCAAAGCTGTAGCCATGTCAGTACTATTGCATGCTTGCATCACTTGAACTTTGATGCCTGGAGAAAGAGCGAGATGGGAATGACACAATGTTGCTGGATGTTGCTGGATGATGTCTTGAACAAATCTTGAATGCAGCACCTTACAAAACAGCAGCTGTACGGCCACTTACCTCCAATCTCACAAACCACCCAAGTAAGATGAGCAAGACATCCTGGGCACTACTGGTGAAGTAAGGATGAACTCATAAATGACATTCTCCTATGGACTCCTAAAAAAGACCCTTAGCCACCAACTTCTAGCACATATATGATAAAAAAGGTTGGGGCGTGCCATGAGGGCTATAGGTTTGGGGCAATCATCTAGGTGCTAAGGCTTGACGTGACCAGCCAATTGGTCTGAGAGGGCCTCTCTTACCGCTAGTCTAGCCTAAGTAAGGGTCTAAGTGGAGTGTTGCATGTCATGGACTGCTCATCCATCAGGATTCCATCCTTAAGCATCACGGGTCGCCATCAGAGGTGCAGTCAGTGTATTCAAAAACCCAGAGAGGAGGAAATATTTACTGATACATACAACTTTTTATTGTCAAGAGTATGGAGATTTTAAAAATTTATAAAGGGATGATTTAAAAATTCCATTGGATACCATAGTTCAAGAGTATTTTGTTTTCTTTCGCTTTTGTTCAATGACATATCAGCCTTCGTGTTTGAAATACGCCAGACTTAGCGCAGGGTCATTGTCAGTTAAGTTATTAGCTGGCTTCATAGGGGGGTTTCGGGTCTTCCAACATAATACCCCCCTCAGCCAGCCAGATCCCTTATTTAATGCCAAAGCCATCCTTAAAAAGAACAGTCATGGTACTATTTAACCAATATCTGGGGGTGGGGATGATAGAATTCCCACCTTTCCCAAGGATATTAGTCCAAAAGGAAACATAATAGTTTGACTCACTTACTATGATATTGCAATCCAGCATTTTATCCACTATGCCACAGTTGACATGTCCAGGTATTTTTCTCTTTTATAAGAATTGATTTTGTCAAATTAAAGGCTTGCAGAAATTATGTAATAAATACATGTATGTTAATTTCCAAAAATGTATCATATGAAGGAGAGAGTGGACTTATACTATTTCTTTGAATTTTGAATGTCCAATTGGACACATAGCATAGTGGATAAAGGAGTTAGGTTAAGACAGTTCTAAGTGACAGTTATCTCTAGACTGTGGGTTCAATCCTGGTCAGGGGCAGCAGTAACATAGAATAATAATTAACACAGCTTAACACCTGTACCCCCGATATGGTTAGCAGAATGAGAACAGGATACCCCCGTGGACTGAATAAAGGGTTAGGTTCAAAGTTCCAGTATGACTCCCGATTACGACAAGAAAATTCCCAAGTTCAAAAAGAAGGTTCCCGAGTTCGACAAGAAATACCTGAAGAAGGCCGGAGGGCACACTGGTCGAAACGTTGTACAGATGGCAATGAAGATGAGGACAATAGTCCGAATAATCCAATTAATACTAGAGTGGACTTATATTGTAAAATACATTTTTCAAGGTGTATTGTTTGAGTCTTTGAATATGTGGGGTTTAAAATAAAATTTAAATTCAGTCTGAAGGCTCATGGGAGATTGTTATTATTTTACAACAATCTCCCATGAGCCTTCAGACAGGAAGAACCCTCCGAGCATGTGCAGGAAAAAAGACTCACTTCTGACCACCAAGATAATCTCTTGGCCATTTGGACCAGGGCCTTAACTGGGACCAGACACTATTACTGAACAGGAAGAAGTTTCCTCTTCATGTGGTGGCTATGGCCCATGTATAAAGCCTGAATCCTAAAACTACCTTTTGTCTTTGTCTCTTCCTTTTTTTTAAATTCCTTTTCAGTACTATCACCAAATAAGATGGGGTTAAAAGGAAACCCTGTAAACACACACCAGAAATAACTAGTGCCCTTAAAACAAAACATTAAAATACTTGTAACTCCACAATGGTGACCACGATATGATTCAAACAAGCCACTAAAAAAACATCAGAACTAAAGGCTTTGAAGTTACCTTCAAATTTTAACCAATTAAGTATTTTGCTTAAACGACAACACGGAGAGGTTGCAAATAAAAAGACTTGGACATGGTTAAGAAGAGGAAACTTCAAGAGAGAAACTGAATCACTATAATTGTTGCACAAAATAATGCTATAAGAACAAATTATATGAAAGCAAAAATTGATAAAATGCAACAAAACAGTAAATGTAGACTGAGCGATGACAGAGATAAGACTGTAAACCACGTATTAATTGAATGTAGCAAACTAGCACAACGGGAATACAAAGCTAGGCACGACTGGGTGGGAAGGTGATCCACTGGGAAGTATGCAAAAAATTTAATTTTGACTATACAACAAAATGGTATAAACCAGAATCAAGGAAGTAAAAGCAAATAATCTATGTGAAATTTAAGATGATAAATATGATTAAAAATTGTGTAAAATCTTTGAACATCTTATTATAATGGTGATTCAGTGTCTGTAACCGAAACTACATTACTGCTTACTTCACAATACCCTCAGAAATTGCCTAAGTTTATCAATGAGTATTTCATTTATAGTTAAAATCTTTTATACATAGAAAAAAAACTTATTTATCAATGATGTCGCTATGAAAATCTTATTTCGATTTGCCTCCAAACAGCCCATGTTATTAATGCATTTAAAATCCTGCAATGTGCCTTCTATATGGCTAAGAATTAAAGATTTGATATTTGGTTTGGTTAATTTGTATATTGGTTTGAACAAAACCAAATTTAATAAATAATTACTTGGTATCTTATATTATTGTTTTATTCTACAACATATTAAAATCAATCCTAAGAATTATATATATATATATATATATATATATATATATATATATATAATTTTCATTGATCAAAATATCGGCTAATAATGTTTATCAAGTGATCCGCAAAAAGAGGGCATAGAAACTTCATACGTTTGAAATGTACAGTTGATAACTATTTTGAAAATATGAGAATTCAACTGGATAGAATTGAAAAGCATTTCATTTGAAAGAAAAGGAGATATGTTTCAAAGGTTGACATAAATTTTCAAATAATTATAAATATCTTCATGACTTATATTTCACATTTATATATCATTTTTACACACACACACACACACACACACACACACACATATATATATATATATATATATATATATATATATAAGAGAGTTTCATAATTTGCTTGAAGCATTGTGTATGTATTGGTTAGGAGGTTGATTTAGAAGGCTATCACAATGCAGTTTGGAATAAATAAAAATAATAATACGGTAACAATGGTGTTGTGTGTTGACCTGTATTTTTATTATTATTATTATTATTATTATATATAAATATAAATAAAAATACAGGTCAACACACAACACCATTGTTACCGTATTATTATTTTTTATTTATTCCAAACTGCATTGTGATAGCCTTCTAAATCAACCTCCTAACCAATATATATATATATATATATATATTAGTTATGGTAGTGTGGACATGAAGTCAACAGCGCTTGGTAACTGACATTTTCTTGCCTATGCGATTTTCAAAGTTTGGTTTGATAATCACATAGGTGAAAAACTGTCAGTTACCAAGTGTCGTTGAATTCATGTCCACGCTACCGTAACTTACATATACATGGTTTATCAACAATATTGAGTACTAATTACTTAAGGGGTGGGTTTAGCTTATATGGAAACCAATTAGAATATAATTAAAATAAGTGTAATCTTTTTATATGTGTTCTTATTTAATTTCGTTAGTCATTCTAATTTAATATATTATCTTACATTAAAACTTAATTACTTACGCAAGTTATCAAAATTACTATTTGACTGAGTCTCAGTTATTTTTTAAATGCACAAGGTGTGTCAAAAAATATCGAGATTTTTGCACTTTTTCAGACACCTTGTATTCTTAAAAAAAAAAGATAACGTTCTATTCATCAATTTTTTTCAGAATACAAGGTGCGTCAAAAAAGTACCAAGTTTAAAACTGTATTTACCAAGATAGAAATGAAGAATGAATAGAACGTAAATTTTTTTCATAATACAAGGGGTGTCAAAAAGTACAAAAAATCTTCATACTTTTTTGACACACCTTGTCTATTTATGATTTTCTGAAAAGTTGAAATCCCTTTCTAATTGATTTATACAGGTAAATTTTCTCCGTTTTCCAATCAATAAAAAATTATGATTAA
>CM042152.1:89414373-89424373 GCA_023376005.1 Doryteuthis pealeii
ATACTGGACCTTGCCAGAGAATTGAAAAGGCTGTGGAACATGAGAGTGAAAGTGATACCGATTGTAGTTAGTGCACTTGGAACGGTCCCAATAAACTTGGAAAAAAGACTTGAGGATCTGGAAATCAGAAATTATTACTAAAATGACTACTGAAGCGACTTATTACAATACATTGTTATTACATTAGAGGCGCATGATGTAATGGTTAGAGTCATAGGAAATAGACTGGTCGAACTAAGTTCAATTCCTGGATGAAGCTACAGTTCAGATAGCGCTAATACCCTTGGCAAAGGTATGAATGCCAACTAATCTCCCTCCAGCTATGGGTTAAATAGTAGGGCTGACTGTGCTCTTTAACCTTGGTTGGGCAACCAGTCTAGAAGAAGGAAAACTCTGAATTTAAACCTGCTAAACTCAGCTTGGGTTAGTCACTACTAGAATAAGCTCAGTCCTAATTAGCGATCTATTTCACTAATAATAAAAGAAAATGTGTTTAGTGCAACACATGTCCTTAATATTGTGAAGTACTTAGCTAGTATCAAACTCTCAACATTGACCATTAACATTTGAGATAAGTTTGTTAACCACTGCTCTAGTAAATGATTTAAAAATTCAAACATTGAATCATTTCTGTAAAATCTGGATTTATATTTAATTAATTGAACCAAAGAAATATTCTCTGTTCTATATTTTTAAATTTGTTTGATTGCCAAAACTTATTAACGAACAGGAAATACATTTTTATTAGTTGTTTATCTTTATGCACATTGCTTATATATATATATATATATATATATATATATATATATTATTATTATTATTATTATTTATATTTTTGCTTGAAGGCAATTACAATGTACGTATCGCATAAAATTCGATACTTATAGAAAATAATCTTGACAAGTGAATCCTGGCAAAGGATTGCTGGGTGTGTAGAACATCGTACAGACTGTTTCGACTTTATCGATATATATATATATACATATATATATATACATGTTATTTACTAAGCTTAGCTTAGATGTGGAACAAGACCAGATTATGTGGCACCCAGTGAGAATCGAACTCATTAACAATGATCTGCAAATTTTGCTTCCTAACCATTACACCACACGAGGTGCCCAAGAAGGTGGGTCTTTCTTGGGTTTATATATATATATATATATATATATATATATATATATATATATATAATCCAAAATATATATATATATATATAATCCAAAAGTCCAGAGAAGAAATCTTCCTAACGACACAAGAGTTTTATTTAAAAAACCTGTCGCAGTTTGAGAGCTCAATGTGTGCTCTTAATGCTAGAGTCACAGAACAAATATATAAGTAAAGAAATAACAAAAGACTTAGAGATTTAGCATTACAGTCTATTTCAGGGAGCTTATAATGCTAAATCTCTAAGTCGTTTGTTATTTCTTTACTTATATATATTATATATATATATATATATATATATATATATATATATATATATATATGGGTGTGTTAATGGTGTTATCAGCACAGAAATGAAATCTGCAAGCCAAGTTTAAATCCTCACCAAAACTGTTTGCATTCCCTTCACGTTAATGCCCTTCCAAAAATCAAGACTCCATCTCTTTTCCTCTCTTCATCCACACTATGGATAAAGTATAAGGGTAAAACTGAGCTGGAAACCTGGGTAGTAAGTTTCTGTTAGTTATTTGTTCCTTCACCAGTTCAACTTATGTATTGAGCACTTTTTTCAATAAATATTGCATGCATCTCACTCAATTTCATTTTTACCAACAAAGTCATTTTCTGTATTGTGACAAATCAATTTAGTGTGTCAGTGGCAAAAAAAATCTAATGGATATCTTTATGTTGGAATTAAGCACTTTATAAAAAAACACATGATATATGTATATATATATAATAGAAAGCCTAATGAGTTAGAGACTATCTACCTAGGTTTCTCCTAACGGATCATCAGGATAATTTTTACTATATATATATATATATATATATATATATATGGAACTGCGTTCGAATAATTTTACAAATTTTGGTTCAACAGATTTTGGCTGGCATTGGTTATACAGGTAAATATAAAGGGTAATTTTCAGCCCAGCAACATTCAAAGTGGAGAAGTTCCAACATGTAGTTTATGTGGAAGACTATGTCTCTCTAGGGCTGGCCATCTGAGAAAATACAAGGATAGGGTGTCAAATGCTACTGGCACCCAACTATGATAATAAAAATAATAAAAATAAAAAAATAGGAAATGGTCTTACTCGAACACGAGTAGACAGCCATTATTATTATAAAATAATAAGATGAAAATAACATTTGTTTTATGAATTAATATTACTTATTTTGACTATAAATCAAAGACATTGATAAACTCACGCAATTCCTAAAGGCGCTGTGATGTAAGCAGTGATGTATTTTAAATTACAGACAGACGGACACCGAATTTTAATAAGATTTTAACTTTATCCTGAAAACACCTTGTGACTTATTCTTTTAATTTTTTTTCTGACAAGCCATTTTCTTTTTTCATAGATATGTAAAATGTTGAATAATGTGCTTTACTCTGTCATGCTCATCCATGAAATGTTAGCAGGGGGGGCGAATTCAGAGTTGCCCTTCTCCAAGATTAGTTTCCCTATTATGGCCACCCCAAAAACTTTACTTTATTTGCGTTTCTTAGTTCAATTCATATATATTCAGAGTTTCCCTGGAGATCCTTTTGGGGAAACCTGGGTAGTAAGTTTCTGTTACAGTTCTGAGTCAGTACCAACTAGAAAGTGAGGGAGTCTATCTCCTTTTTACTATTTTACTGAGGTGGAGCCCCACACCTACCATCAGCTCCTCACTTTTCTAGGGCCAGTGGTTCTTAGTCAGATGCTCTATCGACTGAGAATAAGTCCATAGATTAATGTGAAATAAATGAAAATCAATTTCTTAAGCATCATTTAGTAGGTTTGAATTAAGAGTTTTCTTTCTTCAAGACTGGTTGCCTAATCAAGGTTTATAAAGCTAATCAGTCCTACCATTTTCTCATAGCTTGAGGGAAGGTAGTTGGATGCATACCTTGATGTTGGAAGACCTGAAACTTCCCAATGAACCCTGCGGATTACATCACCGACGACAATCACCAGCGCCCCAAATGTAGGGGCGTATATATTTAAAGTATCCCAAGGGTATAAGTGCTATGTGAAATTTGCCTTATAACCTTCCAGATTGTTGATATCATTTTAAATCACATTACTGATAGGAAAATTCACAATTTTTGTTCAATCATTTTTTTATTAAATTCAGTTAATTCTTCATTAAAATGATATCAACAATAGAACATTTTCTTGGAAATTTAAATAAATTCGTTTTTTCTTTCTATCCCAATTATTTTTGTTTGATCAAATGATATTAATAAATATAGAAATATTATTTTGTAGCAGTTTAACTTTTATTCTTGTTTCATTGCTTCACTCACCTAATTTTTTTGTTTCATTGGAACAATTTCTTTGTCAAAATTAAAGTAGAAAAAATAGGAGTATTGTTATTTCTTTTCAGCATTGATTATTGGAATAAAAATTCCAACTTTTCAGTCTTGGATTGTCAAGAACAGTAGGCAAAACATTTTTTTAATTATTAATTATAAAAAAAAACAAACAATTGTTTTAATAAAAAACATTGATTAAATTTTTTGAGTTTTTGCTATTCAATTTCATACTACATGTATTTTTTTCTTAATGGAGAGCAAGGAGTATGAAAAGGAGAGCAAGGAGTTTGAAAAGGAGAGCAAGGAGTAGGAAAAGAAGAGCAAGGAGTAGGAAAAGGAGAGCAAGGAGTAGGAAAAGGAGAGCAAGGAGTAGGACAAGGAGATCAAGGAGTATGAAAAGAAGAGCAAGGAGTTTGAAAAGAAGAGCAAGGAGTATAAAAAGGAGAGCAAGGAGTATGAAAAGGAGAGCAAGGAGTATGAAAAGAAGAGCAAGGATAAAAAGGAGAGCAAGATATAAGCAAGGAGTTGAAAAGAAGCAAGGAGTAAAAAGGAGAGCAAGGAGTATAAAAAGGAGAGCAAGGAATATGAAAGGAGAGCAAAGCAAAATGCAAAGATTGCATTAAAAAAAGTAAAAGAAGACAAAATAAAAACCATAAAATGATCTTCTAATTTACTGGTAAAAAAAAGAAACAAAAATGAAGAAAAGTGAGATACATATATATGCATACATACAAATATATACATAAACACATATATCTACACATATGCAGATATACCTATGTGTGCATACAGATATATACGCACGTCTCTACATCAATATATACATATATATCATAGCTAGCTAAGTAGATAAATATTCATGGTATATATATATATATATATATATATATATATATATATAACTCTGAGTCAATTTATTCAAGATAATAATAATTTTAAGAATCTTATCTCGTATCATATTCATCCTCTTGTTGAATGTAAAGCTGAACACATTTATAAAGTTAACTAAATGAATTCTACAGTTATTGTTGACTGACAAGACTCATTACATTTGTTATCTCAACATGAAGATTTCTTTTAGGGTGCAGCTAAGTGGTCGAATGGGGGGCAAAAATAAATACTCTAATATTGATATTTGAGATTGGGGTTGTTGAATATCTTACCTGTCAAAAGACTTTCTTATGTATAATATATTAACTGCAGATTCATTTTGATATTTCATATCACCATAGATTTGCACAAACCATGAGAATTAAATTAAATGTATGATAATATGCTTATCAATATCTACCTACCTACCTAGAATATGCATCACATTTTCTTACCCCCACCCACACTTACTTTCCTGACACAAATCAACTTAGTGTGTCAGTAGCAAAAAAATCTAATGGATATCTTTATGTTGGAATTAAGCACTTTATATAAAAAACACATGTTATATGTATATATATATAATAGAAAGCCTAATGAGTCAGAGACTATCTACCTAGGTTTTTCCTAACAGATCATCAGTATGATCTTTACTATATATATATTTACCAACCCCTCCGCACGAGCAGGATGTGACACAAGGTCAATTTCTTAAGCGGAGTTTAACAGGTTTTAATTCAGAGTTTTCCTTCTCCTAGACTGGTTACCTAGCCATGGTTCAAGAGCCCAGTCTGCCCTGCTATTTACCCATAGCTGGAGGGAGAGTAGGATTCATACCTTTCCTAAGGGTATTAGCGCCATGTAAAATCTAAATAGCTTCGTCCAGGAATTGAACTCGGGTCAACGAGTCCATTTCCCATGACTCTAACCATTAGACCACGCGCCTCCAGAATTTTTACTATATATATATATATGTATATATGGAACTGCGTTCGAATAATTTTACAAATTTTGGTTCAACAGATTTTGGCTGGCATTGGTTATACAGTAAGATAATCAAGACGAGTAAATTGATTAGGTACACTTAGCAAGTCTTTTTCTATGAACCATTATGACATGCCCATATATATATATATATTGTTTCCAATGATTTTGGGCTAATAGGCATGAGAGAAGAAGATAACTTGAGATAGTGAAGATTAAAGATTTAAAAAAAAACCAACTAAATAGTCAAGTATTGTTGAAAGTAAAAGGAGTATGATAAAAACAAAAAGGGAAACAAAAAAATGATGTAGTTGGATGAAATGGGCTGTAAAAAGTAAGATATGGAAATACATAGGATCAAAGTTGTTCAAGTGAAGAAAGAAAGAAAAGAAAAAAGAAACAGGAAGAGAGAATTAATTAAAAGTAGGAAGCGGTGTAGACTGGTGTAGCTATTCACTAAGCTTAGCTTAGTTGTAGCACAAGAAGTATGGGGCACCCAGTGAGACTCGAACTCACTGGCAATGATCTGCTAATCCAGAATGCTAACCATCAAGCTACATGAGGTGTCCTAAACTGATGTAGGGATAACGTGGGATAGAGTTGAAGAATTAAGAAGAAGAAGAAGAAGAAGAAGAAGAAGAAGAAGAAGAAGAAGAAGAAGAAGAAGAAGAAGAAATAGTAAAAATAAAAAGATTAATAGTACGAGAAAAAATTAAAAAAAAAAAAAGAAAAAGAGAGATAGAAAAGTAGAGGCTAAAAAAGAAAAAGAAAAAATAGTATAATTGACCGAAGCGTAAATGCTGGCAAATAAAATAAAAAAGAAAGGAGAGAACGAATTAAAAAAAGAAAAGAAAAAAAAAAAAGAAAAAAAAAAAAAAGAAAGAAAAAAAAAGGAAGGGTGAGAATAGGAGAAGGAAACGAAGACAGTGCAGACGGGAATTAAAAGGGTTAAGATGAGGAGAAAGGGAAAAGTAAAACGTTACACAAGGATAACGAAAAAATAAAAAAAAAATAAATATGGACAATAAAAAATAAATGAAATGAAACTATGCTAGAAGCGATGTATAAAATGATTCTTTTAGTTGCGATAAAAAAAAAAATGAAAAGAAAAAGAAGACAGACTATATATATATTATATCTATAAATACTTAGTAAATATACTGTCGGTTTCTCTTTTTTTTTCTTTACTCACATAAGTAAATAATATTTACTTATATAAGTGCGTGTTATAAAGATCGAAGCAAATTACTTACCACTGGCATCTAACAGGAGTTTCATCGTCCTTTTTCTTGCAGGGTCCCTTGGAGAAAAAGAGAAAAAAAGTTTATTCCCCTTAAAATCCGTAGATCCAAGAATTTGGAATTGTCGGTGAAAGTAATCCACAAAAAAGGTAAAAATCCAATTCCAGTTTAGGAAGAACTTTCCCTGGCTAAGGTCAGGTTTGATTCTGCACGGAAGAATTCTTGCTAAAGTGTGTGATGCTGGGGTAGGGGGGTTGTGGTGAGGGGGTTGGACTCAAAGAATTGTCCGTCTTTCAGTGAAATAAAGTTGTGTTTTCAGTCAGCTGTTGCTTTCTTTGTCTATGAAGATTATTTAGACATCAATGGATTTTTTTGACAGCCAGTGGGGGAGGGGAAAACGTCACACTCTACTTTCACTTTTCGTTTCGTTCTTCAAAATATACAACCATCACTTCAACAACAAAATATTTATTTAAAAGAAAAATGATTTTATATTATATATTTTTATTCATTTATTATTATTCACCCAAAACAAACAAAACATATGCTGTAAAAAAAAAAATTAAATGTGTAAAAATTAGATTACGAAAAAGATAAAGAAAAAAGTAAAAAAAAAAAAAAACAACTTGAAAATGAATCCTCTTTTAAGGAAAAGTAATCGATTTTAGTTCTCTCTCTTTTTTTAAAAAATATTTCAACTTGTTGATTAACTGACGATATTACCTGTTGATTTTACAACTGTTTAAAATATTGATTGTGGAATTATTTAATGAAAAATAATAATCATAATAGTTTAAAGCGTATTCAGTAAAAATATTTCAAATATTAAAAAAAAACTTAACAGCAAAAAATATTAAATGAAAAAGATAGATGAACGGTACTTTTTACTTTATCAATCAATAATTTTAAAAAGTTAAAATAATAATAATAATGGAAATAATAGTAATATATTTTCAATAATGGCTGGTGCTAAAATTGTTACTTTTTTTCATCTTTTTTTTTTTTTTTTTTTTTTTTTTAAATCAACTGGTGTTGTCAGTGTAGACTTTTTACATCTGTATTATTTCCTAGTGAATATTTATCAACAATTCTCAGGAATGAAGTGGTACTTTTTTTTAAAGAGATGTAATGTTAATTGTTGTAAATCACTTGGTGAAAAAGAAAAAAAAAGGTGATGATAATAATAATAATAGTTGAATTATTATAGTTTTCTACTGACAATGACAGAGTGGAGACCCGATCTGCCAGTAGTAGAAACACTAGTGGCTTCGAATTACCCACTAGTGGTAGTAGTCGTATTGATGGTGTTGGTGGTTTTATTAGAAGGCGATGTAGATCATCAGGTTTGATGGTTGGTACAAGACGACGGTTCGACAATCTCGAATCGAGCGATGGTGGGACGCGACAGAGCAGAGAGAGAACTTGACGGAGAGACGAAGAGGCGAGTCCTTTACTCTGCGTACCAAACCATACGTCGTTTCGTTGCGTGCGCTGTGGTGACGACAGGGTTGACAGACGCACACACGTGCACAAAATGGTTTATCTAGCTTATGTTAAAAAAATAAATAAACACAACAAAAACCGGTGGACATTGGACACACTTGTACTCTCTTTTTCTTTATTTATTGGAGACAGTAAAAAAAAAAAATACTGATCATAAGACTTGTCAAGTGGTCGTCAATTTATGATACAATCATGACAAAAATACTTTTAGTTTTAAGAAACGTGAAATTACTTAGAAAATGAAATATTACACACACACACACACACACACACACACACACACACACACACTGTAGAATAAAAGAGAGAGAAGAATTGTCACAATAAAAAGGACTTCGCACGGGATTAAACGAGGTGAAGCCGTGAAGGGCCGTGGCCATAAATGGTGCATTAGGAACCAAACCAAAAGCATGAAAATTGAACGAATTAGAAAACCACAGAAGGAAGGAATGAGATTGTCCAGTCTACGAAAGTGCTTGGATTTAAGATAAACGCACCAGAGATTTATTTTGACTTGTTGTCACTTAACCCCCGGAGAGCGTAACAACCACACAATCACCGATTCCTGGTGTGACTAAATTGCATTAAAAATCAATTAATGAAATAACTATGAGGAATTAACATTTTTTATGTATTTTTATCACTTTGTCACCTTTTATTTATCTATTTTCTTTAATTCTAAACATCGCTGTAGGTGTTTGTTGTTTACTTGTTTCATTTGCAACTCACATGAGACGGGTCACTTAAATTGTTTGTTTATTTATTTATTATTAGAGCCAGTTAAATGTCATTTCTCCGTTGACCAGATCATCTTAATGGTCCAAATAAGAATTTAGCCAGTGCAATTTGATGGTTACTAATTATTTACGCTCCCCCGAAATCTAAATTGGCATTTAATATTTTGTGTCAGTGTGGGAAGAATGAGTGTGGGGGGTGGATATAATAAAATAATAAGACCAGCCGTTAAAGAATTCAGTAGTGGTGTTATGTCGATTAATTCAGGCTATGGCATAAAAAATCACCACTGGAAAAAAAGGAAAAAAAAAAAGAAAAGAAAAAAGAGTTAGATTTTTTTTAAATGACCACTAGCAACAGGTGTTAATAAAGACGCAAGTTTTTTGTTTGTTTTAATTAATGGGATCCATGAATCTGAGCCTTTTTAGGGGGACGAGGGGGGGCATGCAAGTGAAGCATTTTTGTCTTGTGACTTGAGACAATTATTATTATTATTATTATTATTATTATTATTTCGGGTTTAAGGTTTATTGAATTTCGGTCAAGTCAAGTGAAATTGGGACTTTTGGTTCGTGGGTAGGAGCAACAACAACAGTAGAAATGTATTATTGGAGATTTTACAAGTATCTGAATTTTTTTATTGTAGTGGAAACATTTTTTTTTTTTTTTTTCCTAAATTGGTCTTTTTTAATTTCCAGTTTATATTGACGGCCTGATTAACTAATAAATTTGATAAGAGAATATTTCTCTGAATTTTTTTTAGATGAGGCTTGCTAATTTATATTATTTGGATTATTCGGACTATTGTCCACATCTGAAGAAGGCCGGAGGGCACATCGGCCGAAACGTTACAGATAACAATAAAGATGAGGACAATAGTCCGAATAATCCAAATAATATTAATAAGATAAATTGGACTTAAATGAAAGTCTCTGTTATCATTGGCGTTAAAATATTAAAAAGAATTCTTGTGTTAATTTAATGTAAAGCAAATAAATTATGTAATTTAAATTTATGAAAGCAGCAACAGATGTCAAACGGTTTAGGGGGAAAAAAAGTTGCATTAGTGGGGGGGAAAAAGAAGAAAAACAAACAAAAAGTAAAAGTAAAAAAAAAAAAAGGTATAAAATAATTTAGATTTTTCGAAAACTAAGCGAAATAGAGAAGGAAACAAAAAGTATAAAAGCGGAGA
>CM042152.1:89429373-89482139 GCA_023376005.1 Doryteuthis pealeii
GGTTTCAAGTATTCATATCCAATACCAATCATTTTTAAATATATCTATTTGACACATTGCCCTTATAGATACTACCAGCCAGGGTCTGAGTGGACCTGGGAGTAATGGCAATGAAGGTTTACTCCACACTCCCCATAGCTTCCTAACTGGAGTCTCACTATTAGATGCAGTTTTATATCATATCAAGAACCCCCTTCTATTTGGGAGGAGCCCCCCCCCACACACACACACCTATGTAGAGATCATTCAAATTAAAGTTAAAAACCAAGTCTGCAAATATTAATTTTAAAGGCAGACAGACCCTCTCCACCCAGAGAGTCATATTGATTGATTTTTAACATCATGTCAAACTGTGTGGGGTTATTTCATGCCTAGAGGTTAGGTTTAGTTTCTTTGTTTACTGGCATACCAACCTTCATGGGCTTTAATGCCAAAGCTATCCTTGTAGAAGAACAGTAGTGGTACTATTTAACCCATAGCTGTGGAGGGATGAGGAGGTTCATACCTTTTTCAAAGGCATTAGTCTGAAAGTGAACATAATAGCTTGATTGGAGTTCAAACTTCCTTAGTAGCATGTTAACTTCTCCATCTTTCCTCTCCATCTCTCACTTACTCTCCATCTTTTCCTTACTCTCCTTCTTTCCCTTACTCTCCATCTTTCCTTACTCGTCCATCTTTCACTTCTCTCTTCTTTCCTTGCTCTCCATCTTTCCTTACCCTCCATCTTTCCTTACTCTCCTTCTTTCCCTTACTCTCCATCTTTCACTTACCTCCATCTTTCACTTACTCTCCATCTTTTCCTTACTCTCCATCTTTTCCTTTCCATCTTTCCTTCCTTCTTTCCCCTCCATCTTTTCCTTATCTTTTCCTTACTCTCCTTCTTTCCCTTACTCTCCATCTTTCACTTACCCTCCATCTTTCACTTACTCTCCTTCTTTTCCTTGCTCTCCATCTTTTCCTTACCCTCCATCTTTCCCTTACTCTCCTTCTTTCCCTTACTCTCCATCTTTCACTTACCCTCCATCTTTCACTTACTCTCCATCTTTTCCTTACTCTCCTTCTTTCCCTTACTCTCCATCTTTCCCTTCTCCTTCTTTCCTTACTCTCCATCTTTCACTTACCCTCCATCTTCACTTACTCTCCATCCTTCTTTCCTTACTCTCCTTCTTTTCCTTACTCTCCTTCCTTCTCCCTTCTTTCCCTTACTCTCCATCTTCTCCATCTTTCACTTACTCTCCATCTTTCACTTACTCTCCTTCTTTTCCTTGCTCTCCATCTTTTCCTTACCCTCCATCTTTCCCTTACTCTCCTTCTTTCCTTACTCTCCATCTTTCACTTACCCTCCATCTTTCACTTACTCTCCATCTTTTCCTTACTCTCCTTCTTTCCCTTACTCTCCTTCTTTTCCCTTACTCTCCTTCTTTCCCTTTCCACTTCACTTTACCCTCCATCTTTCACTTACTCTCCTTCTTTCCTTGCTCTCCATCTTTTCCTTCCCTTCTTTCCTTACTCTCCTTCTTTCACTTACCTTCCACTTTTCTTGCTCTCCATCTTTTCCTTACCCTCCATCTTTTCCTTACTCTCCATCTTTCACTTACCCTCCATCTTTCACTTTACTCTCCATCTTTTTCCTTGCTCTCCTTCTTTCCCTTCTCTCTTCTTTCCTTACTCTCTCCATCTTTCACTTACTCTCCATCTTTTCCTTACCCTCCATCTTTCCTTACTCTCCATCTTTTCCCTCATCTTTCACTCTCCATCTTTTCCTTACCCCCATCTTTCTTACTCTCCTTCTTTCCTTACTCTCCATCTTTTCCTTACTCTCCTTCTTTCCCTTACTCTCCATCCTTTCCTTACCCTCCATCTTTTCCTTACTCTCCTTCTTTCCCTTACTCTCCATCTTTCCTTACTCTTCATCTTTCACTTACTCTCCATCTTTTCCTTACCCTCCATCTTTTCCTTACTCTCCATCTTTCACTTACCCTCCATCTTTCACTTACTCTCCATCTTTTCCTTACCCTCCATCTTTCCCTTACTCTCCATCTTTTGAAAGACTGTGCCTTTCCCTCGAGAGGTTAGGGAATTGTGTACATTGTATGTTTATATTTTTAGATAGCTGTTTCTTAAGAGCGTTTCAGTACACAGTTATATGATATCAAATATTCTTATCTAATGCAAATAATTCATACACAATTATACAAGGTGTGTCAAAAAGTATCAAGATTTTTTTGGTACTTTTTGACACACCTTGTATTCTGAAGAAAAAAACAACATTCCATTCATTCTTCATTTCTATCTTGTTAAATACAGCTTTAAACTTGGTACTTTTTTGACACACCTCATATTCTGAAAAAATTAACATTCCATTCATTTTTTTTCAGAATACAAGGTGTGTCAAAACGTACAAAACATCTTGATACTTTTTTGACACACCTTGTATATTTCCAAGTAACTATTTCCATTTAATAATAATAATCATTTGTTTGCAAACCAGCATATGGTTTCAATTAACTAGTAATAATCCTTAGTATAATCCTTAGTAATAATCCTTAGTATAAATCCTTAGTAATAATCCTTAGTATAAAACAAAATGATAGCTTCATGTAACTATTTCCAAATGGGCACATGTCCTAGTGGATAAAGGAGTTAGGTTAAGACAGTTCTAAGTGACAGTTATCTCTAGACTGCAGGTTTAATCCTGGTCAGGGCAGCAGTAACATAGAATAATAATGAACACAGCTTAACGCCTCTACTCCAGCTATGGTTAGCAGAATGAAAACAGGATACACCCGTGGACTGAATAAAGGGTTAGGTTCAAAGTTCCAAGAAGGTTCCCGATTATGACAAGAAGGTTCCCAAGTTTGAAAAGAAGGTTCCCGAGTGTGAGATGATTCCCGAGTTCGACAAGAAATACCTGACAATTTCTTGTCGGACTCTGGAACCTTCTTGTTGTAATCAGGAGCCACTATGGAACTTTGAACCTAACCCTTTATTTAGTCCACGGGGGTATCCTGTTCTCATTCCGCTAACCATAGCTGGGGTACAGGTGTTACGCTGTGTTAATCATTATTCTATGTTACTGCTGCCCTGACCAGGATTGAACCTGCAGTCTAGAGATAACTGTCACTTAGAACTGTCTTAACCTAACTCCTTTATCCACTAGGCCATTTGTCCAAGGAATACAAATAATACTAATCATCAAGCCTCATCTCAAAAATTCATAGAAAAATAAAAAATTATCTGCATCTGTGCAAGTGGCTGGGCAGGCCAATTCTTGAGTGACAGTCTTTGGTGCACTGACTGCACACAAACTGTGATGCTTTCTGGGGCTGGTGTTTTTTCTCCCTCTTTCTGGCTCTCTTTGCTGTTGAGGCAACTCTCCTCTCCACCTCACTCCTCTTTGTGCCTTTGTTGTATACCCTTTCTTTTCTTACTTCTATTATTCTTCTGTTCATCTTTGGTATCTTACATTTTCTTCCAGCGTCTGGACCTAGTCTTGGGGACTTTGTGTCTGGTCTTCTAGGTCAGTCTTTTTGCCAAGACATTCATCAACCACAAAACCATATTATCTATTTAAACTTTTATTTCTTAACTAAACATATTTCTATAACTAATCACAGCGTGCGTGTGCAGTGAGTCTCAGCTAAAGTAGTAACATCTTATCTGCCTGACGTCCAAGCTGAAACTGAGACCCAACCAGGTCCCACGTGACTTCACGTATTTCGCAGGCTTTCTGTAATATTCCATGGAAAGTCCAACCTGTGATATGAAAAGGGTCCGTCCCTTCAGAAATACAGGGGGTTGACAATAATCTATGCATCGATTATGTAACACCTTGCTTAACGTTGAGACGCCAGGCTGCTCAATTTTATGCATCTTCTTCCCATGTGTTGGTATTAATGTGGCATATCCTCATGTCTCTTCCGCAGATATCTTTAAAGAATTAGTAAAAAGCTCCTGATCGGTACGTACAGCATGCCTATGCTTTAAAGAGATGGCACCATCTAGTAAATACTTATAGTATTTGGGTGTATTTACCATTGGTGTCAGTCGTCATTTACTAAGCTTCTGTTTTTTGGTAGGCATTTGTGTAATATTGATAGATAGATACACACAGTTAAGTTAGGGAAAAAATGCTGTTATATGTTAATAGCTGCAAAACCAATAGTTACATTGGTGCAGTCAACTGGGTCTTTAGTATTCTTCTTGGATAACCATTTTATTATGCTAGGCATTTTGGTTTTGTTTTGTTTTGTTTTTGTTTTTTTTTTATGGCATATCAATCTTGGTGGGTCATTTAATGCCGACAAAGTTGTGAATAAAATTCATTCTTAATGCATAATACAATTTTGTTTATAAACTCATGTTTTCTATTTAACCCATAGATGGGACCCTAACAGTACTACCACTCCAAGCAGTGGACCAGGAGCAATGGTGATGAAGGGGTGCTCCACATTCCCCAAATCTCCAAAACTGGAACCTCACCATCAGAAGAGTATTCATTCCTAGGACATGTAGGCCATCAGTCACCGCCTTCTAGCACCCATATGATAAAAAGGGCTGGGGGCTTTCCATAAGGGCAATAGGGTTGAGAAAATCATATAGGGTCTAGGGCTTGACGTGACCAGCCAATTGATCGGAGGGGCCTCTCCGACTGCCCGTCTAGCCCAAGAAGGGCAAAGTGGAGTATTGCAAGTCATGAACTGCTCATCCACCTGGGCTCTATCCTTAAGCATCACGGTTGCCACCCATGGCCAATAGGTGGCCCCATTGGGGGAGTCTTAGTCCTCTGCAGAGGTGCAGTCGGTGCATTCTAACGCCCACTGACAGGGCGTCCTAAGCCTTTTTATACTCGTAGTCAAGTGTTACTCCGTATATGTAAACTGACATGTAGAAAAGTGAATAGGCATGTAAGTCTTATGCAAGAAGAAATCCAAGTTTAAATTAAAAAGATAAAAGAAGTAGGAAGAGTGTTCGTTGTTTTAATAATCAGAATTCTTAATGTGTCATTGTTATTTGGATTATTGGACTATTGTCCTCATCTATATTGTTATCTGTACAACATTTTGGCCATGTGCACTCTGCCCTTCTTCAGATATTTCTTATCGACTCGGAATCTTCTCGAACTGGAACCTTCTCTTCGAACAAGAGCACATCGGCTGAAATGTTGTACAGATAACAATATAGATGAGGACACTAGTGTTGCATACCCTTCTCATTATTTACTTCTTACCTCTATTCTTCTTCTGTTCTTCTGACATCTTAAGTTCTTCTAGGTCTTTTCTAACGTCTGGATTCTCTTGGGGACTTCGTGTCTGGTCTTTCATTGGAGATTTCTCTTTATCACAAGCCCTGTGTCATTGGTAGTTTTTAGATAATAACACAAGACTTCGATTTACTTTGATCTATATTTATTCTTGAAATCCCCACCAGACTACCTGCGCAGATCGAGTCGGAGCGTGTATAACACGACTCACACCGTCGTGGTTTCTCGCCCGACTGACTAAAATCTATTTCTATCTAAACCGGAAGAGGGTCTTCTCCACCGATTCTCACAGTATCCACCGGAAGGAAGGATCAGGACAGGTCAAGTCTTGTCATTCAAATCCTTCAAGGCCATGGGCTGCAGCTTATAACGGCCATTTTGATTTCTACACTATTGCCACAAATATAGGTATCTAATAATTATGTAACAATATGCCGAAATAGTCCGAAAATACAACACTCATCTCAAAAATTCAGAGAAATAATATCATTGTCATCTTTTGAAATAAACCCCAAATTTGCATAAAACATTTTTTTATATATATTTTACCAACCCCTCTGCATGAGTAGGATGTGACACAAGGTCAATCTTAAACAGAGTTTAACAGGTTTGAAATCAGAGTTTTCCTTCTCTAGACAGGTTGCCTAACTAAGGTAAAAGAGCCCAGTCTACTCTACTATTACCCATAGCTGGAGAAAACTGTTGATTCATACCTTTCCCAAGGATATTAGCGCTATGTAAAATGTAAACAGCCTCGTTGCTCAGAGAGATTGTGACTCTAACCATTACACTATGTGTCACAACTATTTTTTTAAGTAAAAAGATTCAAGTTTGTTAGTAATGGATTTAGAGGTTGAGATTTATGAACCATATTGTGTGTATGTATACACATATATATGTAACTCCTCAGGTTTCACGAAAAGGATTTTCAGGATAATTCTGATTTCAGAAATTATCCTTAAGATCCTTTTCAGTGAATCCTGGATAGTTACTCCGGCCGCTGATTTGGTTCCATAAACCAGCTCTCTAGTATATATTGAGCACTTTCAATATTATTATCTCAACTCATTCAGTTATGTTTTTCTTTTTCCAGAATCAAAATGTGTGTGTGTGTATATTATATATATCAAAGCTGGCCAGAAACCAACATTTCGACGGTTGTCCACATTAGCTGGGCGGAAAACTAGAAAATACATACAACACCAAACAAGGCTAAGAATAGCTACCTGGAATGTCTGGACACCTCCCGATCTTGGACAGGGAAGTATCTTGATAAGGGGCAGACAGATGCTCTTGTGAAATCAGCTTCAGCTATAAGGACCAGTTGACAGAAGGGTTGGCTGGATACACATCCTCATAGAAAGGACAGGCATGATAGCTGTAAGAAGTTTGAGGTTAGGGTGAACTCGAGCCCGCCTCCATTCTGAAGCGACACGATGACAGACGCCATGGAACATTTNATATCTTTCTCTTTTTCCTTATTATTTTTCTTATATTTATGTCAACAAATTCCTTCTTTTTCATTTTCATTTTTCATTTTTTCTTTTCTTTTTTCTTCTTTGAACATTTTTTTATGGCTTTTTTCAGCTTCTTCCTTTCTTTTTCATCTCTCTCCTTTCTCCATCTTTTTTCTTCCTTTTCTTTATTTTTATTTCTTTATAATGCTCACAAATTCCTTCTTTCTTCATTTTTCTTTCTTTTTTACTTTTCGCGTCATTTTTTTCTGCTTTATTCATTTTTTTCTTTATCCATTCCTTCCCCCTTTTCTCCTCTTTACTTTTTCTTTTCCTGTTAGTGTCCACAATTCCCTTATTTCTTCATTTTTCTTTCTTTTTTTCTTCTTCCATTTTTTTTTTCTTGGGATTTCTTTTTTGTTTTCCTTTCTCTCCTTTTCTTCTTTTTTTTCTTTCCCGTTTAGCTGTCAACAAAATGTTATTTCTTTATTTTTCTTTCTATTTATCCTCCTTCATTTTTTTGTCACTTCTTTTCATTTTTTCCCTTCTTTCTTTTCTTTTTCTTCTTTCTTCAATTTTTGCCTTTCCCATCCATCCAGATTTTTCTGCAAAGACTGACTTCACTGTTTTTTCTTTACCTCTCTTCCCTCCATCATTTACTCTCAGCCTATTAAATTTCTCAGACTACCTCAGTAGGTTATTGGGTAGCCTTCTCTTCCCTATTCCTAACATTTTATAGATATCTAAACACATTCGCCAAAACTGAGTATAAAAAACTCTATCAACTCTTATAAATTTCAGCCCTTCAGATGGAGCCTGAACAAACCCAGGCAATAGATTTCCTTTTTACCAATGAAATGAGAAAAAGAAGAAACAAAAAAAGACAAATGAATTTTCATCATGGGCTGAATTGGCTTATCTATTTCTTATGATATTTTGTGTTCAGTGTTTTTGAGCCCAGGTAAGAACCAGCGATTTTAGCATGCTGATTTTCTTAGCCCCAGCGAATGTACTTATAATTTTTTTGTATCATACATAGCGTAGGCAATGAAAAATTGAGTGCTTAATTATATTTATTCAGCTCTAGTATCCAGTGCTAATGGATACATACAAACACAGCACAAATAAGTTACAAAACAATTATACAAGACAACTTGATTAAGCAAATAGAGCCGAGCGGTCAAACTGGTATGGCAAATACAGTAAGATCAGTCTTGCCAATATTTAACAGCTTATTAATCAACTGTGGAAGTCCTTAATCGCCCTATGACTAATAAGGCTAGAGCGCAGTCCATCTGGCTAGAGCCCTGCTGGGAAGAGGTGCTAGCTACTCTAAACACTTTATGGCAACCTCTCATCATTATGTTCTTTGTGCTGTTGAAGTAAGTTAGTATATCTCTTTGCTTTAAACAACAACTTAATCGAGCACAATTTGAAATTGGTGCCCAAACAGCTGGTATTTATAGGAACTCAGGAATACTCATTCATGCATTCAGGTATTTCATTCTTGCAGTTTCCATGCATTGGCTGCGGATTGGTTTCTGGGTATTATTGATGTTCGATAAATAATCTGGCATTCTGCAGCTAGCTATAGCAAACAAGTAAGATCCGTATTGAGTTATGGCTTCTTGGTTTGATTTGTCTTACCAATTCGATGGTAATTGCGATATTTCGCTTTCTACAATCATTCATATCGCCTACAGCTCACAGCATGATTCCAGGACTCTCTCTTGCCACTCGCTCCTGCTCTCTCATCGCCCCTGGCAGCCGTACTTTCCATGCAGCATCCAGAATAACCACACAGAGCCTGCATATGATATAAGTTTTTGCTACCCTGCGTCAGCCTACATTCACCTGCTTCGCAGATCATCAACATGCAGTATTGTTACTTGTTTTCTCAGTCAGCCATGTCTTGTTCATCTTACTTGAATTGCGTTTGGTGAATTAGGAGGTAAGTGGCTGCCCTATATCATGCTTTTTTTTGTAGCGTTTGCTGTTCCAAGATTTATCAAGACAGCACACACATCCTTTGCTATTCCTTGGCTAGCCTCAGAGAATAATTGAAAAAGTGATTTACTGCAGATGATTTATCGGCAAAAAACGATAGAATATATACTTCCCCCTGCCTGCTAGGCGGGCAGGCGACGCAATCGCCAAACACGAGCGTTGGCGGGAGGCAAATCAAAAAAACCCAAAACCAACGTAATTTGGAAAGCGGATGCTTACTGCCAGGTTGCATGTCGCTAAAATATAGCACTCCCAACACCTGGCCCCATAAAAAGGCGCTTTTTACTTACGTATAGAGCAACTGACCAAAACTGCGCCACGTCCGCTCCTCTACAGCACTCTACAACCACAGCTGACGCTAGATTTCCCTCTTTAGTTCGCTAATTTTACTTACGAAACTGATAATTTCACCTCTCAGATAGTCTAGCTAGCAAATGCCCATCAAAATTTGCAACAATATTTTTTGCTACCCTTTGTCCAATATATGCCTGTTTAATTGTTTGTCTCTTTCCGTCCGAATAATTAGGCCTTACCAACTTGCGGAGAAGAAGCAGCTCCCTACGACCCCTAATCCTCTTAATTGAGAGCCTAACAAGATAGTGTATAAGCATACAAGGATTTTATTCTAGTACTTGCAAGGCTTTTTGCGCGAACAAGTTCCCATCTTATTTTTTCTTTAAGCATTTTAGTTAAGATCCAAGTGGTGTAAGCCATACAGTAGCATTGACTAGGCTAACAGCTGAAGGGGAATTTCGCACTTTATCTACAGCAGAGATTTCTCTCCCATCTAACCTTGTGCCCCATACAAGGCCAAAAAGATTAGGAAGTTAGTTTAGAAAAGAGAGACTGGAAAAGAAGACTAGGAAAAGAAAGTGAAAGCTTTCATAGGAAGCCTAACATATTTAAAAATTTTTTTTTTACATTTAGCAAATTTAAAAAATGCAAAATAAAAACAAGCAAGATATTTAATAATATGAAGTAAGTTTTGATAAGCCTCGCAGCTTCATATTGGATAATTATAATAAATTTATGGTGGCAAACCTCTTTAATGACTTCCTCGAAAAATAATATTCAATAATGCAAAGCCAGCAAATTATTTTCCCTACATATTATTCTCTTGACAAAATCATTAATCAAATTTCGCCGGTTTCTTTCTGGTCAAATTAAATTTTCAAGCAAAAATTGAAAAAAAAAAAAAATGTTCAATATCTCAATATTTTTATTTACTACAACCACAAGAATTAATATATATATAGTATATATATATATATATATATATATATACTTATACCAATCCCCTGCCACCATGAGGCAGAATCACACAAGATCAATTCTTAAGCGAGTTTAAACAGCATTTGAGATTCAGAGTTGTCCTTCTCCTAGACGTATGGCCTAACCAAGCCGCTTTTAAAGCAGCACAGTACTGCCCCTTACTATTTATCCATAGCTGGAGGGAGAGCTAGGATTCATACCTTTCCCAAGGGTATTAGCGCTATAGTGAAATGCAATTACCACTTCCAGGATTTGAACTCGGAGCGACGAGTCAATTTCCCATGACTTTAACATTACACCACGCGCGGTATATAAGTGCTTCTAAAGAGAAACAGCTATCGAATGTATTTTGTAGATATTTTCTATAGGAATGGCATAAAGCATGCTAAGTTAGAGAATTAAAGAACCTTTCATATGACAAAATAAGACTGACTTACCAAGTTTGGCTTATTGTTGATTTGGTTTGCGTTTGTTTTTGTATTTACGGCATATCAACCTCAGTGAGTCATTTAATGCTGATAAAGCTTTTGAAATAAATCAATTCTTAATGGATAATACAATTTTTTTTATAAAACATTTTTCTATTTAACCCAAGACATATGACCTAACAGGTACTACCACTCCGCCGCCGTCAGAGCGTGGACCAGGGAGCAATGGTGATGAAGGGGTGCTCCACATTCCCCAAACTCCAAAACTGGAACCTCACCATCAGACAGATTTTAACGTCATTCCCAGGACATGTAGACCCGCAGCCACCGCCTTCTAGCTCCCATATGATAAAAAGGGGTGGGGCTTGCCTATAACGGCAATAGGTTGGGAAAATCATATAGGTGCTAGGGCTTGACGTGACCAGCCGATGATCGGAGCGGCGCACCTCTCCGACCGCCCGTCTAGCCCAAGATAGGCCAAAGTGCAGTATGCCATGTCATGAACTGCTCATCCACTGGGCTCTATCCGTCTTAAGCATCATGGGTCGCCACCCACGGCCAACAGGTGGCCCCATTGGTGGAGTCTATACCCCTCTGCAGACGTGCAGTCGGTGCATTCTAACGCCTAGCTGACAGGGCGGGCTTATGTTTAACCAATGGAGATATGATTGAAGTCTATAAATATAACGATGGATTTTATTCAACAAACTTTAATCTATGAATGTTGCTCAAAAATTAATACAGGGATCATAAATTAAAAACTATCAAAAAAATTTGTAAAACAAATGTAAGGCCAAAATTATTTTAGTAACAGGGTAGTAGATTCATGAATAAACCTCAGACACATAAAATAATTCCTCTGTTTAGCACTAGTGAACAGGGGATAGACTCCCTTGCTGTTTGTCTTGATACTGACCATAGGCCACTCTGCTTACTTCACTTACTTATTTAAAGGCAGTATGCAATAATATTAGTGAGCAGGCACATGTTAGTGATGATTAAAAATCGACTGTTTATTCTTATTATTCGATCCTGACACATCAACCACACTACTGCAATCCTTTACTCAATTAAGCTAAACTTAACTTGATATTGACTTGGACACATGCCCATAAGAGTAATTGCTTAGTAAGCACTTGTGTCTTGTAGACACTTTCCAGCATAATAATAATACATTCTACTGAGTGATTTTACTGTTATGATTCTCTACTAAGATTAGCAAATATCTCCATAACACAAGATGAGAAGAATGAAGATGTTTATTGACCCAGACAAATGATCTCATTTTGATTGGTGATGATGATCGTCAAAGTTTATTAGAAATAATAAAAAGAAAAAAAAATCATATGTGGACAGTACACCACAGGCGTTTCTGCATGAAATAGGCTATTTAATTACTCAATAAAAGAACTGAACAGTAATTTCATGTATATTAAGCTTGCGAATAAATATTCAATGCTAAAATGCTTGTCAATTTTCATCCACTTCTAATGCAGTGTGTACACATTCAATATAGTTTTATAGGAAAAAAAAAAAGAAGAACTCATACCTTGAGTTCTTTTGCTACTGTTTTCATTAAGTATTTATTCCAAAGTTGTGAACAAAAGAAAAAAAAAACATAGTGTTATGGACGATTCTGGACTGGGCAAAAACCTATCGGTTTTCAAATGTCTGTGTCGCTAAGTAACTGTCTAGAACGAGGATCAATGAAAAGGTAAAAATAAACCACATTATTTATTTAGTCTGCTGTACACTTTCTCGTTTCACTGTTTCTATTCCTTATAATAAAGACGATGGATCATTTCTTCATATGTCTGCTGGATGTCTTGAAGGATCTTCTTCATTATTCCACAACAAAGTAAGATAAGCAAAGACATGCTAGAGATTAAAGGACATAAATGACATGCTCCTGGGTGGACACTTACACACATGGACACACCAGCTGTTAGGCCAATCAGCAAAAAGCTACATAGTCATGCTCTGCGTGGATTATGGATGCATGCAGACGACCGCAGATCAGCCACAATCCAATCTCTCTTCTTCTTCTTTTTTCTTATTTTTCTCAATACCCGAATTTCCCTTCTATACTTCTTCTTCTTTTCTTTCTTCTTCTTCTTCTCTTCTTCTCAATCCTTTCCCTTCTTCTTCTTCTTCTTCTTCTTCTATCTCTTCTTCTCAATTACCCAATTACCCTTTTCTTCTTCTTCTCCAATACACAATATCTTTTCCCTTTTCTTTTCTATCTTCTTCTTTCTTCTCTTTTCTTAATACTCTAATCTTACCCTTCTTTCTTCTTCTTTCTTCTTCTTCTTCTTAATACATACCAATCTATTTCCCTTCTTCTTCTCTATCTTCTTATTCTCTTTCTTTCTCAATACTCATTTTCCCTTCTTTCTTCTCTCTTCTTCTCAATACACAATCCCCTTCTTTTCTTCGTCTTCGTCTTTTTCTTAATACTCAATTTCCTTATCTTCCTTCTTCTTCTTCTTAATACTCAATTTCCCTTTTTCTTCTCATCTTCTTCTTCTGTTCTTAATACTCAATTTCCTTTTCTTCTTCTTACTTCTTCTTCTTAATACACAATCTCCCTTCTTCATCATCAGTTGGTAACATTAGAAAATATTCAAAATATCTTTATAGGTTTTTATGTTATTTAGCCAGATAATATTTATATTTTTGTTAATTGTATAAGTTTTATTGATAATTATTACCTTTTCAGATTTTAAATCTTTTCTGAGTGATTCAATTCAATTACAATGAAAAGAAGAAACCTCAAATACTTTCTTGCCTAGAAAATTGTTTTTTTTTCAATCTTGATTTTTGAGGGTGGAGGTGTTCAAAAAATTTACCAATAGAAAAAGAATCAATCAGGATGAATAGAGAAATTATTTTCTTTCTTTCTTCATATTATTATCTTCTTAAGAAATTGACACTGCTAAAGAATTCTTCAAGCTTGCCAGAAATGACATAAGAGGAAAAACAAAACAAATTCTTCTACTTGTGCGTCATAAATCTGCTCTTTTTAATGACAGATATAATGGACTGCGGTCTTGTTTTATTTTATTTTTGGGCCTGCTGCCACACAGAATTTATAACATCTCAAAAGATAAGCCTCAAATTTATATAATTTAACTCTGCTCTCATGAATCGGTTAACTATAGAATTTGGCATTGTTATATGTTGATTAGTCCCCCAGTTGACAGTTAGAGTTGTCCGACTAAGGAACCTCAAGCGTTCCAGGTTTGATACCGGCCTCGCCCAAACTTAGCATATATGCATGCTAGCACTAGGGCATCTGTGCGCGCTAAAGCTCAAGGAGCCGCATGTAGGTGCTGGCGCCTCAGCGAATGGAGTCTATGCCAATTTTCACTAGCACTAGACCAAAGAGATTGATTTTGGCATCTAAGGTGGAGCGCCACACCTACAATCAGCTCCTGACTTTACCGCACAGATCCCTGTGCTACTCATATATGCTAAGTTGGCGAGGCCCGGTATCAAACCTGGAACCTTGAGGTTCCTAGTCGGACACTCTACCAACTGAGCTAATCAACAATAACAATCCAAAATTCTATAGTTACCGTTCATAGACAGAGTAAAAATTATATAAATTTGAGCTTATCTTTTTGAGATGTTATAAATTCTGTGTCAGCAGGAAAAAATAAAATAAAACAAGACGCAGTCCAATATCTGTCATAAAAGACAGATATTATGACCCAAGTAGAGAATTTGTTTTAGTTTTTCTCTTTTATGTCATTTCTGCAACTTGAAGAATTCCTTTAAAGCAGTCAATTTCTAAGAGATAATATATGAAGAAAAAGAAAGAAAATATTTCTCTATTCATCCTGATTGATTCTTTTTCTATTGGTAAATTTTTTGACACCTCCACCCTCAAAATCAAGAATTGAAAAAAAAAAACAATTTTCTAGGCTAAGAAATATTTGAGGTTTCTCTTTTTCATTGAATTGAATTGAATCACTCAGAAAAGATTTAAAATCTGAAAAGAATAATTATCAATAAAACTTATACAATTAGACTAAATATAAATATTATCTGCTAAATAACATAAAACCTTATAAAGATATTTGAATATTTTCTAATGTTACCAACTGATGATGAAGAAGGGAGATTGTGTATTAAGAAGAAGAAGAAGAAGAAGAAAGGAAATTGAGTATTAAGAAGAAGAAGAAGAAGAAGAAGAAGAAGAAGGGAAATTGAGTATTAAGAAGAAAGAAGAGAAGAAGAAGGGAAATTGAGTATTAAGAAAAAGAAGAAGACGAAGAAGAAGAAGAAGATTGAGTATTGAGAAGAAGAGAAGAAGAAGGGGAATTGAGTTAAGAAGAAGAAGAATAAGAAGAAGAAGAAGAAGAAGGGAAATTGAGTATTAAGAAGAAGAAGAGAAGAAGAAGAAGAAGAAGAAGAAGAAGAAGAAGAAGAAGAAGAAGAAGAAGAAGAAGAAGAAAAGAAAGAAGAAGAAGAAGAAGAAGAAGAAGAAGAAGAAGAAGGGAAATTGGGTATTGAGAAGAAGAAGAAGAAGAAGAAGAAGAAGAAGAAGAAGAAAAGGAAAAGTATATGAGAAAAATAAGAAAAAGAAGAAGAAGAGAGATTGGATTGTGCTGATCTTGGCGGTCGTCTGCATGGCATCCATAATCCACGCAGAGCTGACTAATGTAACTTTTTGCTGATTGGCCTACACTGGTGTGTCCATGTGTAAGTGTCCACAAGAGCATGTCATTTATGTCCTTTAATCTCTAGCATGTCTTGCTTATCTTACTTTGTTGTGGAATAATGAAGAAGATCCTTCAAGACAATCCAGCAGACATATGAAGAAATGATCCATCGTCTTTATTATAAGAATAGAAACGCGAAACCGAGAAGTGTCACAGACTAAAATAAATAATGTGGTTTATTTTTACCTTTTCATTTGATCCTCGTTCCTAGACAGTTACTTAGCGAACAGACATTTGAAAACCGATAGGTTTTTTGCCCAGTCCAGAATCGTCCATAACAACTATGTTTTTTTTCTTTTGTTCACAACTTTGGATAATACTTAATGAAAACAGTACAAAAAGAACCTCAAGGTATGAGTTCTTCTTTTTTTTTTTTTTCCTATAAAACTATATTGAATGGTGTACACACTCATTAGAAAGTGGATGAAAATTGACAAGCATTTAGCATTGAATATTTATTCGCAAGCTTAATATACATGAAATTACTGTTCAGTTCTTCTTTATTGAGTAATTAAATAGCCTATTTCATGCAGAAACGCTGTGGTGTACTGTCCACATATGATTTTTTTTTTCTTTTTATTATTTCTAATAAACTTTGACGATCATCATCACCAATCAAATGAGATCATTTGTCTGGGTCAATAAACATCTTCATCTCTCATCTTGTGTTATGGAGATATTTGCTAATCTTAGTAGAGAATCATAACAGTAAATCACTCAGAGAATGTATTATTATTATGCTGGAAAGTGTCTACAAGACACAAGTGCTTACTAACCATTACTCTATGGCATGTGTCCAAGTCAATATCAAGTTAAGTTTAGCTTAATTGAGTAAAGGATTGCAGTAGTGTGGTTGATGTGTCAGGATCGAATTAATAAGAATAACAGTCGATTTTTAATCATCACTAACATGTGCCTCTCACTAATATTATTGCATACTGCCTTTTAAATAAAGTAAGTGAAGTAAGCAGAGTGGCCTATGGTCAGTATCAGACAAACAGCAAGGGAGTCTATCCCCTGTTCACTAGTGCTAAACCAGAGAGATTATTTTATGTGTCTGAGGTTTATTCATGAATCTACTACCCTGTTACTAAAATAATTTTGCCTTACATTTGTTTTACAAAATTTTTTTTGGATAGTTTTAATTTATGATCCCTGGTATTAATTTTTTGAGCAACATTCAATAGATTAAAGTTTGTTGAATAAAATCCATCGTTATATTTATAGACTTCAATCATATCTCCATTGGTTAAACAATAAGCCCGCCCTGTCAGCTAGGGCGTTAGAATGCACCGACTGCACCTCTGCAGAGGGGTAAGACTCCACCAATGGGGCCACCTGTTGGCCGTGGGTGGCGACCCATGATGCTTAAGGATAGAGCCCAGGTGGATGAGCAGTTCATGACATGCAATACTCCACTTTGGCCCTATCTTGGGCTAGACGGGCGGTCGGAGAGGTCCCCTCCGATCAATCGGCTGGTCACGTCAAGCCCTAGCACCTATATGATTTTCCCAACCCTATTGCCCTTATAGCAAGCCCCAACCCCTTTTTATCATATGGGAGCTAGAAGGCGGTGGCTGCGGGTCTACATGTCCTGGGAATGACGTTAAAATCTGTCTGATGGTGAGGTTCCAGTTTTGGAGGTTTGGGGAATGTGGAGCACCCCTTCATCACCATTGCTCCCTGGTCCACTCTGACCCGGAGTGGTAGTACCTGTTAGGGTCTATGGGTCTATGGGTTAAATAGAAAAATGTATTTATAAAAAAAAATTGTATTATCCATTAAGAATTGATTTATTTCAAAACTTTATCAGCATTAAATGACTCACTGAGGTTGATATGCCGTAAAACAAAACAAACCAAACCAAATCAACAATAAGCCAAACTTGGTAAGTCAGTCTTATTTTGTCATATGAAAGGTTCTTTAATTCTCTAACTTAGCATGCTTTATGCCATTCCTATAGAAAATATCTACAAATACATTCGATAGCTGTTTCTCTTTAGAGCACTTATATACGCGTGGTGTAATGGTTAAAGTCATGGGAAATGGACTCGTCGCTCCGAGTTCAAATCCTGGAAGTGGTAATTGCATTTCACTTAGCGCTAATACCCTTGGGAAAGGTATGAATCCTACTCTCCCTCCAGCTATGGATAAATAGTAGGGCAGACTGTGCTCTTTAACCTTGGTTAGGCAATCAGTCTAGGAGAAGGAAAACTCTGAATTCAAACCTGTTAAACTCCGCTTAAGAAATTGATCTTGTGTCGATTCCTGCTCATGTGGAGGGGTTGGTAAATATATATATATATATATATATATATATATATATATATATATAACATTGTGTTGATAGTAAATAAAAAATATTTGAGATATTGAATACATTTTTTTTTTTTTTTTTCATTTTTGCTTGAAAATTTAATTTGGACAGAAGAAACCGCGAATTTGATTATGATTTTTGTCAAGGGAAAAATATGTAGGAAAATAATTTGCTGGCTTTGCATTAATTGAATATTATTTTTCGAGAGAAGTCATTAAAGGTTTGCCAACATAAATTTATTATAAAATTATCCAATATGAAGCTCGAAGGCTTTATCAAAATTACTTTCATTATTATTAAATATCTTCTTGTTTTTATTTTCATTTTTTAAATTTCTAAATCATTTTTAAAAATGTTACTTCCTATGAAACTGTTCACTTATCTCTTTTTCCTAGTCTCTCTTTTCCTAGTCTCTCTTTTCTTAATACTTACTAATCTTTTCCTTGTATGGCACAAGGTTAGATGGGAGAGAATCTCTCTGGTAAGATAAAGTGAGAATTCTTCAAGCTGTAGCCAAGTCAATGCTACTGTATGGCTACACCACTTGGAATCTAACAAAATGCTTAAAGAAAAAAATAGATGGGAATTGTTACCCCAAAACCTTCAGTACAGAATAAAATCCTTGTATCTTATACACATCTTTGTTAGCTCTCATTAAGAGGAATTACGGGGTCGTAGGGAGCTCTTCTTCTCCCAGTGGTAGGCAATTATTCGGACGAAAGAAGACAAACAATTAAACACATATATTGACAAAGGGTACAAAAAATATTGTTGCAAATTTTGATGGCATTTGCTACTAGACTTATCTGAGAGGTGAAATTACAGTTCGTAGGTAAATTAGCACTAGAAAGGGAATCTACTCACTGTGGTTGTAGAGTGCTGTAGAGACGCGTCCGTTTTGGTCAGTTCTCATACGATAAGTAAAAAGCCCTTTTTATGGGCAAGGTGTTGGGAGTGCTTATTTTAGCGACTCACCTCAGTAACAATCTTCAAATAAGTGATGGGGTTTGATTCTCCCGCCAACCTCGTGTTGGCGATTCGCTCCCCCCCCCCTAGCAGCAGGGGGAGATAATTTTCTATCGTTTTTTCCGATATCATCTCAGTATCACTTTTTCAATATTCTCTGAGCTACCAAAGGAACTACAAAAGGATGCTGTGTGCTGTCTTGAATAAATCTTGGAAGCAGCAAACCACAAAAAAGCAGATATACAACCACTTACCTCCTATTACACAAAACCATTCAAGTAAGATGAACAAGACACTGCTGGAGAAACAAGAACAAACTCATGTGATGATCTGCGAACAGGTGAATGTAGGCTGACCAGCAAAAACTTATATCAATCAGCTCTGTGTGGATTCTGGATGCTGCATGGAAGACCTGCCAGGGGCGATGAGAGACAGGGACGAGTGGCAAGAGAGAGTCCTGGAAATCAATGCTGTCAGCTGTACATGATGATTGTAGAAGCAATATTCCAATTACCATCGAATTGGTAAGACAAATCAACAAAGAAGCCATAACTCAATACGGATCTTAACTTGTTGCAAGCCTACTGCAGAATGCCAGATTATTTATCGAACATCATAATACCACAGAAACCAAGCAGCCAATCAGGACTCAAGGAATGAAATCACCTGAATGCATGAATGGAGTATTCCTGAGTTCCATAAATACCAGCTGTTTTGGGCACCATTTCAATTGTGCTCAGTTAGTTGTTGTTTAAACCAAGAGTATACTAACTTACTTCAACAACAATAATGATGAAGAAGCTTCTAAAAGTGTTTTAGAGTAGCTAGCACCTCTTCAGCACTCTACCAGATGGACTGCCTCATAGCCTTAATTAGTCTACGATTAAGGACTTCAACAGTTGATTAATAAGCTGATTAATATTCAGACTGATCTTACTGTATTTGGCCATACCACATTTGACCCTCCTCTATTTCTTATAAGTTGTCTTGTTAATTGTTTTGTAACTTATTGTTCTGTGTTTTTGTATGTATCCATTAGCACTGGATACTAGAGCTGAATAAATATATTAAGCACTCAATTTCTTCATTCCACCTTGATGATACAACAAAATTATAAGTACATTCCTGCCTAGAAAATCAGCATCTAAAATCCTGGTTTTACCTGGGCTCAAACACTGACACAAAATATCAATAAGAAATAGATAACCAATTCAGCCATGATGAAAATCATTTGTCTTTTTTTGTTTTCTTCTTTTTCTCATTTCATTGGGTAAAAAGGAAATCTATTGCCTGGGTTTGTTCAGGCTCACTGAGCTGAAATTTATAAGAGTTGATGAGATTTTTACTCAGTTTTGCGAAATGTGTTTAGTATTCTATAAAATGTAGGAAAGGGAGAGAACCTACCCATACCTACTGGGGTAGCTGGAGAAGATTTATAAGGTGAGAGGAAATGATGGGAGGGAAGAGGATAAAAAAAAACAGTGAACAGTCTTTCAGAAAAATCATGGATGGATGGGAAAGCAAAATTGAAGAAAGAAGAAAAGAAAAGAAAGAAAGGGAAAAAATGAAAAGAAGTGACAAAAAAATGAGGAGGAAAAAGAAAGAAAAATAAAGAAATAAGCATTTTGTTGACACTAACGGGAAAGAAGAAAAAAGAAAAAAGGAGAGAAGGAAACAAAAAGAAATCAAAGAAAAAAAAAGATGGAAGAAGAAAAAAGAAAGAAAAATGAAGAAATAAGGGATTGTGGACACTAACAGGAAAGAAAAAAGAAGAGAATGGAGAAAAGAAAAAAAATGAATAAAGCAGAAAAAAAATGACCAAAAGAAAAAAGAAAGAAAAATGAAGAAAGAAGGAATTTGTTGACATTATAAAGAAATAAAAAAAAGAAAAGGAAGAAAAAAAGATGAGAAAGGAAGAATGAAAAAGAAAGGAAGAAAAAACTGAAAAAAGCAATAAAAAAATGTTCAAAGAAGAAAAAAGAAAGAAAAATGAAAAATGAAAAATGAAAAAAGAAGGAATTTGTTGACATAAAATAAGAAAAAATAATGAAGAAAAAGAAGAAAGAAAAAGAACTGAAAGAAGAAAAAAGATCACAGAAGAAAAAAATCAAGAAATAAGGGATTTGTTGATACTAACAAAGAATAAGAAAAACTAAGGAAGAAAAAAGAAAAAAGAAGGAAGAGAATGGGGAAAAGAAGTAACAAAACAAAACAAGAAAAAATATGAAGAACTCAAGACTTTGTTGACACAAACAGGAAATAAGAAAAGTCAAACGAAAGAGAAAGTAAGAAAGAAAAAAGAAGCAATGGAAGGAAGAAAGAAAAAAAAAAAAAACTTTGGCAGAAAAAAAAAAGACAGAAGAAGAAAAAATAAGAAATTTGTTGATATTAACAGGAAATGAGAAAAAATAAAGAAGAAGAAATGAAGAAAAAAGAAAACAATGTTTTCGTAATTTTTTTTTTTCAGAGATATTTCTTAGTTATGACAGTAGCTTCGAGTGTTTTATGTGTGGATTTTTGAATTTTAATCTGACACACACATACACACACTCACACACAAACACACACACACACATACATTATGCCAAGGAAGAGGAAAAACCTTCTCTGTCAACATTTCACTTTTGACTATGTACAAATCAGTTCAAGCGAAAAGATGAAAAGAAATCTCCCAGGAATTGTAAGAAGTAACAAGTTTCGCCTGATGTCTGAGGTCAGAAAAAAGAAAGAAAATGATAGAATATTCCACCAAGCAGCAGTTGACTCCTTTTTTTTTTCTTTTTGCTTATTAACAAAAAAGAACAGACAAAATTAAATTACAAAAAAGAAAGTCACCTGATTTCTCCATTTGGTTGCATTTAGTCTGCTGATAAGTAATATAAGATACACTGAATTAAAAAAATTCATATGTATATAAGAAGAAGTCACTATAAGAGGAATAGGAGCCTACTTCTAAACAAAACGAAAAATCTAAGAGAGTCCGTTTGGTGTAGGGGTTACGGTCTTCGGCTGTCAGCTTGACAGTCGGGATTTCGAATCACCCACAAAGCGGTCTTTCTATCTATAGCTCTGCTGATGAGGCCTAATAGGCCGAAATGTACATACAGAGATTGATTTTTCTCGATTTGTTTAGCCTTTCATTGAAATAGGTATGCCCACCTAATTAATCAATTAATTATTTATTAATTAACTTTCAAAAATTAGGTACGACTTCAATTAAGCACATATTCTCCCAAAAATTGTTGGCTAAAAAAAGCCATATCATAAACACATCGCTAATGTGTATTTATTTATCATATGTATATATATATTTCTGAACTTGTCTCTACTTGGAGAATAAAAGTCCTTTCTAAGTTCTTGAATGAAGATAAAATAAAGTCGTCGGGGTGGCCTAAAGTTGGTATCAGCCAGACGGTGAGGGATTCTATCCCCTTTTCACTAGTGCTAGACAGAAGGAGATTGTTTTGGTGTCTGGCGTGAAGTGCCACACCTATCATCAGCTCCTCACTTTACTGCACAGATCCCTGTGCTACTCATGATTTTGGTGATGGCTGGTATCGAACCCAGGACCTTGTGGTTCATAGTTGGAAGCTCCACCGACTGAGCTAAACCACTTGTGGATAATTTCCAACATGTCTGCTTTTATTTTATACATATTTAGAAGGAGACAAAATACTGGGGATCATTGTCAAGTAATGGTTTTTATTTTTTTTAATCAGAAATTGAGATGATTTTTTTTTTAATATAATACTTTGATTTTTAGATAACATGAGGATATTTTTTGCTGTTCATTTTCTTTTTATTGAGTAACAAGATTGTTGCTTGACTTGTGATGGTATATTAAAGTAAGTAAAGTTGTTGGGGTGGCCTAATGTCGGAATCAGCTGAGTTGTCGAGGGCCGGTATCGAACCAGAAACCTTGCAATACCTAAGCAAGTGCTCTACTGAGCTAAACTGGCCCTTAATCTTGCATAATCTCTTTGTTATCCATACATCAGCCATCCTATAAAATTTGGTTTAGTCTCTTTGTTTAATGGCTTATCAATCTTCTTGGGTTATTCAATGCTGTTATAGGTGATATACTCTATAGACTAATGGAATGCGCCGACGGTTACTATAAGTAACAGGGACAATTATGGCTTGGAGAGTAAGCCAATGCGAGTCAGCTCATAACTCTATTTGTCGGACGCATTTCCCACTTCTCTGTACTGTAATTGTCTACTCTTTTGTTAATACATTTTCCTACATTTGCTACCGTCGTTTTGTTCTTATTTGACCCCTTAAAACCCCACAACAAATGCCAAAGCCATCCTTGTAGAAGAACAATAATGGTACAATTTAACCAATAGTTAGGTGGACGAGGGGGTTCATACCTTTCCCAAGAGTATTTGTCCAAACGTTAACTAAATAGCTGACTCGAGTTCAAACTTGCCTACTACAATGTTGCAGCCCAGCATTTTAGTCCCTATGCAATTGGAACCCCTTCCCCATTCTATGAATTCATGAAATGGTGGACCAGAAGTTCTTACTACGACGAACAAAAGTTAAATGACAAAAATTAATAGTTTGCGCATGGAATTGCGCACCCTAGTAAAAGAAGAAAATTAAAATAAAAATTTGTACATTTTCAACCAATCAGAGACGTTCGCGCTTAAAAGGAAATCTATCAAATAGACCCCTTTTGGAGCCTACCCTCAGACTATAAAAAAACAACTTTTCGGATCCCAACCAGAAAGAAATTATTCTTCTAACCAAATCCACATCACTTTAAAGTAAGACAAAGCACATTCACTTATAAGAAGGTATGAACTAATATCTATCTGTCTATCTCTCTTTATCAACCTTTTACGAGATCAGTAGTATTACTTGCTACTGACTGCCATGTGACTTTGAACTCTTACCCTTTCTTTCTCACTTCATAACTTATAACATATTTTCTTACATGTTATAATGAACTTTTAAAAAAAACAAAATTACATTTTGTACACAAGAGTACTGAAAGAACTTTGCTCAGTATTTTGCGTTACCTTTTGTAAACTTTTTCTCAATACAAGTTGTTTGTTTTAATATTGAGTCTTGTTATTTATGCCATGTGCCTGCAGTAATTGAATGTTTTATGGTGTCTTTAAATGTTTGAATATTTTATTGATTATTGACCTCAAACTGGTGACCTTAATACAAAAACATTAAACAGCCCTTACATCCACCATAAATTTAAGTAGGTTTTCATCCCATATGAGTAATGAAAATCTTTTAAAAATAGCATGTTTTGAGCATTACAAAGCATTGGACACTTGCGTTTATATCTACAGATAATTTCTGTTATCTTCTGCATTTTGTCTTAATAGTAGAGATGTCCACCAGTAAATGCCAAGATGGTTAAAGATGGACATTTTTTATAGAAGACATTTTTAAGTTGTTGAAAAAAAGAAAAAAAAAAAGAGTCATTTATATTTGATATTTGTTTTCTTTGACTGCAAAAACAGCTTCAAGGCTTTTTCAATCAGAAACTGAAATAGCAATCAGATGGTGAGCGAGTTTCCACAATACACTCATCAACCAGGCTCTAATATGTGTGGGGGTGGGTGGTGTAGAGGTATATGGGGGGGAGTGAGGTCTAGGTGTCTGTCAGTCTGTCTGCATATATACATGTATACACAAGGATGGATGCACACGTATACACCTAAACATATTCTTATACTAATACAGAGGATGAAGATGAAAATATATGCAAACTCAAATATATGTATATATGTATATTTGGTGAGTCTAATTTTCAATATATATATATATATATGTCTATAATGTATATTTTTTGGATTTAGCATGAAGCAAGGGTAAAGTGAGAAATGAATGAGAAACTGAATCAGATGTTATATGCTAAATTCCATTTTATTTATGGTATACACCTAAACATATACTAATATAGAGGATGAAGATGAAAATATATGCAAACTTAAATATATCTATATATGTATATTTGGTGAGTCTAATTTTCAATGTATACATCATATATATATGTCTATTATATATATATTTTAGGATTTAGTGTGAAGCAAGGGTAAAGTGTGAAATGAATGAGAAACTGAGTTATATGTTATATGCTATGTTCCATTTTATTTCATCCTATATTCATATATTATGTACATATATACATAAAACCAAAACAGCGAGACATATTAATGGGAAATATTTTGCATGTGTATTTTTGAGTGGTAATATTGAATATCTGTGTATGTATAAAACTAAGAATTGTTGTAATATATATATATAAGTTAGGTGTAGAAAGTTTGTAGAAAAAATAAAATGTTAAAAGTTTTGCTGACAGAAATCTGTTTCGAACATATGAAGAGGTCTTTATCAAAGCAACATTGTAAACGGAAAGACGAAATAAATATATCGTTAATCACGAGGCACAGAACGCTCTCGATCAAGACCAGAATTTTCCAAAAATGTTTTAAAAATGCGTATTCTAAGTTAAAAATAAAATAAATTTTATTTTTAAAAATTATAAGCATTTTTATCATTAAAAAAAACTCAAAATAGTTTGATGTAAAAGTGTATATAAATATCAAAAAGTTGAAAATTCCGGTCCTGATTGAGAGTGTTCTGTGTCTTGTGATTAACGATATATTTATTTCGTCTTTCCGTTTACAATGTTGCTTTGATAAAGACCTCTTTATATGTCCGAAACAGATTTCTGTCAGCAAAACTTTTAACATCTTGTTTTTTCTACAAACTTTCTACACATATTGTCGGATTCATATCCATTTTACCTTTCATATAAGTTAGGGTAGTGCAGACATGAAGTCACTTTGTTTGAAAATCATATTGCTGAGAAACTGACAGTTACCAAGAGAGGTTGACTTTGCTACCCTAACTTAGATATATCAATAATATTGATCACTCTTAACTTATGAATATAGCAAAGTATATGATCATTATCATTTATTTTATATATATATATATATATATATATATATATATATATATATATGTATATTTATAAAAGGAATGACTTACCGGTGAAAATATTGGGTTGGTCCTAATATTTGGTTGGTACAAGTGTTATTCGGATAAGTCAGTGTTATAACAAAAATAAAGTGCTCAATAGATAAGTCGAGCGGATTTATCATTGCAGTGCGGGTTAGCTCAGTCAGTAGAGTGTTCGACCAGAACCCACAAGGTTTGTAGTTCAATACCGGTCCTCGCCAACTCAGCGTATGAGTAGCACAGGGATCTGTGCAGTAAAGTAAAGAGCTGATGGTAGGTGTGGCGCTCCACCTCAGTTGCTAAAACAATCTCCTTGGTCTAGCGCTATTGAAAAGGGGATAGACTCCCTCGCTGACTGGCTGATACCGACTTTAGGCCGCCCCGACGACTTTACTTACTTTACTTACTTCAATAAGTCAATAACTTAATGACAAAATAAGCATTTATTTTTACGGAACATGTAAATATCTTTTTACCATCATCTCCTTCCATGTCTGTGAAAATTTCATTTCAAAATTCAGTTAATGACTGTGCCAGGCTACAGATGCCGATTCTCTTTCTTTCTTTATATATACTAGCAAATATATGCACCCTCCGGGTGCAAGTATTTAAATTTTAATATAATAAAATATCATATTAAATTAGAAAGGCTAATGAAACTGTATAAGAATGCAGATAAAAAGATTTGGAACAGACGGGGTATGATTGAAAAATAGAACTTTGAAACTAACTCTTCCATCATTTTCCATTACTCCCGTCTTTCATTGGTAAATTTTCCTAATTTAACTCTTTAGATAAAATAAGAAGTAAAGAATAAATTTACAGTTATTTCTTCTTGTTAATGGATTTCTTTTAAGATTTATCCCCGAGATTTTTGCTCATATTCAATAAGATAAAACCAAAAAATTAGAAATCAATAATACTAAGCATATATTTATTAAAATCAAATTTTTAAGATCAATATGCAAATTAGCCTTCCAATTCACACTGTAATCCGCCATTTTGTTGTATATATAAATACAATTGCATGTTATTAGTATGTAGATATGGTCAACAGTCTTAATGATGTAAAACAATTTTATTAATAATTGAAGTTTAAATTAAAAATAAAATCATGGAGAATGTGATGTAAATAACTAAAAGGAATTGTGACGTATAGTAATATAGTTTCGGTTACAGACAGACAAACCCACAATCTCCATTATAATAAGATATATATATATATATATATATATATATATATATATACTTTGGTGTGGTACCAAGTTTCTTGGTACAAGGTGATTCTAGGTGGGTCCTAATTCTCTACCCGTAGTTTGTTGTAGAGTTCAGGTTCCGTATGAGAGCTCAATGTTTAATTATTGTAAACAGAGCAAAGTTATTTGGGAATAAAAAGGCCTTAAATACCATGGGTATCGTGATTATGGACCATTTCCACTCGAGTGGAAATGGTCCATAATCACGATACCCATGGTATTTAAGGCCTTTTTATTCCCAAATATATATATATATATATATATATATAATTAATAAAATAATTTATTATGCAAGTCTTAATTTCCTGTATATAATTTCTAACACACCTTAAAAGAAATACTGGTTTCTAACAACAAAATTAAAAACTTTTGTTGTTGTTGTTGTTGTTGTTGTTGTTTTTTTGTTTTTTTTAAGAGAAAAATTGGAATAAGATGTAAAATTCTTCAACAATTAACTGAACATATAAATTCAAAAAGACTAAATTAATTACAGAAAGAGAAACATTTTACTCGCTTTGCATTCTCAGTTTCATTGCATCAAAATTAAAAGACTTGAATTTGTTCATTGGAAGTAAGTGGCGTAATGGTCACCGTTGTAGGAAATGGACACGGCGAGAGGAGTTCAAATCCTGGACAAGGCTGTTTGCATTTCACATAGTGCTAATACCCTTTAGAAATGTATGAATAAAACTACTCTTCTCCCAGGTATTTGACAGCTGCCTCTGGTCGTATGGGTTAAAAGGTTTGGCGAACGAAAGTTCATTCGGGTCTCGAACCCGGCCAGAGGTAGCTGTTATGGTATAGCCACACTGATGAAAGGTGAAACCTTGAAACACGTGTCTGTGGATTACTTATTTATTATATATACACTCCCATTGACTAATGGTTGAGTTCTCTGAATAGGGACTTAATTGCAGATTCACCGTTACGGCGTATAGCTAACCCTCGCGTTTGTTTACAAAACGTTTGAGGACTCTAGTGAATTTAATTTCCGCCTAGAAATGTAGCGATTATTTATTCTCCTATATTTGACAGCTGCCTCTGGCCGTACGGGTTAAAAGGTTTGGCGAACGAAAGTTCATTCGTGTCTCGAACCTGGCCAGAGGTAGCTGTTACGGTATAGCCACACTGATGAAAGGTGAAACCTTGAAACACGTGTCTGTGGATTACTTATTTATTATATATATATATATATATATATATATATATATATATATATATACCTTTCACACACTCATAAACACTTAGATATGTACACATATACATAAGAAATACATGTTTTTATCTACATGAACAAATTTGAATTTCAGGAGATTTTATATGCATATATGTATGTGATAAACACTTACATAGATATGCATGTACCATATGTATATCCTTATATGTTGGAAACATATATCCATTAAAAATAAGTATACAAGCATGTTTGCAGGTGTGTATGCTTGAAAATGTATATATTAAATATATGTCAGTAGTCACACACAGAAATATCACAAACAAGATATGCAGTACATGCAAACACACACACACGCAGACTGGGATCTTTTAGCTTGGTATGGTAACAAGTTTCATGTCATGTCCAAGACATCCATTTTTGGGGGTGTCTTACCCCTCTGCATGGAATACAGTTGCCCTGTCGGCTTGGGCTGTATAATAGGCCAACTGTATTTTGATGGGGTGGGTGACAATTTTACTTTTTTCTGGATGATTTGACATGGAATTGCTCGGCTGGAATTCAGAACTTATTCTTTGCTATTACTGCATCAGTTTTTTAAAGTGAAATGTGCCTAGAGGCTGAAGAAGGAAACGTAATCTTGTTGGAAGGTCTGTGAGTAATATAGAAAAAAAAAACCAACAACACTGAAATCTTCCACAGTTGAGAAAAAAACGTTATCAATGATTTTTTAGGGTTTTTTTGAGAATGAGAAAAATATGCTGTTCCAATCTGCTGATATAGTTGGAATTTATTGGACTACTAACATATCTTTGTCGCTCAGATATGAAGTTAGGGTGAGAATTGTGAAAGGAATATTAAATGAACTATATACTAGAGAAGGAAGCGCGTGGTGTAATGGTTAAAGTCATGGGAAATGGACTCGTCGCCCCGAGTTCAAATCCTGGACATGGTAATTATTTCACTTAGCGCTAATACCCTTGGGAAAGGTAGGAATCCTACTCTCTCTCCAGCTATGGGTAAATAGTAGGGCAGACTAGGCTCTTTAACCTTGGTTAGACAACCGGTCTAGGAGAAGGAAAACTCTGAATTCAAACCTGTTGTACTCTGCTTAAGAAATTGACCTTGTGTCGTATCCTGCTCGGGCGGAGGGTTGGTAAATATATATATACTAGAGAAGTCTGAAGAATACATAAGCTAAAACATTGAAATACAAGGAGATACAAAAAAAATTAGAAAAAAAAAGGATGAGGATATGATTCAGTGATGAAAAATCATCATCATCATTGTCGTACTGATAGCATGGATCTCTATGCTCTCTACCTGTCTCTATCAGCCATTGCTCTTGGCAGGTCCTCTGAACAGCATCCAGTATCCATATAGAGCTGATTGATGTAAGTTTTTGCTGGTCAACTCACTCTGGTGTGTCCATGTGTAGGTGCCTAGTGGGGAACATTACATGAGCTTGCCTTTGCTTCTCCAGCAGTGTTCAGAATATTTTGTTCATCTTACCTAGGTGGTTTGTGTGATGGGATGCTAGTGGCTCTTTTGTGGGGTACTGCTTCCAGGATTTATTCAAGACAGCATGCAGTTCTTATCTGGCTTTTATTCCAAGATGGAAGTATTTCATTTATTCAAATCCAACATAAAAATGACAATCAGTTGAAGACATAGCTTGCTATTGAAAAAAGTATAAACAATAAAGATGATGATTTTTATTAGATTTAATCCATCAATATCAATAAGAAAAGCTTGCAATAATTTTCTTGTATAATATTATATCTTTTCAGCTAGTATACAATATCACGAAACTGTGTCCAATCAAATGGTCTTGTGGGAGAGGAACAACGTGAAAACTCAAACTCATTTCAATGCAAATGTTATGATTTGGATTTGTCTCTTAGATTCATAGTAGCACGCATGGTAGATGACGGTGTATCACCGAAATAGCGGTGGTAGAGATGCGGTTAGGTAGAAATTTACGAATTCATTTAACTAGTTGTGAACAAAAATAAATGAATACAAGGAAAAAAACAAGCAAACAATAACAACTAAAAATAAAAACAACAAAACCCCCAAAATAACTATTCTGTGCCTTTAGATGAAAAGATTCAACAACTCAACTTTGCTGTTCAACAGGAATAATCCCAGTGTGCTACCTTCACTATCGGCCAAGTAAAAGTTACGACTACGATCAAGTCAAATAATGTCAAGTCATATAATAATATAATAATAATAATAATATCTTTTGCTAGTATATATTAGGTCTGAGACCTGTCAGCTGTTCCTTATAAACGTTCAATCTTAATTCCACAGAATATTCATACTCTTTCCACAGATTATCTAACATTACCTTAAAGGAGTTTAGAGATGGGGCATTCACTATTGATGATGGTAGTTTATTCCATGTATTCACCACTCTGTTACTAAAATAATTTTGTCTTGCATTTGCTTTAAACATTTTTTAAAGAGTTTTAATTTATATTTTGAGCAATGTTTAGTAGATCAAAGTTTGTTGAATAAAATCCATGTGTAATTTGTAGATTTCAATCTTATACCCTCTTGTATGTCGATAAACCAAACTTGATAAGTCAATGTTCCCAAGTCTTTCTTTATACAAAAGGTTTTTTTAAATCATCCGTTACTTTACTAGCTCTCCTTTATATTCTTATTTTCTATTGTCAACATCCAATTTATACAAAGAAATTCAACTGTTTGTCTCAAAGGACAAGTTTCTGTTCAATTTCACTTTTCACTTTCTGTTCAACTCATTCAAAAATTTTGAAGATTCTCCAATGATAATCAATAAGAATTCCGTTTGACATTTACCTCAGAGAATTGAAACTTTTCATTTGATTTTTTCTTTTGCATTTTATATTAGTTTTTTTTTTCTGTGCCATTATTACTTATTAGGGTTTCTTATGTTCAAAATTTTATTTTTTTATCTTTCTTTCTTTTTGCCTTCCATTTTTCATTACTTTTGTTTTTCTTATATAAAATTTTTCTTATTTATTTATTCATATTCTTTTTCAATTTTTTCATTCCCGTATATTTTTCATTCTTTCTTTTTTGTGCATTCATTTTTTCATGCTCTCTTATTCCATTTTCATTCTTTTCTTTATTCATTTTTATTTCTTCCTCCCTTTATTTTTCATTCTTTTTAAAAAAAATTTCATTTTTCTTTTCTTTGTTTCTTCATCCCTACCCTCACTATTCTTTATCCTTTATTAAAAATTCTTCCTCCCTTTATTTTTTCATTCTTTTTTTTTAATTTGAAAAAAAATGTTTTCTTCTTTGTTTCTTCAATTTTTTCCTCTTGTATTCTTTAATCATTTTTTTTCATTTTTTTCCTTTCCTTTATTCTTCATTCTTTTTTAATTTCTGTATATTTTTCATTTTTCCTTCTCTATCGTTCAGGTAAAAACCTCTTAATCTCAAAAGAATAATTCATTCAGCTAATCTTTAGAATAATTGCATGGTTTGATCTTTTTCATATTATAAGAATAACCTTATGAATATCTGTAAGAACAAAAAATAATGGTCCTGCTTGATAGCTGAGATAGTTGAATTTCTTTCTGTTGCATAATATATGTGTTAGCATAGATTATTACAAGCACCAATGTAGACCTGCTGCAGTCTACATTGAGTCTCTTACAGCCAATCAATCTACATGGTACTGCGGACAGGATTTTGATTGGCTGTAGAGATTAGTACAGACTGAAGCAGATTCAACTTGCAACACAAGTTGAATACTGTCCAGTCTACACTAATCTTTACATGGCGCTGCGGACAGGATTTTGATTGGCTGTAGAGATTAATGTAGACTGCAGCAGATTCAACTTGCAACACAGTTGAATACTGATCAGTCTACACAAATCTCTAAACAGAGCCGTTTGCGCCACCATGTAATGATTTGTGTAGACTGAAGCAGATTCAAACTTGCAACACAGTTGAATACTGATCAGTCTACACAATCTCTACATCCGTCATTTTCTGTTTGTTTCTCCTTGTGCCTAACTCAGCTAAGCAAATATTTCTTCTATTTCACTCTTTTTCATTGGAAGGACCAAATTGTAGATACACTTTTTAAAAGATATTAAATTCCTCATTGTTGCATTATGGTTAAGGAAATAAAGATTTTTTTTTAATTAATGAAAGATTTTAAGAGGGTCAGCAAATGAATAAATATGAGACACCACACCAACAGATACGGAATAGAGAGAGTGTTTCTGAAACATCCTTTATTCAGGATTGAATATTAGACCTAAGTATTTTTTAGTAGATTCTGAAACACTTGGTGCTGATTGTAAAAATGGTGCATAGTGGTTTGGTCAGAAGAGGTGGGGGGGTCAAGCAGGCATAGGCATTCAGCTGGAAGTAAGTGGGGCCAATATGATATAAGCAGTCTGAATTGGGAGTCCAGGATTCAGAAGTTAATTAGTCACTTCAAGCTAGCAGTTGTTGGGTAGTCTCATAAGGCTTACTGCCCTGTCGGGTGAATAGGCTCCTGTGTCTTCCTGCCCCCATGAGCTTGTAAGTCAAAATGTATCTAAGGAAGAATGAAAAACATACACCAATAAAGTTTCTGTCGGTGTTGTTAATACAAGTTTACCAAGCCAATGAAGATGATGGTTCAACATATACAGATACGTGCCCAGAGATAAAAAACAATTCCTGAAATAGTGCCGACCAATACAACAATATCATGAAGTGATACAGGACTATACAACATCGTGGATTTTATGATGATTGAGTTTTTTTTTAAAAAAACATTGCATCCATTGTGATGCAATAGAAGTGCAGCAATAAGAAAGAGAAGCAAACAATAGAGGATTTTCTTCGATATAATTTTTGTATATTTTTTTTATGATTAGCAAAGTTAATCTTGGATGGAAAAGATAGGTTTAATTTCTCTAAAACTATAAACAATCCAAATCTTTAAAAAGGAGGTGGAAACAATTAGTAATGAATAAAAAGATTTTAAGAAAGAATTAGGAATGAAAAAGGGATGAAAAGGAAATTTGTAGGAATAAGACAAGAAGAAAAGAAAGAAGAAAGAAGGGAAACGAAATTGAAGACAAAAAGAAAGGGAAAACAGAAATAAAGAATGGACAAGAAAGTGGGGAAAGAACAGAGAAAGAAAATAAAACAAATAAACAGGAAGAAGAAAGGAGAAGATAAAAAGAAAAAGAAGCGGAAAATTGAGAAAGAAATATAGAGAAGATACTAAGGTAAGAAAAGAATGGAATAAAGAGGAAAGAAAAAGAAAGGAAACAAAGAAGAAAGTAAAAAAGAAATAATGTTGCATACTGGCTTCAAATTCTATATGTTGTATAGCGGCTTCTTCAATTCACGCTGCTCTAAATCATATACGTTAGTACTGGGGTTTTCACTGTACGAGATGTATGTTAGTAGTCAGCTACTACCAACTACTGGACTTTAATAAACAACAATACGTATGTACAAGAGAGGACCTTCTTTATTTCTTCGGTGTGTGTGTGGTGAAGGCGCAGAGCTTACAATGAGTGCCCAAGGGTTGACGATAGACTACTACTGAGGGATGACTAAGCGCTTGTGGAAGTAAAGGGGTGGCTGGTGGCGTCTCACGCCCTTGGCCGTGACAGACCGTATCGACGGTCCTCCTTGTGATCTGTTTGCTGTCTCCTGTCTGACTCTCTGCCTGGGATCCCTGACTTCCTTTTATATATAATAAACGCCTACACGTTTTCTTTTGTTATTTTTAATCGCGGACATCTATTTCCGAACTTATTGTTACTTTGTTCACTTTTACCTGGGAGAAAAAGTCCTTTATCATTTTTGGTCGTCTTTTCTTTGTTTTAATCTAACTGGAAATTCCTATTTCCGTTTGTACAATATACAACAATAAGAAGAAAAAAGAATTTAAGAGAAAAGAGAAGAAAGAAGAAAGAAAAAGAAAGAAAGGTAAAGAAAGAAAAAAGAAGGAATGAATTAGGAGACACAATGAACAGAAGAAAGTAAAAGAAGAAAAAGGGGGAAGAAGAAAAGGATGAAAAAAGTTTTTTAAAAAGTTAGTAGGTTTGGTATTGAACTTGAATCTTTGTGGTTCTAAGGTAAGTGAACAGTTATAATTTTAAATGAAAAAAAAAAAAGAGAAAAAAAGAATTGTTTTTTTTAACTCTTTACCTACTTTAAAACACACTCACAGTGGCTCTCCCACCTCTGTAATCCTACTGTAAACTGCTAGCAGCAGCTCTCACCACATGTCATTTGTTTAGACTGAAAAATGCCTATGTAAACACCCTGTCATCTTTTGTCTTATGATAGTGAATTTTTGAAATATCCATGATACAGGTAGAAAATGGCAAGAAAATTTGGTTCAACCGTGTGGAAAATTTGGTAGGCAAAGAGATAAAAAGTAGATAAGATAAGCCTCTATTTCGGACAAACTTGGTTTATAATCATTTAGATGTTTTGATCTATTCAGCTCAGCTTTTGAAACTATTCTGTTAGTCAAATCAAAGCCTAAAAGCTTCCTGTTAAACCCAAGTTTCTCACGCAGCCTCACCTTTGCGGCCTCTACCTATCTTTCTCTTCCAAATCTTTTTGTATATCTGTCCTTTCTTTCTTGTTTCATGTAATCATGGATAAAATGTGTCCTTTGATAGGGTAGACATCTTTGCAACTGAGTGGTCCCAACTAGCCAAGTCAAACTACTCTAAACACGGACAAATACCTAAACAATGAACCCGGGTCAAGCTGTGAATTTGTGTTGTGAATATATTTCTGTTTGTTCAGAGGAAAGTTAACAACTTTAATGTATTTGCCAAATAGGCTTGCACTGAAACTCTAATTGTGAAATATAAAAACTATCATTGATTTACATTTGATATTACAGTATTTATGGAAGTAGTTTAGGTATAAGTACTAGAATTTTGAGAAACATTAGTTAGCAGATACCTCATCTTCATATACAAGGATTAGTTCAAAAGTAATGCAGTTTTGTTAGGACAGGTATAATTTATCAACACAGGAACATTGTATCATACATCAAAATGAAGTGGTCCTCTGTGGATCATGTCCTATTCTCCATATAGGTGTGTCAAAAAAGTAATGCCATTTTGTTTAGGAACAGGTATAAATTACGCAACACAGACATGTATCATACAATCAAATGAAGCTGGTCCTCTGTGGATCACGTCCCTTCTTCCTCCATATAGTGTGGTGCAAAAAGTATGGCCATTTTGTTTTAGGCGGTATAATTATCAACAGCAGGAACAGTTCATAACATCAAAATGAAGCTGGTTCTCTGTGGATGCATTGCCCTTCTCTTCTCCACAATAGGTGTGCAAAAAGTAATTGCCATTTTGTTTAGGACAGGTATAATTACCCAACACAGAAAATTGTATGCGTACATCAATGAAGCTGGTCCTCTGTGGATCATGTCCCTACTTCTCCATATAGATGTATAAAAAAGTCAATGCCATTTTGTTTAGGACAGGTTAATACCAACACAGGAACATGTATCATACATCAAAATGAGCTGGTCCTCTGTGGAATCATGTCACTACTTGCTTCTCCACATAGGTGTGTCAAAAAGTAATGCATTTTGGATTAGGACAGGTATAATCACCGAACACAGAACATGTATCATACATCAAATGAAATTGGTCTCTGTGGATCATGTTCCCTTCTTTTCACAGATAGTCAGTCATTTCTCTCATAGCAATGTTCCACCTTTAGATGAAAAGCACATAATCCCTGTCCCGTCTTTGAGCCAGTACTTCCTTCTGCACAGTTACTTTCACTAATACGACTGGGTTCTTTAAGCCTTGATTAAGCAACCAAGTGTGAAGAAGGAAGTTCTGAAATTCAACCGTTTTTACTCTGCTCAAATTAACCTTTTGTCACATCCGAGCCCATGGCATTTGTTTGTTTTGTTTTACGGCATATCACCTGCAGTGGGTTATTTAATGCCGATAAGTTTTGAAATAGAATCAATTCTTAATGGATAATACAATTTTGTTTATCAACTCATGTTTTTTCTATTAACCCATAGATGGGACCCTAACAGGTTACTACCGACTCTGGGTCAGAGTGGGACCAGGGAGCATGGTGGATGAAGGGTGGGCTCCACATTCCCCAAAAGCCTCCAGAACTGGAACCTCACCATCAATTAGGTTTTAACGTCATTCCCAGGACATGTAACCCGCAGCCCACCACCTTCTGCACCCATATGATAAAAAGGGTTGGGGCTTTGCTCATAAAGGGCAATAGGGTTGGGAAAATCATATAGGGTTGCCTAGGCTTGACGTGACCAGCCGATGATCGGAGGGGGCCTTCTGACCACCTGTCTCAGCCCAAGATAGAGAACAAAAGTGGAGTATTGTATGTGCATGACTGTCATGCCACCTGGCTCTATCCTTAAGCCATCATGGGTCGCCACCACGGCCAACAAGGTGGCCCCCATTGGGGAATCTTACCCTCTGCAGAGGTGCAGTCGGTAGCAAAGCCGACAGGGTGGACTTTTAATTTTGAAAGAGAAACTAAGTTTAGATCTGCTAAACTAGCTTACAAACCTTACACTACCTGAAGGTGGATCAAGGGGGATCTTATATACCATCAGACAGAACGCGCGTAGTGTATGGTTAAAGTATGGGAAATGGAACTCGTCGCTCGAGTCAAAAACCTGGACGTGGTAATTGCATTTCACTTAGCACTAATACTCTTGGGAAAGGTTATGAATTCCACTCTCCCTCCAGTATGGGTAAATAGTTGGGCAGATTGGGTCTCTTTAACCTTGGTTAGGCAAACCGGTCTAGGAGAAGGAAACTCTGAATCAACCTGTTGTACTCCGCTTAACGAAAATTGACTTGTGTCCACATCCTGCTCATGCGGAGGAGTTGGTAATATATATATACCATCAGACATTGCTTCAGAAGGCCCAAGTAAATTTTTAGTTAATTGATGAAGAATTACGTAAAGTAGATCTCAAAAATAACTATTACTATGTAGTATTTACAAGCTTAGTATTGTCATTTACTCCTGTTAAGGTTATTTAGTATGGGGCTCAATATGATGATCGATCACACATTGTAATTTTGGCTGCAAAATGAGCAGAATGCGAATAATCACACTATGGTAACTGAATCAAGTAATTCTTCTAATCTTGTTCATTAGAAGAGATATATTAAACATTACAAGGATGAATTAACGAGGAAGAATTAATTAAGATAAAACAGAAATTATTGAAAGGAAAAATAATTTATGAGGAAGTGCAAGAAGTGCCTCAAAAATGCTACCCGGTGACTATCAAAATACAACCCAGCTTCGTCGTTAATTCTGTTTATTTATTCGTAATTCCTTGTTTAGATATGAAGATGGATATATAAATTTTGAATAGACTGAGATAGTAGGTAGATAAACAAACAAAATATATAATAGATACGAACAATGGAGATAAGATGATAGATATTTTTAGACAAGTAATGTATTTGGGGGGGGGGTCGCTCTTTTTTTGTCCGTAATTCTGTTTATTTAAACTACCTATCTATCTCAGTCTATTCAAAATATATATCCATCTTCATATCTAAACAAGAATTACGATAATAAACAAGAATTAGCGACGAGCTGGGGTGTTATTTTGATAGTCACGGGTAGCAAATTTTGAGGCACTTCTTGCACTTCCTCATAATTATTTTCCTTTCAATTAATTCTGTTAATCTATTAATTCTTCCTCGTTAATTCATCCTTGGTAATGTTTATATATCTCTTCTAAATGAACAAGATTAGAAGGAATTACTTGATCCAGTTAACCATAGTGTGATTATTCGCATTTGCTCATTTTTTGCAGCCAAATTTACAAGTGGTGGATCCGATCATCATGAGCCATTACTAACCTAACCCTTAACAGAGTAAATGACAATAAATAAGCTTTGTAAATCCTACATAGTAAATAGTTATTTTTGAGATCTACTTTTAAGCAGTAATCTCATCAATTACACTAAAAATTTACTTGGCCTCTTGATAGCATGTCTGATGGTATATATATATTTACCAACTCCTCCGCTAGCAGGATGTGACACAAAAGTCAATTTTTAAGCGGAGTACAACAGGTTTGATTCAGAGTTTTCCTTCTCTAGCACCGGTGCCTAACCAAGGTTAAAGAGCCCATCTCCCTACTATTTTACCCATAGCTGGAGGGAGAGTGGAATTCATACCTTTCCAAGAGTATTAGTGCTAAGTGAAATGCATTACCACGTCCAGGATTTGAACTCGAGGCGACGAGTCATTTCCCATGACTTTAACCATTACACTACGCGCGTTCCTTCCTGATGGTATATCAGATCCCTTGATCACTTCAGGTAGTGTAATGGTTTGTAACGCTAGTTTAAAGCAGATCTAAACTTAGTTTCTCTTTCAAATTAAAAGCCACCCTGTTCGCTGTACGACTGCCACCTCTGGGCAGAGGGGTAAAGATTCCCCCAATGGGGGCCACCTGTTTGGCCGTGGTGGCGACCCATGATGCTTAAGGATAGAGCCCAGGTGGATGAGGCAGTTTCATGACATACAATTACTCGCACTTTGTCTCTAATCTGGGCTAGAACAGGTGTCAGAGAGGCCCCCTCCGATTAATCGGCTGGTCACTCAGCCCTAGCACCTATATGATTTTCCACCCTTTGCCTTATGGCAAGCCACCCCTTTTTTATCATATGGTGCTAGAAGGTGGTGGCTGCGGTCTACATGTCCTGGGAATGAACGTTAAACTCATTGATGGTGAGGTTCCAGTTTCTGAGGTTTTGGGGAAATGTGGAGCACCCCTTCATCACCATTGCTCCCTGGTCCACTCTGACCCAGAGTGGTAGTACCTGTAGGGTCCCATCTATGGGTTAAATAGAAAAACATGAGTTGAAAACAAATTGTATTATCCATTAAAGAATTGATTTATTTTCAAAAACTTTATCGGCATTAATAACCACTGAGGTGATAATGCGTAAACAAAACAAACAATTTGCCATGGAGGCAGGAATGTGAAAAAAGGTTAATTTTGAAGCAGAGTATAAAACGGTTTGAAATTCAGAACTTTCCTTCTTCTACACTGTTGCTTAATCAAGGCTAAGAACCCAGTCTGGTAGTGAAGTAACTGGCAGAAGTGAAGTACTGGCTCAAAGAACGGACAGGGATATGTGCTTTCATTAAAGGTGGAACATTGCTATTTGAGAGAAATGATGACTATCAGGGTGGAAAAGAAGGGACATGATCCACAGAGGACAATTTCATTTTGATTAATGATACATGTTCCTTGTGTCGGTGATTTACCTGTCCTAACCAAAATGGCATTACTGTTTTGACACACCTGTGGAGAAGCATGACATGAATCAAGAGGACAGCTTCATTTTTGATGTATGATACATGTTCCTGTGTTTGGTGATTATACCTGTCCTAAACAAATTGGCTGAACTTTTTTTATACATTATATGGAGAAGTAGGGACATGATCCACAGAGGCCAGCTCATTTGAATGTACGATACATTTTTCTGGTGTTGGGTATTATACTGTCCTAAACAAAATGGCATTACTTTGACAACACCTATGTGGAGAAGAAGGGACATGAATCACAGAGACCAGCTTCAATTTTGATGTATGATACATGTTTCCTGTGTTGATAATTATACCGTCCTAAACAAAATGGCATTACTTTTGAACACACCTATATGGAGAAGAAGGGACGTGATCCACGAGGACCAGCTTCATTTTGAATGTTATTGATACATGTCCTGTGTTGGTAATTAATACCTGTTCCTAAACAAAATGGCATTACTTTTTGACACACCTATATGGAGAAGTAGGGACATGATCCACAGAGGACCAGCTTTCATTTTGAATGTATGATACATGTTCCTGTGTTGATAATTATACCTGTCCTAAACAAAATGGCCTTACTTTTTGAACTAATCCTTGTTATGAAGATGAAGGTATCTGCTAAGCTAATGTTTCTGCAAATTCTAGTACTTATACCTAACCTACTTCCATAATTACTGTAATATCAAATGTAAATCAAGATGTTTTATATTTCATCAATGTAGAGTTTCAGTGCAGCCTATTTTGGCAATACATTAAAGGTTGTAACTCGTTCCTCTGAACAAACAGAAATATATTCACAACACAAATTCACAGCTTGACCCGTGGTCATTGTTTAGGTATTTGTCCCGTGTTTAAGTAGTTTGACTTGGCTTTGACCACTCATTTGCAAAGATGTCTACCCTATCAAAGGACACATTTTATCATGATTAACAATGAACAAGAAAGGAAGGAGCAGATATACAAAAAGATTGTGGAGAGAAGATAGGTAGAGGCCGCAATAGGTGAGGCTGGTGAGAAACTTGGGTTTAACAGGAAGCTTTTAGGCTTTGATTTTGACTAACAAATAGTTTCAAAAAGCTGAGCTGAATAGATCAAACATCTAAATGATTATAACCAAGTTTGTCCGAAATAGAAGGCTTATCTTAATCTATTTTTTCTCTTTGCCTACCAATTTTCCACACGGTTGAAACAAAATTTTTTTCCCCCTTTTGGCCATTTTTTTTTTTCCCCTTTACCCTGGGTTTAAAATCATGGGGGGGATATTTCAAATTCCTATCAGATAAGAACAAAAGATGACAGGGGTGTTTACATAGGCATTTTTCAGTCTAAACAATGACATGTGTGGAGAGCTTGCTGCTAGCAGTTTACAAGTAAGATTACAGAGGTGGGAGAGGCCACTGTGAGTGGTTTAAAGTAGGTAAAGAGTTAAAAAACTTCTTTTTTTCTCTTTTTTTTTTTCATTTAAAATTTATAACTGTTCACTTACCTTAGAACCACAAAGATTCAAGTTCAATACCAACCTGCACTAACTTTTAAAACTTTTTTCATCCTTTTCTTTCTTCCCCTTTTTCTTCTTTTACTTCTTCTTTGTTCATTGCTGTCTTCCTAATTCATTCCTTCTTTTTCTTCTTTTTAAACCTTTCTTTCTTCTTTCTTCTTTCTTCTCTTTTCTTCTTAATTCCTTTTTCTTTCTTATTGTTTTATATTGGTACAAACGGAAATAGGAATTTCCAGTTAGATTAAACAAAGAAAAGACGACAAAAATGAATAAAGGACTTTTTTCCGGTAAAAGTGAACAAAGTAACATAAGTTCGGAAATAGAATTTGTCCGCTGATTAAAGATAACAAAAAGAAAACGTGTAGGCGTTTGATATATATAAAGGAAGTCAGGGATCCCAGGCAGAGAGTCAGACAGGAGACAGCAAACAGATCACAAGGAGGACCGTCGATACGGTCTGTCACGGCCAAGGGCGGTGAGACGCACCAGCCACCCCTTTACTTCACAGCGCTAGTCATCCCAGCAGTAGTAGTAGTCATCGTCAACCGCTTGGGCACTCATTGTAAGCTCTGCGCTTCACCACACACACACCGAAGAAAATAAAGAAGGGCCTCTCTTTGTACATACGTATCTGTTGTTTATTAAAGTCCAGTAGTTGGTAGTAGCTGACTACTAACAAATACTGCTTTGGGTACAGTGAAAACCGACCGTACTAACGTATATGATTTAGAGCAGCGTGAATTGAAGAAGCCGGCTATACCAACATATAGAATTGAAAGCCAGTATGCAACATTTTTCTTTTTTCTTTCTTCTTTGTTTCCTTTCTTTTTCTTTCCTCTTTATTCCATTCTTTTTTCTTACCTTAGTATCTTTCTTCTATTTTCTTTCTTCATATTTTTCCGCTTCTTTTTCTTTTATCTTCTCCTTTCTTTCTTCCTGTTTATTTTGTTTTATTTTCTTCTCTGTCTTTTTCTTCCCACTTTCTTGTCCATTTCTTTATTTCTGTTTCCCTTTCTTTTTTGTCTTCAATTTCGTTTTTTTTTTCCCTTTCTTCTTTCTTTCTTTCTTTCTTGTTCTTATTCCTACAATTTCCTTTTCATCCCTTTTTTTCATTCCTAATTCTTCTTAAACTCTTTTTATTCATTACTAATTGTTTCCACCTCCTTTTTTAAGATTGGAATTGTTTATTAGTTTTTAAGAGAAATTAACCCAATTTTTTTTCTTTTCCATCCAAGATTAACTTTGGCATAATCATAAAAAAAAATATACAAAAATAATATCGAAGAAAATCTTATTGTTTGCTTCTCTTTCTTATTGTGCTGCACTTTCTGTATTGCATCACAATGGAATGCATGTTTTTTTAAAAAAAAACTCAATCATCATAAATCACGATGTTGTATAGTCCTGTATCACTTCATGATATGTTGTATTGGTCGGCACTATTTTCAGGAATTGTTTTTTACTCTGGGCACTGTATCTGTATATGTTGAACATCATCTTCATTGGCTTGGTAAACTTGTATTAACAACACCGACAGAACTTTATTGGTGTATGTTTTCATTCTTCCTTAGATACATTTTGACTTACAAGCTCATGGGGGCAGGAAGACACAGAGCCTATTCACCCGACAGGGCAGTAAGCCTTATGAGACTACCCAACAACTGCTAGCTTGAAGTGACTATTAACTCTGAATCCTGACTCCCAATTCAGACTGCTTATATCATATTGGCCCCACTTACTTCCAGCTGAAATGCCTATGCCTGCTTGACCCCCCCACCTCTTCTGACCAAACCACCTATGCACATTTTTACAATCAGCACCAAGTGTTTTCAGAAATCTACTAAAAAATACTTAGGTCTAATATTCAATCCTGAATAAAGGATGTTAAAACACTCTCTCTATTCTATCTGTTTGTGGTGTCTCATATTTATTCATTTGCTGACCCTCTTAAAATCTTTCATTATTAAAAAAAATTCTTTATTTCCTTAACCATAATGCAACAATGAGGGAATTTAATATCTTTTAAAAAGTGATCTACAATTTGTCCTTCCAATGAAAAAGAGTGAAATAGAAGAAATATTTGCTTAGCTGAGTTAGGCACAAGGAGACATAACAGAAAATGACGTGTAGAGATTTGTGTAGACTGATCAGTATTCAACTGTGTTGCAAGTTGAATCTGCTTCAGTCTACACAAATCATTACATGGTGCTGCAAACGGCTCTGTAGAGATTTGTGTAGACTGATCAGTATTCAACTGTGTTGCAAGTTGAATCTGCTGCAGTCTACATTAATCTCTACAAGCCAATCAAAATCCTGTCCGCGCAGCGCCATGTAAAGATTAGTGTAGACTGATCAGTATTCAACTGTGTTGCAAGTTGATCTGCTTCAGTCTGTACTAATCTCTACAGCCAATCAAATCCTGTCCGCAGTACCATGTAGATTTTGATTGGCTGTAGAGATCAATGTAGACTGCAGCAGTCTACATTGGTGCTTGTTAATATCTATGCTAACACATATATTATGCAACAGAAAGAAATTCAACTATCTCAGCTATCAAGCAGACCATTATTTTTTGTTCTTACAGATATTCATAAGGTATTTCTTTAATATGAAAAGATCAACCATGCAATTGATTCTAAAGATTAGCTGAATGAATATCTTGAGATTTTAAGAGTTTTTAACCTGAAGCGATAGAGAAGGAAAAAATGAAAAATATACAGAAATTAAAAAGAATGAGAATAAAGGAAGGAAAATGAAAAAAATGGATAAAGAATACAAGAGGAAAAAATGAAGAAACAAAAAGAAACATTTTTTTCAAATTAAAAAAAAGAATGAAAAAATAAAGGGAGGAAGAATTTTTAATAAAGGATAAAGAATAGTGAGGGTGAGGGATGAAGAACAAAGAAAAGAAAATGAAATTTTTTTTAAAAGAATGAAAATAAAGGGGAGGAAGAAATAAAATGAATAAAGAAAAGAATGAAAATGGATAAGGAGATGAAAAATGAATGCACAAAAAAGAAAGAATGAAAATATACGGGAATGAAAAATTGAAAAAGAATATGAATAAGATAAATAGAAAATTATTTAGAAAACAAAGTAAATGAAAAATGGAAGGCAAAAGAAAGAAAGATAAAAAATAAAATTTTTGAACATAAGAAACCTAATAAGTAATAATGGCACAGAAAAAAAAAACTAATATAAAATGCAAAAGAAAAATCAAATGAAAAGTTTCAATTCTCTGAGTAAATGTCAAACGGAATTCTTTATTGATTATCATTGGAGAATCTTCAAAATTTTTGAATGAGTTTGAACAGAAAGTGAAAGTGAAATTGAACAGAAACTTGTCCTTTGAGACAAACAGTTGAATTTCTTTGTATAAATTGGATGTTGACAATAGAAATAAGAATATAAAGGAGAGCTAGTAAAGTAACGGATGATTTAAAAAAACCTTTTGTATAAAGAAAGACTTGGGAACATTGACTTATCAAGTTTGGTTTATCGACATACAAGAGGGTATAAGATTGAAAATCTACAAATATACACATGGATTTTATTCAACAAACTTTGATCTACTAAACATTGCTCAAAATATAAATTAAAACTCTTTAAAAAATGTTGTAAAGCAAATGCAAGACAAATTATTTTAGTAACAGAGTGGTGAATACATGGAATAAACTACCATCATCAATAGTGAATGCCCCATCTCTAAACTCCTTTAAGGTAATGTTAGATAATCTGTGGAAAGAGTATGAATATTCTGTGGAATTAAGATGAACGTTTTATAGGAACAGCTGACAGGTCTCAGACCTAATATACTAGCTGAAAAGATATTATTATTATTATTATTATTATTATTATGACTTGACATTATTTGACTTGATCGTAGTCGTAACTTTTACTTGGCCGATAGTGAAGGTAGCACACTGGGATAATCCTGTTGAACAGCAAGTTGAGTTGTTGAATCTTTTCATCTAAAGGCACAGAATAGTTATTTTTGGGGGTTTTGTTGTTTTTATTTTTAGTTGTTATTGTTTGCTTGTTTTTTCCTTGTTATTCATTTATTTTTGTTCACAACTAGTTAAATGAATTCGTAAATTTCTACCTAACCGCATCTCTACCCACCGCTATTTCGGTGATACACCGTCATCTACCATGCGTGCTACTATGAATCTAAGAGACAAATCCAAATCATAACATTTGCATTGAAATGAGTTTGAGTTTTTCAACGTTGTTCCTCTCCACAAGACCATTTGATTGGACACAGTTTCGTGATATTGTATACTAGCTGAAAAGATATAATATATAACAAAAAATATTGCAAGCTTTTTCTTATTGATATTGATGGATTAAATCTAATAAAAATCATCATCTTTATTGTTTATACTTTTTTCAATAGCAAGCTATGTCTTCAACTGATTGTCATTTTTATGTTGGATTTGAATAAATGAAATACTTCCATCTTGGAATAAAAGCCAGATAAAACTGCATGCTGTCTTGAATAAATCCTGGAAGCAGTACCCCACAAAAGAGCCACTAGCATCCATCACACAAACCACCTAGGTAAGATGAACAAAATATTCTGAACACTGCTGGAGAAGCAAAGGCAAGCTCATGTAATGTTCCCACTAGGCACCTACACATGGACACACCAGAGTGAGTTGACCAGCAAAAACTTACATCAATCAGCTCTATATGGATACTGGATGCTGTTCAGAGGACCTGCCAAGAGCAATGGCTGATAGAGACAGGTAGAGAGCATAGAGATCCATGCTATCAGTACGACAATGATGATGATGATTTTTCATCACTGAATCATATCCTCATCCTTTTTTTCTAATTTTTTTTTGTATCTCCTTGTATTTCAATGTTTTAGGCTTATGTATTCTTCAGACTTCTCTAGTAATATATATTTACCAACCCCTCCGCCCGAGCAGGATACGCACAAGGTCAATTTCTTAAGCAGAGTACAACAGGTTTGAATTCAGAGTTTTCCTTCTCCTAGACCGGTTGTCTAACCAAGGTTAAAGAGCCTAGTCTGCCCTACTATTTACCCATAGCTGGAGAGAGAGTAGGATTCCTACCTTTCCAAGGGTATTAGCGCTAAGTGAATAATTACCATGTCCAGGATTTGACTCGGGGCGACGAGTCCATTTCCCATGACTTTAACCATTACACCACGCGCTTCCTTCTCTAGTATATAGTTCATTTAATATTCCTTTCACAATTCTCACCCTAACTTCATATCTGAGCGACAAAGATGTTAGTAGTCCAATAAATTCCAACTATATCAGCAGATTGGAACAGCATATTTTCTCATTCTCCAAAAAACCCTAAAAATCATTGATAACGTTTTTTTCTCAACTGTGGAAGATTTCCAGTGTTGTTGGTTTTTTTTTTCTATATTACTCACAGACCTTCCAACAAGATTACGTTTTCCTTCTTCAGCCTCTAGGCAACATTCACTTTAAAAAACTGATGGCAGTAATAGCAAAGAATAAGTTCTGAATTCCAGCCGAGCAATTCCATGTCAAATCATCCAGAAAAAAGTAAAATTGTCACCCCACCCCATCAAAATACAGTTGGCCTATTATACAGCCCAAGCCGACAGGGCAACTGTATTCCATGCAGAGGGGTAAGACACCCCCAAAAATGGATGTCTTGGACATGACATGAAACTTGTTACCATACCAAGCTAAAAGATCCCAGTCTGCGTGTGTGTGTGTTTGCATGTACTGCATATCTTGTTTGTGATATTTCTGTGTGTGACTACTGACATATATTTAATATATACATTTTCAAGCATACACACCTGCAAACATGCTTGTATACTTATTTTTAATGGATATATTTTCCAACATATAAGGATATACATATGGTACATGCATATCTATGTAAGTGTTTATCACATACATATATGCATATAAAATCTCCTGAAATTCAAATTTGTTCATGTAGATAAAACATGTATTTCTATGTATATGTGTACATATCTAAGTGTTTTATGAGTGTGTGAAAGGTATATATATATATATATATTATATATATATATATATATATATAATAAATAAGTAATCCACAGACACGTGTTTCAAGGTTTCACCTTTCATCAGTGTGGCTATACCGTAACAGCTACCTCTGGCCAGGTTCGAGACACGAATGAACTTTCGTTCGCCAAACCTTTTAAACCCGTACGGCCAGAGGCAGCTGTCAAATATAGGAGAATAAATATATCGCTACATTTCTAGGCGGAAATTAAATTCACTAGAGTCCTCAAACGTTTTGTAAACAAACGCGAGGGTTAGCTATACGCCGTAACGGTGAATCTGCAATTTAAGTCCCTATTCAGAGAACTCAACCATTAGTCAATGGGAGTGTATATATAATAAATAAGTAATCCACAGACACGTGTTTCAAGGTTTCACCTTTCATCAGTGTGGCTAACCATAACAGCTACCTCTGGCCGGGTTCGAGACCCGAATGAACTTTCGTTCGCCAAACCTTTTAACCCATACGACCAGAGGCAGCTGTCAAATACCTGGGAGAAGAGTAGTTTTATTCATACATTTCTGGTATTAGCACTATGTGAAATGCAAACAGCCTTGTCCAGGATTTGAACTCCTCTCGCCGTGTCCATTTCCTACAACGGTGACCATTACGCCACTTACTTCCAATGAACAAATTCAAGTCTTTTAATTTTGATGCAATGAAACTGAGAATGCAAAGCGAGTAAAATGTTCTCTTTCTGTAATTAATTTAGTCTTTTTGAATTTAATATGTTCAGTTAATTGTTGAAGAATTTTACATCTTATTCCAATTTTTCTCTTAAAAAAAAACAAAAAAACAACAACAACAACAACAACAACAACAAAAGTTTTTAATTTTGTTGTTAGAAACCAGTATTTCTTTTAAGGTGTGTTAGAAATTATATACGGAAATTAAGACTTGCATAATAAATTATTTTATTAATTATATATATATATATATATATATATATTTGGGAATAAAAAGGCCTTAAATACCATGGGTATCGTGATTATGGACCATTTCCACTCGAGTGGAAATGGTCCATAATCACGATACCCATGGTATTTAAGGCCTTTTTATTCCCCAAATAACTTGCTCTGTTTTACAATAATTAAACATTGAGCTCTCATACGGAACCTGAACTCTACAACAAACTACGGGTAGAGAATTAGGACCCACCTAGAATCACCTTGTACCAAGAAACTTGGTACCACACCAAAGTATATATATATATTATATTATATATATATATCTTATTAATAATGGAGATTGTGGGTTTGTCTGTCTGTAACCGAAACTATATTACTATACGTCACAATTCCTTTTAGTTATTTACATCACATTCTCCATGATTTTATTTTTAATTTAACTTCAATTATTAATAAAATTGTTTTACATCATTGACTGTTGACCATATCTACATACTAATAACATGCAATTGTATTTATATATACACAAAATGGCGGATTACAGTGTGAATTGGAAGGCTAATTTGCATATTGATCTTAAAAATTTGATTTTAATAAATATATTGCTTAGTATTATTGATTTCTAATTTTTTGGTTTTATCTTATTGAATATGAGCAAAAATCTCGGGGATAAATCTTAAAAGAAATCCATTAACAAGAAGAAATAACTGTAAATTTATTCTTTACTTCTTATTTTATCTAAAGAGTTAAATTAGGAAAATTTACCAATGAAAGACGGGAGTAATGGAAAAATGATGGAAGAGTTAGTTTCAAAGTTCTATTTTTCAATCAATACCCCGTCTGTTCCAAATCTTTTTATCTGCATTCTTATACAGTTTCATTAGCCTTTCTAATTTAATATGATATTTTATTATATTAAAATTTAAATACTTGCACCCGGAGGGTGCATATATTTGCTAGTATATATAAAGAAAGAAAGAGAATCGGCATCTGTAGCCTGGCACAGTCATTAACTGAATTTTGAAATGAAATTTTCACAGACATGGAAGGAGATGATGGTAAAAAGATATTTACATGTTCCGTAAAAATAAATGCTTATTTTGTCATTAAGTTATTGACTTATTGAAGTAAGTAAAGTAAGTAAAAGTCGTCGGGGCGGCCTAAAGTCGGTATCAGCCAGTCAGCGAGGGAGTCTATCCCCTTTTTCAATAGCGCTAGACCAAGGAGATTGTTTTAGCAACTGAGGTGGAGCGCCACACCTACCATAGCTCTTTACTTTACTGCACAGATCCCTGTGCTACTCATACGCTGAGTTGGCGAGGCCGGTATTGAACTACAAACCTTGTGGTTCTGGTCGAACACTCTACTGACTGAGCTAACCCGCACTGCAATGATAAATCCGCTCGACTTATCTATTGAGCACTTTATTTTTTGTTATAACACTGACTATCCGAATACACTTGTACCAACCAAATATTAGGCAACCCAATATTTTCACCGGTAAGTCATTCCTTTTATAAATATACATATATATATATATTATATATATATATATATATATTATATAAAATAAATGATAATGATCATATACTTTGCTATTTCATAAGTTAAGAGTGATCAATATTATTGATATATCTAAGTTAGGGTAGCAAAGTCAACCTCTCTTGGTAACTGTCAGTTTCTCAGCAATATGATTTTCAAACAAAGTGACTTCATGTCTGCACTACCTAACTTATATGAAAGGTAAAATGGATATGAATCCGACAATATGTGTAGAAAGTTTGTAGAAAAAACAAGATGTTAAAAGTTTTGCTGACAGAAATCTGTTTCGGACATATAAAGAGGTCTTTATCAAAGCAACATTGTAACGGAAAGACGAAATAAATATATCGTTAATCACAAGACACAGAACAACTCTCAATCAGGACCGGAATTTTCAACTTTTTGATATTTATATACACTTTTACATCAAACTATTTTGAGTTTTTTTTAATGATAAAATGCTTATAATTTTTAAAAATAAAATTTATTTTATTTTTAACTTAGAATACGCATTTTTAAAACATTTTTGGAAAATTCTGGTCTTGATCGAGAGCGTTCTGTGCCTCGTGATTAACGATATATTTATTTCGTCTTTCCGTTTACAATGTTGCTTTGATAAAGACCTCTTCATATGTTCGAAACAGATTTCTGTCAGCAAAACTTTTAAACATTTTATTTTTTCTACAAACTTTCTACACCTAACTTATATATATATATTACAACAATTCTTAGTTTTAATACATACACAGATATTCAATATACCACTCAAAAATACACATGCAAAATATTTCCCATTAATATGTCTCCTGTTTTGGTTTTTATGTATATATGTACATAATATATGAATATAGGATGAAATAAATGGAACATAGCTATAAACATATAACTCAGTTTCTCATTCATTTCACACTTTACCCTTGCTTCACACTAAATCCTAAAATATATATATAATAGACATATATATATGATGTATACATTGAAAATAGACAACTCACCAAATATACATATATAAGAATATATTTAGTTTGCATATTTTCATCTTCATCCTCTATATTAGTATATTGTTTAGGTGTATACCATAAATAAAATGGAATTTAGCATATAACATCTGATTCAGTTCTCATTCATTTCTCAACTTTACCCTTGCTTCATGCTAAATCCAAAAAATATACATTATAGACATATATATTATATTATATTGAAAATTAAGACTCACCAATATACATATATACATATATTTTGAGTTTGCATATATTTTCATCTCATCCTCTGTATTAGTATAAGAATATGTTTAGGTGTATACGTGTGCATCCATCCTTGTGTATACATGTATATATGCAGACAGACTGACAGACACCTAGACCTCACTCCCCCCCATATACCTCTACACCACGCACCCCCACACATATTAAAGCCTGGTTGATGAGTGTATTGTGGAAACTCGCTCACCATCTGATTGCTATTTCAGTTTCTGATTGAAAAGCCTTGAAGCTGTTTTTGCAGTCAAGAAAACAAATATCAAATATAAATGATCTTTTTTTTTTTCTTTTTTTAACAACTTAAAAATGTCTTCTATAAAAAATGTCCATCTTTAAACCATCTTGGCATTTACTGGTGGACATCTCTACTATTAAGACAAAATGCAGAAGATAACAGAAATTATCTGTAGATATAAACGCAAGTGTCCAATGCTTTGGTAATGCTCAAAACATGCTATTTTTAAAAGATTTTCATTACTCATATGGGATGAAAACCTACTTAAATTTATGGTGGATGTAAGGGCTGTTAATGTTTTTGTATTAAGGTCACCAGTTTGAGGTCAATAATCAATAAAAATATTCAAACATTTAAAGACACCATAAAACATTCAATTACTTGCAGGCACATGGCATAAATAACAAGACTCAATATTAAAACAAACAACTTGTATTGAGAAAAAGTTTACAAAGGTAACGCAAAAATACTGAGCAAAGTTCTTCAGTACTCTTGTGTACAAAATGTAATTTTGTTTTTTTTAAAAGTTCATTATAACATGTAAGAAAATTGTTATAAGTTATGAAGTGAGAAAGAAAGGGTAAGAGTTCAAAGTCACATGGCAGTCAGTAAGCAGTAATTACTACTGATCTCGTAAAAGGTTGATAAAGAGGATAGACAGATAGATATTAGTTCATACCTTCTTATAAGTGAATGTGCTTTGTCTTACTTTAAAGTGATGTGGATTTGGTTAGAAGAATAATTCTTTCTGGTTGGGATCCGAAAGTTGTTTTTTTTTATAGTCTGAGGGTAGGCTCCAAAAGGGGTCTATTTGATAGATTTTCCTTTTAAGCGCGAACGTCTCTGATTGGTTGAAAATGTACAATTTTTATTTTAATTTTCTTCTTTTACTAGGGTGCGCATTCCATGCGCAAACTATTAATTTTGTCATTTAACTTTTGTTCGTCGTAGTAAGAACTTCTGGTCCACCATTTCATGAATCATAGATGGGGAAAGGGGTTCCAATTGCATAGGGACTAAAAAGCTGGGCTGCAACATTGTAGTAGGCAAGTTTGAACTCGAGCAGCTAATTTAGTTAACGTTTGGAAAATACTCTGGGAAAGGTATGAACCCCCTCGTCCACCTAACTATGTTAATTGTACCATTATTGTTCTTCTACAAAGGATGGCTTTGGCATTTGTTTTGTGGGGGTTTAAGGGGTCAAATAAGAACAAAACGACGGTAGCAAATGTAGGAAATGTATTAAAACAAAAGAGTAGACAATTACAGTACAGAGAAGTGGGAAATGCGTCCGACAAATAGAGTTATGAGCTGACTCGCATTGGCTTACTCTCCAAGCATAATTGTCCCTGTTATTATAGTAACCGTCGGCGCATTCCATTAGTCTATAGAGTATATTCACCTATAACAGCAATTGAATAACCCAAGAAGATTGATAAGCCATTAAACAAAGAGACTAAACCAAATTTTATAGGATGGCTGATGTATGATAACAAAGAGATTATGCAAGATTAAGGGCCAGTTTAGCTCAGTTTCTTAGAGCACTTGCTTAAAGGTTATTGCAAGGTTTCTGGTTCGATACCCGGCCCCTCGAAAGCAACTCAGCTGATTTCCGCAATTAGGCCACCCCAAACACTTTATTACTTATATATAACCATCACAAGTCAAGCAAAACTTGTTTACTCATAAAAAAAAATGAACAGCAAAAAATATCCTCAAATGTTATCTAAAATCAAAGTATTATATTAAAAAAAAATCATCTCAATTTCTTTCTGATTAAAAAAAAATAAAAACCATTACTTGACATGTCCAGTATTTTGTCTTCCTCTAAATATGTATAAAATAAAGCAGACATGTTGGCAAATTATCCACAAGTGTTTACTCAGTCGGTGGAGCTTCCCAGCTATGACCACAAGGTCCCTGGGTTCGATAACCAGCCATCACCAAAAATTCATGAGTAGCAAGGGATCCTGTGAGAAGTGAGGAGCTGATGTAGGTGTGGCCACTTTCACGGCCAGACACCAAAACGAATCTCCTTCTGTCTAAGCAATAGTGATAAGGGGATAGAATCCTCACCGT
>CM042152.1:89482239-89487239 GCA_023376005.1 Doryteuthis pealeii
AAAACAAAACAAAACCAAAATGCCCTAGCATAATAAAATGGTTATCCAAGAAGAATACTAAAGACCCAGTTGACTGCACCAATGTAACTATTGGTTTTGCAGCTATTAACATATAACAGCAATTTTTTCCTAACTTAACTGTGTGTATCTATCTATCAATATTACACAAATGCCTACCAAAAAACAGAAGCTTAGTAAATGACGACTGACACCAATGGTAAATACACAAATCTCTCACCCAAATACTATAAGTATTCACTAGATGGTGCCATCTCTTTAAAGCATAGGCATGCTCTACCTACTGATCAGGAGCTTTTTACTAATTCTTTAAAGATATCTGTGGAAGAGACATGAGGATATGCCACATTAACACCAACACATGGGAGGTAGATGCATAAAATTGAGCGGCCTGGCGTCTCAACGTTAAGCAAGGTGTTACATAATCGATGCATAGATTATTGTCAACCCCCTGTATTTCTGAAGGGATGGCCCCTTTTCATATCACGGGCGGGACTTTCCATGGAATATTACAGAAAGCCCGCAAAATACGTGAAGTCACGTGGGACCTAGTTGGCTCTCAGTTTCAGCTTGGATGTCAGGCAGATAAGATGTTACTGCTTTAGCTGAGACTCACTGCACACGTGCGCTGTGATTAGTTATAGAAATATGTTTAGTTAAGAAATAAAAGTTTAAATAAATAATATGGTTTTGTGGTTGATGAATGTCTTGGCAAAAAGACTGACCTAGAAGAGCAGACACAAAGTCCCTAAGACTAGGTCCAGACGCTGGAAGAAGAATGTAAGATACCAAAGATGAACAGAAGAATAATAGAAGTAAGAAAAGAAAGGGTATACAACAAAGGCACAAAGAGGAGTGAGGTGGAGAGGAGAGTTGCCTCGACAGCAAAGAGAGCCAGAAAGAGGGAGAAAAAACATCAGCCTCAGAAAGCATCACAGTTTGTGTGCAGTCAGTGCACCAAAGACTGTCACTCAAGAATTGGCCTGCACAGCCACTTGCACAGATGCAGATAATTTTTTATTTTTCTCTGAATTTTTGAGATGAGGCTTAATGATTAGTATTATTTGTATTCCTTGGATAAATGGCCTAGTGGATAAAGGAGTTAGGTTAAGACAGTTCTAAGTGACAGTTATCTCTAGACTGCAGGTTCAATCCTGGTCAGGAGCAGCAGTAACATAGAATAATGATTAACACAGCGTAACACCTGTACCCCAGCTATGGTTAGCGGAATGAGAACAGGATACCCCCGTGGACTAAATAAAGGGTTAGGTTCAAAGTTCCATAGTGGCTCCTGATTACAACAAGAAGGTTCCAGAGTCCGACAAGAAATTGTCAGGTATTTCTTGTCGAACTCGGGAATCATCTCACACTCGGGAACCTTCTTTTCAAACTTGGAACCTTCTTGTCATAATCGGGAACCTTCTTGGAACTTTGAACCTAACCCTTATTCAGTCCACGGGTGTATCCTGTTTTCATTCTGCTAACCATAGCTGGAGTAGAGGCGTTAAGCTGTGTTCATTATTATTCTATGTTACTGCTGCCCTGACCAGGATTAAACCTGCAGTCTAGAGATAACTGTCACTTAGAACTGTCTTAACCTAACTCCTTTATCCACTAGGACATGTGCCCATTTGGAAATAGTTACATGAAGCTATCATTTTGTTTTATACTAAGGATTATTACTAAGGATTTATACTAAGGATTATTACTAAGGATTATTACTAGTTAATTGAAACCATATGCTGGTTTGCAAACAAATGATTATTATTATTAAATGGAAATAGTTACTTGGAAATATACAAGGTGTGTCAAAAAAGTATCAAGATGTTTTGTACGTTTTGACACACCTTGTATTCTGAAAAAAAATGAATGGAATGTTAATTTTTTCAGAATATGAGGTGTGTCAAAAAAGTACCAAGTTTAAAGCTGTATTTAACAAGATAGAAATGAAGAATGAATGGAATGTTGTTTTTTTCTTCAGAATACAAGGTGTGTCAAAAAGTACCAAAAAAATCTTGATACTTTTTGACACACCTTGTATAATTGTGTATGAATTATTTGCATTAGATAAGAATATTTGATATCATATAACTGTGTACTGAAACGCTCTTAAGAAACAGCTATCTAAAAATATAAACATACAATGTACACAATTCCCTAACCTCTCGAGGGAAAGGCACAGTCTTTCAAAAATTAAGGGAAAGATGGAGGTAAGGAAAAGATGGAGAGTAAGTGAAGATGGAGGGTAAGATGAAAGATGGAGAGTAAGGAAAAGATGGAGGGTAAGGAAAAGATGGAGAGTAAGTGAAAGATGAAGAGTAAGAGATGGAGAGTAAGGGAAAGAAGGAGAGTAAGGAAAAGAGGAGGGTAAGGAAAGGAAATGGAGAGTAAGGGAAAGAAGGAGGTAAGGAAAGATGGAGAGTAAGGGAAAGAAGGAGAGTAAGAAAAGATGGGGGTAAGGAAAAGATGGAGATAAGTGAAAGATGAGGGTAAAAGATGGAGAGTAAGAAAAGATGGAGGTAAGGAAAAGATGGAGAGAAGTGAAAGATGGAGAGTAAAGGAAAGAAGAGAGTAAGGGAAAGAAGGAGAGCAAGGAAAAAGATGGAGAGTAAAGTGAAAGATGGAGGGTAAGTGAAAGATGGAGAGTAAGGAAAAGATGGAGGGTAAGGAAAAGATGGAGAGCAAGAAAAGATGGAGAGGTAAGTGAAAGAAGGAGAGTAAGGAAAGAAGGAGGAAGGAAGATGGAGAGCAAGGAAAGAAGGAGAGTAAGTGAAAGATGGAGGGTAAAGTGAAGTAGGAAAGGGAAAAGTAAGGGAAGTAAGGGAAAAGAAGGAGAGTAAGGGAAAAGAAGGAGAGTAAGGAAAAGATGGAGAGTAAGTGAAAGATGGAGGGTAAGTGAAAGATGGAGTAAGGAAAGAAGGAGAGTAAGGGAAAGATGGAGGGTAAGGAAAAGATGGAGAGCAAGGAAAAGAAGGAGAGTAAGTGAAAGATGGAGGTAAGTGAAAGATGGAGAAGATGGAGAGTAAGGGAAAGAAGGAGAGTAAGGAAAAGAAGAGAGTAAGGAAAAGAAGGAGAGTAAGGAAAGAAGATGGAGAGGGTAAGTGAAAGATGGAGGGTAAGTGAAAGATGGAGAGTAAGGAAAGAAGGAGAAGGAAAGATGTAAGGGAAAGAAGGAGAGTAAGGAAAAGATGGAGAGTAAGTGAAAGATGGAGGGTAAGTGAAAGATGGAGAGTAAGGGAAAGAAGGAGAGTAAGGGAAAGATGGAGGGTAAGGAAAAGATGGAGAGCAAGGAAAAGAAGGAGAGTAAGTGAAAAGATGGAGGGTAGTGAAAGATGGAGAGTAAGGGAAAGAAGGAGAGTAAGGAAAAGATAAGGAAAAGATGGAGATAAGGGAAAGAAGGAAGGAAAGATGGAGGGTAAGGAAAAGATGGAGAGTAAGGAAAAGATGGAGAGTAAGTGAAAGATGGAGGTAAGTGAAAGATGGAGAGTAAGGGAAAGAAGGAGAGTAAGGAAAGATGGAGGGTAAGAAAGATGGAGAGCAAGGAAAAGAGAGGTAAAGAAAGTGAAAGATGGAGAGGGGGAAGTAAGGAAAGATGGAGAGTAAGGGAAAGAAGGAGAGTAAGGAAAAGGAAAAGAAAAGATGGAGAGTAAGTGAGAGATGGAGGGAAAGATGGAGAAAGTTAACATGCTACTAAGGAAGTTTGAACTCCAATCAAGCTATTATGTTCACTTTCAGACTAATGCCTTTGAAAAAGGTATGAACCTCCTCATCCCTCCACAGCTATGGGTTAAATAGTACCACTACTGTTCTTCTACAAGGATAGCTTGGCATTAAAGCCCATGAAGGTTGGTATGCCAGTAAACAAAGAAACTAAACCTAACCTCTAGGCATGAAATAACCCCACACAGTTTGACATGATGTTAAAAATCAATCAATATGACTCTCTGGGTGGAGAGGGTCTGTCTGCCTTTAAAATTAATATTTGCAGACTTGGTTTTTAACTTTAATTTGAATGATCTCTACATAGGTGTGTGTGTGTGGGGGGGGGCTCCTCCCAAATAGAAGGGGTTCTTGATATGATATAAAACTGCATCTAATAGTGAGACTCCAGTTAGGAAGCTATGGGAGTGTGGAGTAAACCTTCATTGCCATTACTCCCAGGTCCACTCAGACCCTGGCTGGTAGTATCTATAAGGGCAATGTGTCAAATAGATATATTTAAAAATGATTGGTATTGGATATGAATACTTGAAACCATAAAAATGTATGAAAAGCATTTATGTTAACTAGGAAGACTTAATACTGTTGTATACTCTCTTTCCTTACTTCTATTATTCTTCTTCCAGCGTCTCTTCTAGCGTCTGGACTTCGTCTTTGGTCTTCCATTGGGGATTTCTCTTTATCAGAAGTACTGTGTCATTGGTAGTTTTTAGATAATAACACAAGACTTCGATTTAACAGATCATATTTTATTCTGAAATCCCCACCAGACTACCTGCACAGATTGAGTCGACACCGTGCATAACACGACTTACCACCGTCGTGGCTTTGGCCGATCTAACTAAAATCTCTTTCTAATCTAAACCAGAAGAAGGTCTTCTCCACCGATTCTCACGGTATCCACCGGAAGGATCAGGATGAGGTCAAGCCTTGTCATTCAATCCTTCAAGGCTGCCGGCTGAACTTATAACAGCCATTTTGGTTTCTACACTACTGTACATAAGTATTAGAAATCTAATAATTATGTAACAATACCATATAAGTGGAGGCACATGGTGTAATGGTTAGAGTTGTAAGAAATTGACTCCACAACCAGCCGGGGGGTCCAGTGAGTTTCAACCGCTGGATCGATAAAGTAATTAACAGTGTTGATTCCAGGGGGGGGGATATCTCCCCAAGCAATACCTTCCCCCTTGATTTAAAGAGGCAGGGCTGGGTTTATTACCCAGTGCCTGAAGCGCCCCCCTTGATAGGGAATGCTG
>CM042152.1:89492239-89609739 GCA_023376005.1 Doryteuthis pealeii
AATAATAATAATAATAATAATAATAATAATAATTGTCTCAAGTCACAAGACAAAAATGCTTCACTTGCATGCCCCCCCTCGTCCCCCTAAAAAGGCTCAGATTCATGGATCCCATTAATTAAAACAAACAAAAAACTTGCGTCTTTATTAACACCTGTTGCTAGTGGTCATTTAAAAAAAATCTAACTCTTTTTTCTTTTCTTTTTTTTTTTCCTTTTTTTCCAGTGGTGATTTTTTTATGCCATAGCCTGAATTAATCGACATAACACCACTACTGAATTCTTTAACGGCTGGTCTTATTATTTTATTATATCCACCCCCCACACTCATTCTTCCCACACTGACACAAAATATTAAATGCCAATTTAGATTTCGGGGGAGCGTAAATAATTAGTAACCATCAAATTGCACTGGCTAAATTCTTATTTGGACCATTAAGATGATCTGGTCAACGGAGAAATGACATTTAACTGGCTCTAATAATAAATAAATAAACAAACAATTTAAGTGACCCGTCTCATGTGAGTTGCAAATGAAACAAGTAAACAACAAACACCTACAGCGATGTTTAGAATTAAAGAAAATAGATAAATAAAAGGTGACAAAAGTGATAAAAATACATAAAAAATGTTAATTCCTCATAGTTATTTCATTAATTGATTTTTAATGCAATTTAGTCACACCAGGAATCGGTGATTGTGTGGTTGTTACGCTCTCCGGGGGTTAAGTGACAACAAGTCAAAATAAATCTCTGGTGCGTTTATCTTAAATCCAAGCACTTTCGTAGACTGGACAATCTCATTCCTTCCTTCTGTGGTTTTCTAATTCGTTCAATTTTCATGCTTTTGGTTTGGTTCCTAATGCACCATTTATGGCCACGGCCCTTCACGGCTTCACCTCGTTTAATCCCGTGCGAAGTCCTTTTTATTGTGACAATTCTTCTCTCTCTTTTATTCTACAGTGTGTGTGTGTGTGTGTGTGTGTGTGTGTGTGTGTGTGTGTAATATTTCATTTTCTAAGTAATTTCACGTTTCTTAAAACTAAAAGTATTTTTGTCATGATTGTATCATAAATTGACGACCACTTGACAAGTCTTATGATCAGTATTTTTTTTTTTTACTGTCTCCAATAAATAAAGAAAAAGAGAGTACAAGTGTGTCCAATGTCCACCGGTTTTTGTTGTGTTTATTTATTTTTTTAACATAAGCTAGATAAACCATTTTGTGCACGTGTGTGCGTCTGTCAACCCTGTCGTCACCACAGCGCACGCAACGAAACGACGTATGGTTTGGTACGCAGAGTAAAGGACTCGCCTCTTCGTCTCTCCGTCAAGTTCTCTCTCTGCTCTGTCGCGTCCCACCATCGCTCGATTCGAGATTGTCGAACCGTCGTCTTGTACCAACCATCAAACCTGATGATCTACATCGCCTTCTAATAAAACCACCAACACCATCAATACGACTACTACCACTAGTGGGTAATTCGAAGCCACTAGTGTTTCTACTACTGGCAGATCGGGTCTCCACTCTGTCATTGTCAGTAGAAAACTATAATAATTCAACTATTATTATTATTATCATCACCTTTTTTTTTCTTTTTCACCAAGTGATTTACAACAATTAACATTACATCTCTTTAAAAAAAAGTACCACTTCATTCCTGAGAATTGTTGATAAATATTCACTAGGAAATAATACAGATGTAAAAAGTCTACACTGACAACACCAGTTGATTTAAAAAAAAAAAAAAAAAAAAAAAAAAGATGAAAAAAAGTAACAATTTTAGCACCAGCCATTATTGAAAATATATTTACTATTATTTCCATTATTATTATTATTTTAACTTTTTAAAATTATTGATTGATAAAGTAAAAAGTACCGTTCATCTATCTTTTCATTTAATATTTTTTGCTGTTAAGTTTTTTTTTAATATTTGAAATATTTTTACTGAATACGCTTTAAACTATTATGATTATTATTTTCATTAAATAATTCCACAATCAATATTTTAAACAGTTGTAAAATCAACAGGTTAATATCGTCAGTTAATCAACAAGTTGAAATATTTTTTAAAAAAAGAGAGAGAACTAAAATCGATTACTTTTCCTTAAAAGAGGATTCATTTTCAAGTTGTTTTTTTTTTTTTTTACTTTTTTCTTTATCTTTTTCGTAATCTAATTTTTACACATTTAATTTTTTTTTTACAGCATATGTTTTGTTTTGTTTTGGGGTGAATAATAATAAATGAATAAAAATATATAATATAAAATCATTTTTCTTTTAAATAAATATTTTGTTGTTGAAGTGATGGTTGTATATTTTGAAGAACGAAAACGAAAAGTGAAAGTAGAGTGTGACGTTTTCCCCTCCCCCACTGGCTGTCAAAAAAATCCATTGATGTCTAAATAATCTTCATAGACAAAGAAAGCAACAGCTGACTGAAAACACAACTTTATTTCACTGAAAGACGGACAATTCTTTGAGTCCAACCCCCTCACCACAACCCCCCTACCCCCAGCATCACACACTTTAGCAAGAATTCTTCCGTGCAGAATCAAACCTGACCTTAGCCAGGGAAAGTTCTTCCTAAACTGGAATTGGATTTTTACCTTTTTTGTGGATTACTTTCACCGACAATTCCAAATTCTTGGATCTACGGATTTTAAGGGGAATAAACTTTTTTTCTCTTTTTCTCCAAGGGACCCTGCAAGAAAAAGGACGATGAAACTCCTGTTAGATGCCAGTGGTAAGTAATTTGCTTCGATCTTTATAACACGCACTTATATAAGTAAATATTATTTACTTATGTGAGTAAAAGAAAAAAAAAGAGAAAACCGACAGTATATTTACTAAGTATTTATAGATATAATATATATATAGTCTGTCTTCTTTTTTCTTTTCATTTTTTTTTATCGCAACTAAAAGAATAATTTTATACTTCGCTTTTAGCATAGTTTCAATTCATTTATTTTTTATTGTCCATATTTATTTTTTTTTTATTTTTTCGTTATCCTTGTGTAACGTTTTACTTTTCCCTTTCTCCTCATCTTAACCCTTTTAATTCCCGTCTGCACTGTCTTCGTTTCCTTCTCCTATTCTCACCCTTCCTTTTTTTTCTTTCTTTTTTTTTTTTCTTTTTTTTTTTCTTTTCTTTTTTTAATTCGTTCTCTCCTTTCTTTTTTATTTTATTTGCCAGCATTTACGCTTCGGTCAATTATACTATTTTTTCTTTTTCTTTTTTAGCCTCTACTTTTCTATCTCTCTTTTTCTTTTTTTTTTTTTAATTTTTCTCGTACTATTAATCTTTTTATTTTTACTATTTCTTCTTCTTCTTCTTCTTCTTCTTCTTCTTCTTCTTCTTCTTCTTCTTCTTCTTCTTCTTCTTAATTCTTCAACTCTATCCCACGTTATCCCTACATCAGTTTAGGACACCTCATGTAGCTTGATGGTTAGCATTCTGGATTAGCAGATCATTGCCAGTGAGTTCGAGTCTCACTGGGTGCCCCATACTTCTTGTGCTACAACTAAGCTAAGCTTAGTGAATAGCTACACCAGTCTACACCGCTTCCTACTTTTAATTAATTCTCTCTTCCTGTTTCTTTTTTCTTTTCTTTCTTTCTTTCACTTGAACAACTTTGATCCTATGTATTTCCATATCTTACTTTTTTACAGCCCATTTCATCCAACTACATCATTTTTTTTGTTTCCCTTTTTGTTTTTATCATACTCCTTTTACTTTTCAACAATACTTGACTATTTAGTTGGTTTTTTTTTAAATCTTTAATCTTCACTATCTCAAGTTATCTTCTTCTCTCATGCCTATTAGCCCAAAATCATTGGAAACAATATATATATATATATGGGCATGTCATAATGGTTCATAGAACAAAGACTTGCTAAGTGTACCTAATCAATTTACTCGTCTTGATTATCTTACCTGTATAACCAATGCCAGCCAAAATCTGTTGAACCAAAATTTGTAAAATTATTCGAACGCAGTTCCATATATACATATATATATATATAGTAAAAATTCTGGAGGCGCGTGGTCTAATGGTTAGAGTCATGGGAAATGGACTCGTTGACCCGAGTTCAATTCCTGGACGAAGCTATTTAGATTTTACATGGCGCTAATACCCTTAGGAAAGGTATGAATCCTACTCTCCCTCCAGCTATGGGTAAATAGCAGGGCAGACTGGGCTCTTGAACCATGGCTAGGTAACCAGTCTAGGAGAAGGAAAACTCTGAATTAAAACCTGTTAAACTCCGCTTAAGAAATTGACCTTGTGTCACATCCTGCTCGTGCGGAGGGGTTGGTAAATATATATATAGTAAAGATCATACTGATGATCTGTTAGGAAAAACCTAGGTAGATAGTCTCTGACTCATTAGGCTTTCTATTATATATATATATACATATAACATGTGTTTTTTATAAAGTGCTTAATTCCAACATAAAGATATCCATTAGATTTTTTTGCTACTGACACACTAAGTTGATTTGTGTCAGGAAAGTAAGTGTGGGTGGGGTAAGAAAATGTGATGCATATTCTAGGTAGGTAGGTAGATATTGATAAGCATATTATCATACATTTAATTTAATTCTCATGGTTTGTGCAAATCTATGGTGATATGAAATATCAAAATGAATCTGCAGTTAATATATTATACATAAGAAAGTCTTTTGACAGGTAAGATATTCAACAACCCCAATCTCAAATATCAATATTAGAGTATTTATTTTTGCCCCCCATTCGACCACTTAGCTGCACCCTAAAAGAAATCTTCATGTTGAGATAACAAATGTAATGAGTCTTGTCAGTCAACAATAACTGTAGAATTCATTTAGTTAACTTTATAAATGTGTTCAGCTTTACATTCAACAAGAGGATGAATATGATACGAGATAAGATTCTTAAAATTATTATTATCTTGAATAAATTGACTCAGAGTTATATATATATATATATATATATATATATATATATATACCATGAATATTTATCTACTTAGCTAGCTATGATATATATGTATATATTGATGTAGAGACGTGCGTATATATCTGTATGCACACATAGGTATATCTGCATATGTGTAGATATATGTGTTTATGTATATATTTGTATGTATGCATATATATGTATCTCACTTTTCTTCATTTTTTTTTCTTTTTTTACCAGTAAATTAGAAGATCATTTTATGGTTTTTATTTTGTCTTCTTTTACTTTTTTTAATGCAATCTTTGCATTTTGCTTTGCTCTCCTTTCATATTCCTTGCTCTCCTTTTTATACTCCTTGCTCTCCTTTTTACTCCTTGCTTCTTTTCAACTCCTTGCTCTCTCCTTGCTCTCCTTTATACTCTTGCTCTCCTTTTTATCCTTGCTCTTCTTTTCATACTCCTTGCTCTCCTTTTCATACTCCTTGCTCTCCTTTTTATACTCCTTGCTCTTCTTTTCAAACTCCTTGCTCTTCTTTTCATACTCCTTGATCTCCTTGTCCTACTCCTTGCTCTCCTTTTCCTACTCCTTGCTCTCCTTTTCCTACTCCTTGCTCTTCTTTTCAAACTCCTTGCTCTTCTTTTCATACTCCTTGCTTTCCATTAAGAAAAAAATACATGTAGTATGAAATTGAATAGCAAAAACTCAAAAAATTTAATCAATGTTTTTTATTAAAACAATTGTTTGTTTTTTTTTTATAATTAATAATTAAAAAAATGTTTTGCCTACTGTTCTTGACAATCCAAGACTGAAAAGTTGGAATTTTTATTCCAATAATCAATGCTGAAAAGAAATAACAATACTTCTATTTTTTCTACTTTAATTTTGACAAAGAAATTGTTCCAATGAAACAAAAAAAATTAGGTGAGTGAAGCAATGAAACAAGAATAAAAGTTAAACTGCTACAAAATAATATTTCTATATTTATTAATATCATTTGATCAAACAAAAATAATTGGGATAGAAAGAAAAAACAAATTTATTTAAATTTCCAAGAAAATGTTCTATTGTTGATATCATTTTAATGAAGAATTAACTGAATTTAATAAAAAAATGATTGAACAAAAATTGTGAATTTTCCTATCAGTAATGTGATTTAAAATGATATCAACAATCTGGAAGGTTATAAGGCATTTCACATAGCACTTATACCCTTGGGATACTTTAAATATATACGCCCCTACATTTGGGGCGCTGGTGATTGTCGTCGGTGATGTAATCCGCAGGGTTCATTGGGAAGTTTCAGGTCTTCCAACATCAAGGTATGCATCCAACTACCTTCCCTCAAGCTATGAGAAAATGGTAGGACTGATTAGCTTTATAAACCTTGATTAGGCAACCAGTCTTGAAGAAAGAAAACTCTTAATTCAAACCTACTAAATGATGCTTAAGAAATTGATTTTCATTTATTTCACATTAATCTATGGACTTATTCTCAGTCGATAGAGCATCTGACTAAGAACCACTGGCCCTAGAAAAGTGAGGAGCTGATGGTAGGTGTGGGGCTCCACCTCAGTAAAATAGTAAAAAGGAGATAGACTCCCTCACTTTCTAGTTGGTACTGACTCAGAACTGTAACAGAAACTTACTACCCAGGTTTCCCCAAAAGGATCTCCAGGGAAACTCTGAATATATATGAATTGAACTAAGAAACGCAAATAAAGTAAAGTTTTTGGGGTGGCCATAATAGGGAAACTAATCTTGGAGAAGGGCAACTCTGAATTCGCCCCCCCTGCTAACATTTCATGGATGAGCATGACAGAGTAAAGCACATTATTCAACATTTTACATATCTATGAAAAAAGAAAATGGCTTGTCAGAAAAAAAATTAAAAGAATAAGTCACAAGGTGTTTTCAGGATAAAGTTAAAATCTTATTAAAATTCGGTGTCCGTCTGTCTGTAATTTAAAATACATCACTGCTTACATCACAGTGCCTTTAGGAATTGCGTGAGTTTATCAATGTCTTTGATTTATAGTCAAAATAAGTAATATTAATTCATAGAACAAATGTTATTTTCATCTTATTATTCTATAATAATAATGGCTGTCTACTTGTGTTCGAGTAAGACCATTTCCTATTTTTTTATTTTTATTATTTTATTATCATAGTTGGGTGCCAGTAGCATTTGACACCCTATCCTTGTATTTTCTCAGATGGCCAGCCCTAGAGAGACATAGTCTTCCACATAAACTACATGTTGGAACTTCTCCACTTTGAATGTTGCTGGGCTGAAAATTACCCTTTATATTTACCTGTATAACCAATGCCAGCCAAAATCTGTTGAACCAAAATTTGTAAAATTATTCGAACGCAGTTCCATATATATATATATATATAATATATATATAGTAAAAATTATCCTGATGATCCGTTAGGAGAAACCTAGGTAGATAGTCTCTAACTCATTAGGCTTTCTATTATATATATATACATATATCATGTGTTTTTTTATAAAGTGCTTAATTCCAACATAAAGATATCCATTAGATTTTTTTGCCACTGACACACTAAATTGATTTGTCACAATACAGAAAATGACTTTGTTGGTAAAAATGAAATTGAGTGAGATGCAATGCAATATTTATTGAAAAAAGTGCTCAATACATAAGTTGAACTGGTGAAGGAACAAATAACTAACAGAAACTTACTACCCAGGTTTCCAGCTCAGTTTTACCCTTATACTTTATCCATAGTGTGGATGAAGAGAGGAAAAGAGATGGAGTCTTGATTTTTGGAAGGGCATTAACGTGAAGGGAATGCAAACAGTTTTGGTGAGGATTTAAACTTGGCTTGCAGATTTCATTTCTGTGCTGATAACACCATTAACACACCCATATATATATATATATATATATATATATATATATATATATATATATAATATATATAAGTAAAGAAATAACAAACGACTTAGAGATTTAGCATTATAAGCTCCCTGAAATAGACTGTAATGCTAAATCTCTAAGTCTTTTGTTATTTCTTTACTTATATATTTGTTCTGTGACTCTAGCATTAAGAGCACACATTGAGCTCTCAAACTGCGACAGGTTTTTTAAATAAAACTCTTGTGTCGTTAGGAAGATTTCTTCTCTGGACTTTTGGATTATATATATATATATATATTTTGGATTATATATATATATATATATATATTATAATATATATATATATATAAACCCAAGAAAGACCCACCTTCTTGGGCACCTCGTGTGGTGTAATGGTTAGGAAGCAAAATTTGCAGATCATTGTTAATGAGTTCGATTCTCACTGGGTGCCACATAATCTGGTCTTGTTCCACATCTAAGCTAAGCTTAGTAAATAACATGTATATATATATATGTATATATATATATATCGATAAAGTCGAAACAGTCTGTACGATGTTCTACACACCCAGCAATCCTTTGCCAGGATTCACTTGTCAAGATTATTTTCTATAAGTATCGAATTTTATGCGATACGTACATTGTAATTGCCTTCAAGCAAAAATATAAATAATAATAATAATAATAATATATATATATATATATATATATATATATATATATAAGCAATGTGCATAAAGATAAACAACTAATAAAAATGTATTTCCTGTTCGTTAATAAGTTTTGGCAATCAAACAAATTTAAAAATATAGAACAGAGAATATTTCTTTGGTTCAATTAATTAAATATAAATCCAGATTTTACAGAAATGATTCAATGTTTGAATTTTTAAATCATTTACTAGAGCAGTGGTTAACAAACTTATCTCAAATGTTAATGGTCAATGTTGAGAGTTTGATACTAGCTAAGTACTTCACAATATTAAGGACATGTGTTGCACTAAACACATTTTCTTTTATTATTAGTGAAATAGATCGCTAATTAGGACTGAGCTTATTCTAGTAGTGACTAACCCAAGCTGAGTTTAGCAGGTTTAAATTCAGAGTTTTCCTTCTTCTAGACTGGTTGCCCAACCAAGGTTAAAGAGCACAGTCAGCCCTACTATTTAACCCATAGCTGGAGGGAGATTAGTTGGCATTCATACCTTTGCCAAGGGTATTAGCGCTATCTGAACTGTAGCTTCATCCAGGAATTGAACTTAGTTCGACCAGTCTATTTCCTATGACTCTAACCATTACATCATGCGCCTCTAATGTAATAACAATGTATTGTAATAAGTCGCTTCAGTAGTCATTTTAGTAATAATTTCTGATTTCCAGATCCTCAAGTCTTTTTTCCAAGTTTATTGGGACCGTTCCAAGTGCACTAACTACAATCGGTATCACTTTCACTCTCATGTTCCACAGCCTTTTCAATTCTCTGGCAAGGTCCAGGTATTTATCCATATTTTCATTTTCCTTCATCTTCACCCTGTGATCTGCTGGGACCGCAAAATCTACCAGTTGACACGTTCTCTTTTTCTTTTTTCTTTTTTTTTTTTTTTTGTTAATCAACACTTGGTCTGGTCTCCTGGCTGGGATAGGGTGATCCGTCTTTATCTCAATGTCCCAGAAAATTTCATTATTATTATTATTATTATTATTATTATTATTATTATTATTATTATTATCTACTGAAGCGACTTGGTAATAATTTCATCATTAGTAGTGTTACTGCTATCAAAAGTAATTAAGAATATAAATTAATTTGTAGCAAAGATATTAACTCTGTTTTTATTACAACAAAAAAAAAGTTTAAAAATTATATAATTTTTAAATACTTTTATCTTTATATTTTTTAATGTCAAGTGATTATTATTATTTTTTTTTTTCATTTCTCTTAGAATAAAGACTTTGAACTCGTTTATCTCAATTAGGACATCTTCTTCAGAGTTTCATACCACTTAGAAGAGGGTCTTCTCTACTGATACCATTATTTGATCTCATGACCATTTCTATCCATAACTATCTTACTTCCACCCCCCCGACCCCAAAACTTCCACATCTCTTTCTATCCGCCACTCACCATGGCTTCTGGTGTTCTGTCATTTTAAAAGTGTTTATTTGCAAACAAACAAAAAAATCAAGCTTCTGTTTATTCTTCCACTCTTCTTATACATAACTGTCTTTTCAATTAGAGCCTGAAGAAGATCCAGCTTTTGTGTTAGCTTGGGAATCTTTATCAACAAGTGTCTTCTCCTCCACAACCTTCCTCCTCCTCCAACACCATCACCGGCGTCGCCATTCTCCCCTCCATTATCTACCTCCTTTCCTTGCATCTTCTTGCTGGAATCATCATCACTCACTTATTTCACATTCTAAAATTATATATCAAATATCCAGACTTGCCAGCACGAAAAAAGTCCTTTCTTTAACCCTTAGAAATTATTGACATCAAGAATTAATTTTCAGATTAGGCCAAAATTAATTTCTGATCTTTTATTTTATTAATAATTCAAATAATTCCCTGATGATTGCAGTTATTTGGCAATTTTATTCTAGATTTCATAGCTTAATACCAGATAAGACTAATAATATATATATATATATATATATATATATATATATATATATATATATATATATATTAAGAAATTTGAAAAAACAAGTGTTCCGAAAATAGGATGAATTTATTTATCGATGTTTAAACATTTGGTTACTTTAAACCTTCATCAGGATGTATCTTGGGGTGAAGAAATTGATGGATGTTTTATAGATGACAGGAGATGAAAATCTTTATAACATCTTTTTTGTTGTGTAACATATATATATGTGTGTGAAGAGATGGAAGTGAATCCGACGGTATGTAGTATAGTAAGAAATTTGAAAGAAAAAACAGGTTTAAATTTACCACTTATTTTATCTAAACCTGTGTTTTTTCAAATTTTTATACTTTTTTATTTAAACCTGTTTCTTAAATTTTTATACTTTTTTATTTATATCTGTGTTTTTCAAAATTTTATACTTTTTAAAAATTTTATATTTACCACTTATTTTATTTAAACCTGTGTTTTTTTTCAAATTTCTTACTATACTACATATATATATATATATATATATATATATATATGTGTGTGTGTGTGTGTATTTATATATAGATAACTGATATAGTCGGAGTAAGCCTACTTGAGTTGGCACTTTAATATTCATTCATAATTACAATTTATTTGGTTAATTATTCTATCGACAGTCGAAATTGTGACTCACTCAATTTGTTGTCTTCTCTGTTAAGTCACCACCTTTTCATATATATATATTTATAATTTAAATGTGATATATGAATATATATTATATTCCATTATTATTTTGAAATCATATATATATATATATATATAGATAGTTAGATAGATAGATCTTATATTTCATTATTATTCCTTAGATTTTATATGTATATATATATATATATATCAATCTAAAATTGATGAAATATGAGATTTATATATATATTAGAAATACTAATAATGAAATACAAGATTGATATATATACATATTATTGAAAAAAAAGAAATATAATATATATATATATATATATATAGTTAATTCCTTGTTAGTATTGGAGAAATGATAATAAAGTGCTCAATTACTTCTGTAAGAGCTGTATTTATTTATTTAATATTTACAATACATTTTAAATGTATTGTAAATATTATATATATATATATATATGAATAAATTTGCTATGCATGTATATTTCAAACTCATTTGTGACCTGCTTAGAGACAGAGATAATGGTGTATTTCCAAGGCTATCCCTATTAACAGGCCTAATAAGCAGGCAGCTAAAGTGTTTAACCTAAGGCCTAAAGTACCATTAATGAACAAATATTGATAAAATTTTTAGCAAGGAATTTATTAGTGATAATTAGCTAATTAGTAACTATCCTTATTACTAGGGAAATTAATCATAATTTTTTATTGATTGGAAAACAGAGAAAATTTACCTGTATAAATCTATTAGAAAGGGATTTCAACTTTTCAGAAAATCATAAATAGACAAGGTGTGTCAAAAAAGTATGAAGATTTTTTGTACTTTTTGACACCCCTTGTATTATGAAAAAAATTTACGTTCTATTCATTCTTCATTTCTATCTTGGTAAATACAGTTTTAAACTTGGTACTTTTTTGACGCACCTTGTATTCTGAAAAAAATTGATGAATAGAACGTTATCTTTTTTTTTTTAAGAATACAAGGTGTCTGAAAAAGTGCAAAAATCTCGATATTTTTTGACACACCTTGTGCATTTAAAAAATAACTGAGACTCAGTCAAATAGTAATTTTGATAACTTGCGTAAGTAATTAAGTTTTAATGTAAGATAATATATTAAATTAGAATGACTAACGAAATTAAATAAGAACACATATAAAAAGATTACACTTATTTTAATTATATTCTAATTGGTTTCCATATAAGCTAAACCCACCCCTTAAGTAATTAGTACTCAATATTGTTGATAAACCATGTATATGTAAGTTACGGTAGCGTGGACATGAATTCAACGACACTTGGTAACTGACAGTTTTTCACCTATGTGATTATCAAACCAAACTTTGAAAATCGCATAAGCAAGAAAATGTCAGTTACCAAGCGCTGTTGACTTCATGTCCACGCTACCATAACTAATATATATATATATATATATATATATATTGGTTAGGAGGTTGATTTAGAAGGCTATCACAATGCAGTTTGGAATAAATAAAAAATAATAATACAGTAACAATGGTGTTGTGTGTTGACCTGTATTTTTATTTATATTTATATATAATAATAATAATAATAATATAATAATAATAATAATAATAAAAATACAGGTCAACACACAACACCATTGTTACCGTATTATTATTTTTTATTTATTCCAAACTGCATTGTGATAGCCTTCTAAATCAACCTCCTAACCAATACATACACAATGCTTCAAGCAAATTATGAAACTCTCTTATATATATATATATATATATATATATATATATATGTGTGTGTGTGTGTGTGTGTGTAAAAATGATATATAAATGTGAAATATAAGCCATGAAGATATTTATAATTATTTGAAAATTTATGTCAACCTTTGAAACATATCTCCTTTTCTTTCAAATGAAATGCTTTTAAATTCTATCCAGTTGAATTCTCATATTTTCAAAATAGTTATCAACTAAACATTTCAAATGTATGAAGTTTCTATGCCCTCTTTTTGCGGATCACTTGATAAGCATTATTAGCCGATATTTTGATCAATGAAAATTATATATATATATATATATATATATATATATATATATATATAATTCTTAGGATTGATTTTAATATGTTGTAGAATAAAACAATAATATAAGATACCAAGTAATTATTTATTAAATTTGGTTTTGTTCAAACCAATATACAAATTAACCAAACCAAATATCAAATCTTTAATTCTTAGCCATATAGAAGGCACATTGCAGGATTTTAAATGCATTAATAACATGGGCTGTTTGGAGGCAAATCGAAATAAGATTTTCATAGCGACATCATTGATAAATAAGTTTTTTTTCTATGTATAAAAGATTTTAACTATAAATGAAATACTCATTGATAAACTTAGGCAATTTCTGAGGGTATTGTGAAGTAAGCAGTAATGTAGTTTCGGTTACAGACACTGAATCACCATTATAATAAGATGTTCAAAGATTTTACACAATTTTTAATCATATTTATCATCTTAAATTTCACATAGATTATTTGCTTTTACTTCCTTGATTCTGGTTTATACCATTTTGTTGTATAGTCAAAATTAAATTTTTTGCATACTTCCCAGTGGATCACCTTCCCAACCCAGTCGTGCCTAGCTTTGTATTCCCGTTGTGCTAGTTTGCTACATTCAATTAATACGTGGTTTACAGTCTTATCTCTGTCATCGCTCAGTCTACATTTACTGTTTTGTTGCATTTTATCAATTTTTGCTTTCATATAATTTGTTCTTATAGCATTATTTTGTGCAACAATTATAGTGATTCAGTTTCTCTCTTGAAGTTTCCTCTTCTTAACCATGTCCAAGTCTTTTTATTTGCAACCTCTCCGTGTTGTCGTTTAAGCAAAATACTTAATTGGTTAAAATTTGAAGGTAACTTCAAAGCCTTTAGTTCTGATGTTTTTTTAGTGGCTTGTTTGAATCATATCGTGGTCACCATTGTGGAGTTACAAGTATTTTAATGTTTTGTTTTAAGGGCACTAGTTATTTCTGGTGTGTGTTTACAGGGTTTCCTTTTAACCCCATCTTATTTGGTGATAGTACTGAAAAGGAATTTAAAAAAAAGGAAGAGACAAAGACAAAAGGTAGTTTTAGGATTCAGGCTTTATACATGGGCCATAGCCACCACATGAAGAGGAAACTTCTTCCTGTTCAGTAATAGTGTCTGGTCCCAGTTAAGGCCCTGGTCCAAATGGCCAAGAGATTATCTTGGTGGTCAGAAGTGAGTCTTTTTTCCTGCACATGCTCGGAGGGTTCTTCCTGTCTGAAGGCTCATGGGAGATTGTTGTAAAATAATAACAATCTCCCATGAGCCTTCAGACTGAATTTAAATTTTATTTTAAACCCCACATATTCAAAGACTCAAACAATACACCTTGAAAAATGTATTTTACAATATAAGTCCACTCTAGTATTAATTGGATTATTCGGACTATTGTCCTCATCTTCATTGCCATCTGTACAACGTTTCGACCAGTGTGCCCTCCGGCCTTCTTCAGGTATTTCTTGTCGAACTCGGGAACCTTCTTTTTGAACTTGGGAATTTTCTTGTCGTAATCGGGAGTCATACTGGAACTTTGAACCTAACCCTTTATTCAGTCCACGGGGGTATCCTGTTCTCATTCTGCTAACCATATCGGGGGTACAGGTGTTAAGCTGTGTTAATTATTATTCTATGTTACTGCTGCCCCTGACCAGGATTGAACCCACAGTCTAGAGATAACTGTCACTTAGAACTGTCTTAACCTAACTCCTTTATCCACTATGCTATGTGTCCAATTGGACATTCAAAATTCAAAGAAATAGTATAAGTCCACTCTCTCCTTCATATGATACATTTTTGGAAATTAACATACATGTATTTATTACATAATTTCTGCAAGCCTTTAATTTGACAAAATCAATTCTTATAAAAGAGAAAAATACCTGGACATGTCAACTGTGGCATAGTGGATAAAATGCTGGATTGCAATATCATAGTAAGTGAGTCAAACTATTATGTTTCCTTTTGGACTAATATCCTTGGGAAAGGTGGGAATTCTATCATCCCCCCCCCAGATATTGGTTAAATAGTACCATGACTGTTCTTTTTAAGGATGGCTTTGGCATTAAATAAGGGATCTGGCTGGCTGAGGGGGGTATTATGTTGGAAGACCCGAAACCCCCCTATGAAGCCAGCTAATAACTTAACTGACAATGCCACCCTGCGCTAAGTCTGGCGTATTTCAAACACGAAGGCTGATATGTCATTGAACAAAAGCGAAAGAAAACAAAATACTCTTGAACTATGGTATCCAATGGAATTTTTAAATCATCCCTTTATAAATTTTTAAAATCTCCATACTCTTGACAATAAAAAGTTGTATGTATCAGTAAATATTTCCTCCTCTCTGGGTTTTTGAATACACTGACTGCACCTCTGATGGCGACCCGTGATGCTTAAGGATGGAATCCTGATGGATGAGCAGTCCATGACATGCAACACTCCACTTAGACCCTTACTTAGGCTAGACTAGCGGTAAGAGAGGCCCTCTCAGACCAATTGGCTGGTCACGTCAAGCCTTAGCACCTAGATGATTGCCCCAAACCTATTGCCCTCATGACAAGCCCAACCCTTTTTTTATCATATATGTGCTAGAAGGTGGTGGCTAAGGGTCTTTTTTAGGAGTCCATAGGAGAATGTCATTTATGAGTTCATCCTTACTTCGCTAGTAGTGCCCAGCATGTCTTGCTCATCTTACTTGGGTGGTTTGTGAGATTGGAGGTAAGTGGCCGTACAGCTGCTGTTTTGTAAGGTGCTGCATTCAAGATTTGTTCAAGACATCATCCAGCAACATCCAGCAACATTGTGTCATTCCCATCTCGCTCTTTCTCCAGGCATCAAAGTTCAAGTGATGCAAGCATGCAATAGTACTGACATGGCTACAGCTTTGAAGAACTGTTTGATTTTAACAGACAGATCAAATTTCTATATGGTCATTAACAATAACAGTCAATTTACTCTCTTGCCAAACTAAGAAACTAGTATCCCCAAAGATACTAAAATGTCATTCTTTTTTTTTTACATAAAAAGATTTTCTCAGGAAAGAGGAGATATTTACTGGTACGGCGTTATATGTTTAAAAAAATAATAAAAATCTAATTTGTTTTGTTTAATAATTTATTTATTTATTGAATTTGTTTTTTTATTTTATTTTAGTTTTTCATAAATTTGACTGCATAAAAATTTCCTCAATTCTATTTTCTATTGTAATTGCATAAATATTTGTTGGAGAATGAAGTTGCCTTCTCCATATCCAAAATGTCAGGTTGTTAGTAGTTGTGATGGCACAAAAATCAGAGTCATTTCAGCATTAAATAACCCAAGAAGGGTTGATATGCCATAAAAGCAAGCAACCAAATTTAGACTTGAAACCTTTGATCTATTAACAGAAGAATATATATATATATATATATATATATATATATATATATGTACTATTGAATGCCGTAGAAGATAGATATCAATTTGTTCAATATTTTGGGTTAGACATTACCCTTTCTTCTGGCATAGAAACTCAAAATGAAATGGTCACTTTAAAGTAAATCTATTCTGAGATTTTGTGCACAATTTCTTTTATTTGTGTTAGTTAAATTCGTAGGCTATATGATTGTCATCCAATCTAATTGAAAAGCATATATGGAACCCAAACTCATAAATAAAAGGAATGTTTTTAAATGTGCAAAATAAATATTTTTTTCTGAATTTTTTTCCATGAATAAAAACTCTGCATTGTTTAAAATGACCCATAAAGAGTTGTCAATATGCCATTAAACAAATAAACCAAACCGTTTTCAATGAATTTAATTTATTAATGAAAATATCAATTACAAAGATAAAAAATTATACAGTGAAAATTTCAGATAAAAATTTAGTTTTGTGTACTTATTTATATACCTTCATATATATATATATATATATATATATATATATATATATATATTGTGGCCTCCCCAAAACTCATATATATATATATATATGGAGGCGCGTGGGCTAGTGGTTAGAGTCATGTAAAATGGACTTGTTGATTTGAGTTCAATTCCTAGACGAAGCTGTTGGCATTTCACATAGCGCTAATACCATTGGGAAAGGTATGAACCCATATATACACCCTCCAGCTATGGGTTAAATAGTAGGGCAGACTGGGCCCTTCAGCCTTGGGTAGGTAACCAGTCTAGGAGAGGGATAATTCAAAATTCTTGAGGTCGGTCATTGATTGGGTTTGTGGCAACCCTTGATGCACCAATTCTTTCCTATCGACTGTACCAAAAAGTGTGGATGGTCCAACACAAGCCTTCACCACTATAAACAAATCACTGTGTGGGTGTTCATTGTATGAACACTCATATGTCGATCGACGGGAGAGTCCATCATATATATATATATATATATATATATATATATATATATATACTGATTATATGCTCCCGTAACCTGGTAGAGCTCTTTAGGAGCGACTTTAATAAACTTTCACTGCCAGCATAACGCAATGATCATCTGTTTACAGATTTGATTGTAAAGTATATACACAGATGTATGTATTTAAAACAGTTAAAACACCGCTCCTTAAACGGCAGCTGGTGTTGGGCTAGACGTTAACAGATCTGTCAGGCATAAAGTCAGTCGGGTTTCGCTCCTGGTCGGAGTTAGTTGCTGTGTCTAGCCACACTGATGAGACGTGAAACATCGAAACACAGTGTCTCTGGATGCCTTATATAAAATCTAGTTTTTGTTTGGCAGTTAAAGTAGTTGTGTATTTACTGTGGAAATCAGCAGTTTAACTTTAATCCCTGGTAAAAACAATGGTTCTGAATGCTCAAAACAAACAAGCTCTTTTGATTTGTGGGAATTGTCAAGTCTTCCTCATCCTCAATTCCCCCAGTGATGGACAAAGCTAAAATGAGTAAATATCAATATTTTGAATATGTTTATGCAAATGCAATTGTCAACAGATGCACTGAGATTCATTGCTGATAACACCTCTTATCTATTATTAACATTAAAGAAAGACTTTCATAAAATCATGGCAAATTGATCACTAAATATATTACTATATTAATATATAGTTACAAATCAATATGTGTTATTATGTACATGCATTAGTTAGAATATATATATATATATATATATGTATATGAGAAGTAAATAAACAAATGATGTGTTTTGATATGGCTTTTAAAAAATTTTTTTTTTTAGCCGACAATTTTTGGGAGAATATGTGCTTAATTGAAGTCATACCTAATTTTTGAAAATTAATTAATTAATACTTAATGATTATTCCCGCCTAATTCATTAATTATTAATTAATTAATTTTCAAAAATTAGGTATGATTTCAATTAAGCACATATTCTCCCATATATATATATATATGGAAATACGGTGAGGAAATTAATCCGACAAAATGAGAAGAAAATATTTTAAAAATATAACAAACACAGGATGTGTCAATACTTAAGCATTTCGGTATATTGTACCATCTTCAGGACACTGTTAAGTAATGTTTATGTGAGGGACAAAATGAAAGATGTTAAGTGTATAGTGAATGTGTGAATATGATGTTATTAACCATTAATTTTTATATGCGCGTTTGTTTAGGAAAGCTAATGACGTGATCAATGCATGTGCAAAAATGTTAATATTCCATATGAAATACGTCATATCTTTGTTAACTTTTCTTCTCCACCTATTCACGTTCATGCATGCGTCATCATATGATCTTCACCTTCCATTTTTGCATGATGACCCCTAAAGCTTGGAGAAGAGGAAAAAATCACACGGAGCCAGGAACTCTCGGATACTCAGGGCAGTGTGGGCAGGTGCGTTGTCACGGTGAAGCACCCACGAGTTGTTCTGCCATATCTCTCGCGCACTGAACGAAGCAAACATCGCAGTATGTCTTTATAGACATGCTAGTTGATCATTTGGTCCTGTGGCAAGAACTCATAGTGGACAATGCCCCTCACATCAAAGTTTTCTGACATATGGAAATCAGTGTCTAGGTCAGTGAAAGGTCAACTGTTATCAATCACTTCTATAATGGTCATGCTATGATTCAATGGTAACTTTCCATTTACAAATACTGTTATTTAAATTTTGCTACACTACAGTACATAATTCGTAGTCAACCCATGAATTAATGTAACAAATAGGGAAACAGTGTAGCAGATTCCAACTGAGGATTTGGGAATGAGAAAAATTTCCTCCAAGATAATGCTTCAAATTTTGACTAAGCCCCAAAAATATCAGTTTCATATTTAATATGATCTTTTGTGGCTGAAACATGTTTGTTTGGAAGTACTGAAAGGGTTACAAGACCCGAAAACAAGCCTAACAAGTTGTACTCCACCATGACAATGCTCCTGTGCATGATGCGTTAAGAGTTTCTCAGTTTCTGGCAAAGAAATCAATCACAAAAATTAACCATTCACCTAATTCACCAGACTTAGTAGACACACACTCACACACACCACAATGATTTTTGAGTACAAAGATTTGCTGATATCCCTCACACTCAGCAAATCAAACAGAGTGGTCCAAGGCTTGAATATAGTGTAATAGTGTTAATCGATTATTTTCGGTTGGTACGACCCTCTTGGTATTCTCCAGGTGCACTTTGTTAGTATATTTTTACTATCAAACTATTTGCTGGTTTTTTTTCTTACCGCAAGGGTTTACTAATAGTATATATATATATATTATTTATTACCAGAAATCCCAAAAGGGTTCAACATATATATATATTTTTTGTCTAAACTTGGACTTTCTCCACCAGACAAGAGGAAATACTTAAAAAAGATTCAGGAGAAAGCTCTAACCGCATCAGCGTGGATATGGCAGTCCTATATTGTGACATCAAACCGACAAAGTCTGGTGGTATTGTGAGATACTGCTGGGGTGCTCTGGGTTAGTGGTAATGATGCTTCGGCCCCGAAACCATGCCTGAACCCAGAGTCATCATCTGATGAAGGCTTTGTTGGTTGCAATGCTACTGTGTAAATAGCAGTCATTGTATGAAAATTATATATATATATATATATATATATATATATATATATATATATATAGGGTGGCCAAGAAGTCACTAATTAGCACTATGGGAAATGCAAAGAGCATTGTCCAAAATTTGAACATGTCTATTTCCTATCTTACACCCATGGCCTTATGGCAAACTATGTATATATATTGTGTAATGGATTTTCTATCTTACGTAATTCTATAATCAAAAATATATGATATCTGTTCCCTCAGTGACTTCTTGGCCACCCTGTATAATGATAAAACAGTAACTAAGCAGGGAAAAACTTGGTTGTTAATTCTGTTGGATTGTCCAAGAGTAAATAAGGATTAAGGATATGTTGGTGGTTTGTGAGTGACAGTAATTGTGGCAGAATGCTATGAATTGACCATAAAAGGTTTTTATAAGAACCGGTTGAGCACAACCAAAATTTTAGACTTTCGGTCTCTACTATCATGGCTCAAAAATGTAAATTTTTATCACATAACCCACCCCAGACTATGTTTGTGCGATTGTTAAATTTTGCAAAGACTGGTGGTTTAACATGTGAGTTTTCAGTTCTCTTTCCCTTTTTGAACTTTATGTAATGTTGAGTAAGGTTTATTATTAGAGAAAATAGATCACTAATTAGAACTAAGCCTATTCTAGTAGTGACCACCCCAAGCGGATTTAACAGGTTTGAATTCAGATTTGTCCTTCTCCTAGACTGGTTGCCTAACCAAGGTTAAATAGCCCAGTCTACCCTACTATTTTACCTATAGCTGGAAGAAGAGTAGTTGGATTCATACCTTTCCCAAGGGTATTAGCACTATGTGAACTGTACTTTCGTCCAGGATTTGAACTCAGGTCGATGAGTTCTTTTCCTACAACTCCAACCATTACACCACACACCTAATTTAACTGATAGAGGAGAAAGTCCAAAATCATTTTTTTAGGTATTTTTGGATATCCCAACTAACCTAGAAACTTCACCAACAAATAACTGGACTAATTTTTGTACATAATCTTCCTATACGTGGCTGGGCAAAAAAGTTCCTATACTGTCATGGAAGCGCGTGGTGTAATGGTTAAAGTCATAGGAAATGGAATCGTCGCCCCGAGTTCAAATCCTGGACGTGGTAATTGCATTTCACTTAGCGCTAATACCCTTGGAAAAGATATGAATCCTACTCTCCCTCCAGCTATGGATAAATAGTAGGGCAGACTGGGCTCTTTAACCTTGGTTAGGCAACCGGTCTAGGAGAAGGAAAACTCTGAATTCAAACCTGTTGTCCTCCGCTTAAAAATTGACCTTGTGTCACATCCTGCCCATGCGGAGGGGTTGGTAAATATATATACTGTCATCATATTTGCTGTTGATGAATTTTTTTACCAATGGAATCCAAACACTGCAATACTGATGCAAGAAATGTGTCAACCGCAAAGGGGACTGTTTTGAAAAATAAACCTCATTTGGCCACATTCCATCGCGGTATCTTGATCAGCTTATGGACTTTTCAGCCAACCCTTAGATGTAATAAATCTTATGTTTTTTTTATTTTGACTTGCTCTACCAAAAATGGCTACGACCTCTATAATTAGTAACCCAATTATTGTAAAAAACATTGTCATAGTCTATCAATGTCAAGAACGGATTTTTCTTTTTACATTGAATATCTCAATAATTACTCCCTCCCACTCTGTAATATATCTTTCTTCTCCTGTCTCTCTATATTGGAACTCCTTTATTCCTAAGATGCTGCAAGCTTCATATTTAATCATTTATTTCACTACTCAACTACCAACCCTGTCAGCTGGGTCTTTAGAATACAGTGACTGCATTTTACAGAGGTGTAAGACCCTCCCCCAATGGGACTGCTTGTTGGAAATGGGTGGCTGCCCGTGATGCTTAAGGGTGGAACTCTGGTGGCTGAGCAGTCCATGACATGCAACACTTTTACTTAAGTGCTTACTTAGGCTAGATGGGCGGTTGGAGAGGCCCCTCCGATCAATTGGTTTGTCACGTCAAGCCTTAGCACCTATATGATTGTCCCAATCCTACTGCCTTTATGACAAGCCCCAACCCTTTTTATTATATGTGCTAGAAGGTGGTAGCTGAAGGTCTTAATGTCCTGGGTATAACGTTAAACTCTATTTGATGGTTAAGTTCCAATTCTGGAGCTCTGGGGAATGTGGAGTACCCCTTCATCACCATTACTCCCAGGTCCACTCTGATCCGGAGTGGTAGTACCTGTTAGGGTTAAACAGAAAAAATGAGTTTAAAAGAAATGTATTAAAAAAGAGTACCCATCAAAAATGAATAAAACAAAAATGTCTTTGGCATAAAATAACCCAATGGGTTGACATGCCGTAAAAAACCAACCAACCAACCAACAACTCAACTACTACATTCTTAGGCTAGACGGCAGTTAAGAGGCCCCTCAAATCAATCAGCTGGTCACATCAAGCCATAGCACCTATATGATTGTCCCGACCCTATTACCATTATGGCAAGCCCAACCTTTTTTTATCCTATATGTGCTAGAAGGTGTGGCTGAAGGTCTTTGTGTCTTCGGTATGACGTTAAACTGTATCTAGTAATGAAGTTCCAATTCTGGGGCTTATAGGGTTGGATGAGGTTTTGGGGATGTTTTAAGTTTAAATGTAGCTGGGATATTCTTGGTTGCATGTTCTTAGGATTTTTGCTTTATATCCCATCTCATTTGGTGGTCGCGCTGAAAAGGAGGGAATTTAGGGAACGAAAAGAAAGAGACAAAGGCAAGAGGTAGTTTTATAACAGGCTTTATTGACCAGGTCATAGTCGACCATGGCAAAGGGATATCCCTTGACCGAGGAGGTGACTACACTCAGTTAAGGCCTGAATTGAATGGCTGAGTTTTTTTGTTTTTTTTGGGCCGACCCTGGGACAGTCGTTTTGATGGACATGTGCAGAGGGCTCCTCCGGCGAAAGCCATGGAAGTTTGTTGGGTTTTTAATTCTAATTTTATTTTTTAATTCTAATTTTATTTTCGTTTTATTTTAATCCGTACATGCTCTGGGGTTTTGGATACCTTTCATTGCCACTACTTCCAGTTTCATTTTACCCACCATGGATGTTAGGTTCTCATCTATGGGTTAAATAATAAAAAAATGAGTTGTAAAAAATGTATTTGAAGAAAAAAATTGAATATCTAACAAGAATGAATAAAACAACACATCTTCAGGTTTGATATATGGTAAAACCAACCAATCAACTGTCACAGCGTTAAAAAAATACTTTGAAAGAGTAGGGAAACAAAGGTGGGTTTTCAGATTATACTTTCAAATGAAAATCAAATTCATCCAATCAGCCTCCTCCAAAATGACAGCAAGTCCAGGGATCTTGGGCGATTCTACCAAATTACATAAAATAAGACCAGAATTATTCACGATAACTCTTTCGGACAATATATTTTAACCCACTAAATAGCCACTCTAGTTTAGTCAATATCATTTCTCCTTTTTCTTTATTCTTGATCTCCCAAGTGTAGGAAGTTAAGTGAAACATGATGCGCCAAGCAATGGCTGACAGGTGATCTAAAAGGTTTTCTTCGTCCTTTTTATAAATATTTTTTCTTCCTTCTTTTTTTTTTTAATCGTCACTATTTTAGCTTTCAAAGTCGAGAAAACAGGTGTGGTAAAAAAATAACAAGAAAAAAAAGAAAAAAAAACTATTGACATGAACAGCTTTCAACACAGCAAAACAATTCGACATTTCACTTATAAATCTATGGCTTTTCAACACAATTGCAGGTACCACCAATTTTCCCGGTGAAATCACCCCCCCCCCTCTATTTAACACAATAAAACTTGCATAAAGGTCAATATTATCTTGAAAATGTCCATTCAAAAGAAGAAACATTAAAAAAAACTCCTGATGATTTAAAAAAAATTTTCAGCTTATGGAAATAATGAAAATTATAAACAAAAAACAATGTTTACATTTTTGCACCATTAAATCAATTGAAATTTAACATAGCCAAAAAAAGTTATGACTACGGCCTTTTTAAAAAATTTTGATGAAAAATCAATTAATGATCTGATTTTCATGAAAATTTCCATAATTACTTACCTTTTGGAGTAAATATATCTGAAATAGTTTTTTCCTAAAATATATTAGCGGAAATATATTTTTTTCTGGGTTTATTGCCCAGTGCCTGAGGCACCCCCTTTGACAGGGAATGCAGACAGGATCAACGCATTTTTTTGTGCTTACTACCCATAAGCTTCGGCTTGTGGGTGGGCCCACATAAAAATGTCCTTGTGTCATGCCCTCATAAGTGGGATGAGAGGCAAATACCTCTAACTCCGGTTTCGACCGGGGGGTCCAGTGGCTTCGGCCCTGGACCGTACAAGCTAACATCGTTGATCCCAGGGGGCCATCCCCCCAGGCAACACCTGCCCCCTTGATTAAAAGGGCAGGACTGGGTTCAACGCATTTTTTGCACCCGCCGACCCATGAATCTCGGCTTGTTGGTGGTCCCATATTAGGGCCTTGTGCCTTACCCGTACACGTGGGGTACGTGTAAAATATCCTAATATGTAGATATGGCCAACAGTATTAATAATGTACAACAATTTTATTAATAACTGAGGTTTAAATAAAAATAAAATTACAGAGAATGTGTCGTAAATAACAAAGTGAATTGTGACTTAACAGTGATAAAGTTTCAGTTACAGACAGACAAACACACAATCTCCATTATAATAAGATATATTATAGTTTTAAAGCGAAAAATCAAATGTTTCAGCTTATTCTGCTGATGACTTCTTTCACTGCCGTTATTAGAAAAATATATTCTATTTACATTTATTCATCAACTCATCACTTTACTGTACATATTCAAGCTGGGTTAGCTCAGTCGGTAGAGCGTTCGGCTAGAAACCACAAGGTTCCTAGTTCGATACCAGTCCTCACCAACTCAGCGTATGAGTAGCACAGGTATCTGTGCGGTAAAGTAAGGAGCTGATGGTAGGTGTGGCGCTCCACCTCAGATGCTAAAATAATCTCCTTGGTCTAGCACAAGTGAAAAGGGGATAGACTCCCTCGCTGATTGGCTGATACTGACTTTAGGCCGAAAATATATAGAAACTGCACCCACTTCTGTGATTGCCCAATATCCTATTTATTTCACGTGGTCTCCCGGAAATGTGATCTGTAATTAGTTTACTTTCTAATTATTAGATATCGCTAACAAATCTCTTGCTAAAAAGTTTCTCAATAATTGAGGGCCAGACGTAATTTAGGCCACCACTTGTCTATCCCCAATTGCTGCAGGACCTTTACTTTGTATAGATGTAGACATCACCCATCAGTAAGAACTATTGACCTACTAGTACTTATCTCGATGTAGTATCTACCTTGGAACCACAAGGTTTCAGGTTCGATACCAGTCCTCTACAACTCAGCGCATGATAACATGGCTTGAATCTGTACGGTAAAGTGATAAGCTGATGGTAGGTGTGGCACTCCACCCCATACTCAAAGACAACCTCCCTGATTTAGTGCTAGTGAAAAGGGGAGAGACTCCTTTGTTGTCCGGCTGATATCAACAATAGGCCACTCCGGCTACTTATGTTATATATTTGTGTGTGTGTGTGTGTGTGTGAGAGAGAGAGAGAGAGAGAGAGAATGAAGTGGGTATTTACCGCGTACCCCACGTGTATGGGTCAGGCACAAGGCCCTATTAATATGGGACCACCCACGAACCGAAGCTCATGGGAGGCGGCTGCAAAAAATGTTGATCCCATCGGCATTCGTCCTCGTGGGGGGGGGGTAGACACCGGGCAATAAATCCAGCCCTGCCCCTTTAAATCGAGGGGGCAGGTGTTGCCTGTGGGGACGGCCCCCTGGGATCAACGTTGTTAACTTCTGTGGCCCAGGGCCGAAGCCACTGGACCCCCGCCCAAGGGTAGGAGAGGAGAGTCTGAAGTGAAGAAAACAATGATTGTTCTACTTGCAGATTAAAAAAAACTGGTGGAAAAATTATAACAATAAGAGTGTTAACTATAAATATATCAGAAATATATTATTATTTCTGAAAATTGTCTCTGAAGATAAAGTTTAATTTGAAATCGATAAGACAAAAATACATCTTTTTGTTTTTATTTTTATATGCATTGTATTTGCCTTCAAATCATTAATATATAATAACATACTTAACAATGCTTCAAGCAAATTACCAATTACTTTTATTATCATTTATATTTTAAAGGCAATTACAATGCGTATAACGTATATCTGATGCAGCTATACGTTATATGCATTGTAATTACCTTTAAAATATAAATAATAATATACTTTCCTTAAGAATGCTTCAAAGCAAATGATCAAAAAATACTAATATATCAGATATACTTTTTTTTTTTTTTTTTTCATTAACACTACTTTTTGAAAGGTATTATAGTTAAAGTTTATGTTTGTTGGATGTCCATTTCTGTGATAATGAATGCTTCAAATCTGGAACCCCTATCTTGCTCAGAATATTAACCCCCTATAAACTGTACAGAGACGTGCAACCAAACGAATACCCTCCATCAGGCATCTACCATACTCTGAACGTCTCGCAGCCCTGGGAATGGATTCGCTGAAACTTCAGCGTCTGGCAACTGACCTGGTAAACGCTCATAAGGTCATTAATCATCTTAACAACAGCAACCTTGAGCACCTTTTTGATCTCCATCTTTCCAACACACGTGGGCATGCCTACAAAGTCAGAAAACAGCACTGCTCACGTGACTTTCGGAAACATTTTTTCACGCTCAGAATTGCGGAGACATGGAATAAACTGCCCGCGTCTGTTGTTGGCTGCCAAAGCACTGAATCTTTCAAAGCTTCCATGCTTCCTGTAGTCTGCCGACACTATGCCTGATGCCACTCTCCACATACATATGCACACACACACACGCACACACATACATGCATATTACTATTGTAAACTGTTCATGTTCATGACACTACATTATTCTGTGTACTTGACATGAGACTTTGATGAGTTGTGGTGCACTGAGTACTGTACACAATAAATTACATTATCATAACTCACTTATGACTAACAGTTAAAAGGTGAGCAAATACTATTCTCCTATAATCCTTATCACTCAACAATCAGAAGCCATTAAACCTTCTGTGTTGTTCTCATAAGTATACATTACAATTACAATGTATATATTATTATATTGTGTATATGTGTCACACTTTTCATCAAGTGTTAGCACTCTGTCTATCATTCAGTTTTTCTCAGTAGCATGCACGGAATTCATTTTGCATATTTTTATTAATCAGGATTTACATTTATCGATATACAGTCTGATTGTTACAGGATGATAACCTCAAGCATATCAATATATGAAAATAATTAATAAAATCTATATATATATATATATATATATATATATATGAATAAAAAGGCCTTAAATACCATGGGTATCGTGGTTATGGACCATTTCCACTCTTGAGTATGCCCACAAGCTTCTTCAGACCACTGATAAACCCTAAATAAAAGATATCAGTGGTCTGAAGAAGCTCGTGGGCATACTCACGAGTGAAAATGGTCCATAACCACGATACCCATGGTATTTAAGGCCTTTTTATTCACAAATAACTTTGCTCTGTTTACAATAATTAAACATTGAGCTCTCATAGGGAACCTGAACTCTACAACAAACTACTGATAGAGAATTAGGACCAGCCTAGAATAACCTTGTACCAAGAAACTTGGTACCGCACCAAAGTATATATATATATATATATATATATATATATATAATCCTCATGCTGTCATGCTGGCAGCACGGATATCCATGCCGATCTCTTGCTATTCATTGCCCCTGGGAGGTCCTCTGCACAGCATCCAGTATTCGCGCAGAGTTGATCTATGTATGTCTTTGCTGGGCAACATACTCTGGCGTGCCAATGATGGTTTCCTCAGAAGAACATCACTTATGAGTTCATCTTTGCTTCTCCAGCAGTGCATATATATAGGTGGATGGTATCAAGTGTTTCCTTGATAGAATTCAACCAAAATTGAGAACTCAAACCTATATATAGAGATTTGCGTATATATTTTTTTACATATACTGAGTATTATAAATAAGTGAATAAATGGATACCTTGGTACAGATATATAAATTTATTTCAGCATTTCTTTGCCTGCTCAGTCTGATTTTTTACTAATTCAAAGACCTCACACCCATTCTTATCGGTATGATCATTCTGTTTCACTGATTTTTGTTTTATTTAAATTCCTCCTTCCACGAGCTTGCCCTGTCAGCTGGGGCTTAGAATACACCGACTGCACCTCTGCAGAGGGGTAAGACTCCCCCAATGGGGCCACCTGTTGGCTGTGGGTGGCAACTCGTGATGCTTAAGGATAGAGCCCAGGTGGATGAGCAGTTCATAATGTGCAATACTCCACTTTGGCCCTATCTTGGGCTAGACGGGCGGTCGGAGAGGCCCCCTCCGATCAATCGGCTGGTCACGTCAAGCCCTAGCACCTATTTGATTTTCCCAATCCTATTGCCTTATGGCAAGCCCCAAAATAAATACATTTTTCTATTTAACCCATAGATGGGACCCTAACAGGTACTATCACTCCGGGTCCGAGTGGACCAGTGAGCAATGGTGATGAAGGGTGCTCCACATTCCCCAAACCTCCAAAACTGGAACCTCACCATCAGATTGAGTTTAACGTCATTCCCAGGACATGTAGACCCTCAGCCACCGCCTTCTAGCACCCATATGATAAAAAGGGGTTGGGGCTTGCCATAAGGGCAATAGGGTTGGGAAAATCATATAGGTTGATGATTTCTGATTTTTCATAGGAAGATCATTATGCCAATGTGGCACTGCATCTACGACAACAATTTTTTCGATTATTATTTCACATATATTGAACATTAAATTGGAGGAGGTGGGTGGCATAGCCTGGATGATTTGACATGGAATTACCTAAGTTTGCAAGTTTTCCAAATTCTTATATTGCAGTGTTTTCCCTCTAAGACAAATTCATCCTGCATGATATTCATAAACTATTCACATGCATTGCATCAACATAGAATTCATCGATTATCTTTTTAGCATCTTTTATTGTTTTGCTCAATCTAAACAATTTTGCAGGTCTCTCTTTTCTATTCTCATTTTTTTCTTTTTGCTCTTAACACAGGACAGATGCATACTGAATATAGAACTATCAAAATGGGTTTTCAATGATAATTTATCATTTAAAACCTATTAGTTTATATATTTTTAAAAATAGGATGCAGGATAATATCATGCATACATAATATATATTGTATTTATGTGTATAAATAAATAATTATGTAAGTACATATATTAACTTTATATATATATATATATATATATATATATATATATATATATATATATATAGCTTATATATGCACTGATATAATTATTTAAAATATAAATGTACAAAATTATGTATGTATAAATAGATAATTATGTAAGTGTATATATCAGCTTTATAGCTGATAAATAATTATGTAAATGCATATATCAGCTTTATATATATATATATATATATATATATATATATATATATAAATGTGATATATGCATATACATAATTATTTATTTATACACACACACACACACACACACACACACATATATATATATATATATATATATATATATATATATATAATATATATATAAGAGAGTATATAAAATTAAATCCTGTCAAAATAGCTTACGGAAATTTATATATAGTTTCTATTAAATAAAATCCCTGATATCCATTCTTTTAACCCCAAATACTGAAAGAGGAATTTATTCTTTGTCTCTGAGGGATTTAAATCCATTTTGAATTCATTTTTTTTCAAATCTGAATATACATGGCTGCCATTGTGATTGAAAAGTGTGCAACTGTCATTTATTGCCAATCATTTGGGAATTTGAATCGGCCATTTATAAGTTATTTCTTCCTCTAATGATTTAAACAGATTTTGAAAATATTCAATACGTCTTCTATGGAATGTAACATAACTATTTATACACCCAGAAACCATATTTGAATGAAAGTAATTCAATGCACAATTTTAAGATACTTAATTATTAATATTTTTTTTTTATAAACTCTAGTTTTTATCAAACTGTTTAACTTTCAAGAATTTCCTGCTTGTATGTGTGTCTTTGTTTGCGTGTATGCTTGTTAGCTATAGGCTCCTAAGCTAATGAACCAAACTTGATGAAATTTGACAGGATAACTCCTCTTACCCCAAGGAGTGCTTTAAAGATATCTGCAAGGAGGCAAACATATTTTGTATAACTGCATTGGAACCACCCTTCTTCTCTCACTTCTGGAGATGTTTGGAACATTTTAGCTTAAATTTGATCAGGAAGGTCTAATTTGTTCAGAAAGCAAAAATAATTGGCATCTGCAGGAGCACTTTTCCACCTGCAAGGCAAAAGGGGGCTGGCACTTTTTTGGAAGAAAATTAATAGAACAAGACTTATTCACACAGAAAGTGAATAGTGTAATTTTTTATTTAACAAAATGTGTGTTTTTATATTATTCATGTTTAAATTAATTGCACTATGTGTCCTACTGGACCATCCAGAGTAAATCTTTAGAACATATAAATCTAAAGGTCTTTTTATCTATAATATTTACCTTTATACTTATGTATGTCAGAAAAGTTCAAGTAAGTCAGAAAACTTTGATGTGAGGGACATCGCCCACTGTGAGCTCTTGCCACAGGGACAGACGATCAACCAGCATGTCTACAAAGAGATACTGTGGTGTTTGCTTCATTCAGTTTGTGAGAAGAGGCGAGAGATGTGGCAGGACAACTCGTGGGTACTTCACCATGACAACGCACATGCCCAAACTGCCCTGAGTATCTGAGAGTTCCTGACCCAGAAGAACATCACTGTGCTGGAGCAACCTCCTTACCTGGGTTCATGTGATTTTTTCCTCTTCCCCAAGCTCAAGGGGTCATCAAGGGAACCCATTTTGAGGATGTGCATGACATCAAAAAGGCTGTGACAATAGAGCTACAGAGAATCCAGAAGAATCCTTCCAGGAGTGCATGCAAACATAGCAGAGAAGGATGAGAAAGTGCATTAGACTCCAGGGGGATCGGTTTGAAGGGACTAACTTGTAGTTTGGATTTGAAATAAATTTTTGTGACACCAGTCATTGAACTTTTCTGACATACTTCATATGATTTTTTTTACCTTTTGTCTATATAACAATAACAATGAGGACAACAGTCTAAAAAATCCAAATAATACAAATTATCAAGCCTCATTTAAAAAATTTAGACAAATATTATTTATTCATATCTTTCTACCGGCCCCCATTTATGTGGTAAAATAAGGAGCTGATGGAAGGTGTGGTGCTCCACCTCAGATGCTAAAACAATCTCCTTGGTCTAGCGCTATTGAAAAGGGGATAGACTCCCTTGCTGACTGGCTGATACCGACTTTAGGCTGCCCCGACGACTTTACTTTTTACTTTATATCTTTCTAAGAACATTAATATTCTGAGGATGATGTAAATTGACACTGAAACATTAACATGATGCAAAAACTGAGCTATTTACAAATGTTTGCATGTTACAATATCATTCATGTGCTTTCTTTCTTTGCTGAATGATAGTTTAGTACAAGTAGATATTTGTCTGCGGAGATGGTAAAATCTTTAGAAAGATCAATAGTACTTTATAGCCATGAAGAAAGACATTATTATGTCTGTCTTATACAAGTGAATTGGTAAATAAGATTTATGCATTTCTCTGACCAGTTTGTACCTGGTTACTTCACTTGCAGATTCTGTTTTGTGCCATCACATCAGCTGCTCGGTGCACTCCTACATATTTTGACATGCAATTCATTCTTTGAAATGATGTTTAAAACTTTTGTGTTTTGTTGTCAAAAGTATTCATATGTTTAGCTGTGCATGTAAGTAATACATGAACAAAGTTAATAAAGACAAAATGTCTTGTATAATCGGTACAATGAGAAAATCAGATGACCAACACATTGTGTATTAGGGATAGGCATGCTTGAAATATTGGGCAAACAACTTTGAATAGTACTATTTTGATTATTCAAACTATTGTCCTCAACTTTATTGTTATCTGCACAACATTTTGGCTGATGTGTCCTCTGGTCTTTTTCAGGTATTCACATAGAATAATATATCTATAGCTCTGCTGATGAGGCCTGATGGGCCGAAATGTACATACAGAGATTGATTTTTCTCGATTTGTTTAACCTTACATTTGAATAGGTATGCCTGCCTAGTTGATTAATTATTAATTAATTGACTTTCAAAATTAGGTACGACTTCAATTGTGCACATTTCTCCCAAAAATAGAATAATAATTAACACAGCTTTGCACCGTTAAATCAACTAAAATTTAACGTAGCCAAAAACAAGTTACGACAAGAATTTAAAAAAAAATTCTATGAAAAATCAATTAATGGTCCGACTTTCGTGAAAATTTCAATAACTATTTAATTTACCCTTGGATGTAAATATATCTGAAAACACTCTATGGTGTTCCTATTTTTTTAGTCCAATCATGGACCGGGTAATTTAGCTAGTAACATTATAACATTAACAAAATACAATTCTTGCCAGTGATGTGAAGAAAGTAAACCACGACTAGCGGTATAAGACTACTCAGTCAGCATAATACTCCCGTATTTATGAGGATTAGGACATACCCATTAATGTTCATAGGTTGGGTATATAACAAATCCCCTGTATGATACAAACTCAAAAATTGTGAGATGTTAATGTTTGTGATTCATTTACAGAAATGCCTGAATACATAGTGAACAGGAATTATCATGGGTAACTCCCTATAATGGATCTCTTTTATGGGTGAAAATTACAAATAATTGGATGATCACATTATCATTGTAGAAGAACGATAGCTGGTTGCATATATCCTTATTAGGATGAGTTGTGTGATAGGGAGTAGATGGCTGTGCGGCTTTTTTTTGTGGGGTACTGCTTCCAGGATTTGTTCAAGACAAAGCATAATAATACAAATTTGTTTAAGGGTAATTCCTTGTCAAACCATCCAGACCATGTCACCTACCCACTTCAATTTTTCTAAAATTTTGTCCAAGTATGGACTATGATAAAGTTAGCCAATCCCCAAAATTTGAGCTTCCAATTCCAAAAATTAGTGGAGTTATGTCGATTTTTAGCTCTCCAAAATAATGTTCAATATATGTGAAATAATAATAGAAAATTTTTTTGTCATAAATGCAGTACCATATCGGGATATTGATCTTGCTATGAAAAAATCAGAAATCATCAATAACTTAAAATTGGTTGACTTTAAAACTTTTTTGATAGCATTTTTGGATTTTATGGACAAAAATTCAGTAGTAGGGAAGTTCTAGAACTCATTTTACAGACAAAAATAGGTTTTAAAAAGTCGCCATTTTTTAGCAACCACACCAAATTTGGAGAGCTAAAATTGACATAACTCCGCCAATCTTCAGAAAAATTGAAGGAGGTGGGTTACAATTTTACTTTTTTTCTGGATGATTTGACATGGAATTACTCTCATTACACAATCTCTATATTAATATGCTGGTGTGTCATGCCCTGTCATCATGCTTGTGTAGTTCCCATCAAGCTGAGTAGATGTTTACAAAATTGGCATACATATTATTATTATTATTAAATTTCTAACAGATTAAGTGATTGACTTTAATGGCATAGAAACCCATCAAGGGTTATTTCATGCTTTGAGAAATACCAAGAAAATTTAGTACAGCCATAGGGGAAATTTGGTAGGCAAAGAGTTAAGTCTGAAATATTTTGGTAAGAAACCTGGATGTCCCCTAGCTTCATGGTGGAGAATTCTCTATTTGCAATGTATCTTACTGGCAATCCTGTTCAGCAATATACATTCCAGCCGTGAAGAAGATGCTGCACTTTGTCATTTATATTGTCAGCATGACCCACAGGATAATCCCTTGTTAAGAAAAACCTGTCCCCAAAACAAAGTGCAAATGATTCATTTGGAAAAATCAAGGGACAAATTACATGATAGCTCCTTCTTCGTCCATTAATGGTTGATCATGACCAGAAACTGCTACTTGTCAATATCTTGTATACTTTGTTTTTTTTCATATTCTCCAATGGCTTCAAGCTCGTCAAAATATCGAGGATGCCTCAACAAGGCCAATTCTTAGGGAATTGTGTACATTGTGTCATCCAAATATATTTATTCCGTCAATGTTCTTTATCTATCCTGTTTTATCTGTAATAAGCTGCTGCAACTGTTGAAATAAGCAGATATATACTCTGTATATATTAAAATGAGACTATTTAAAAAAACAGAAAACTAGAGGTGATAGAGCAAAACTGTTTATAAATTTGAATTCAGCATGCCCAAATTAGTAAAAAACAACTATTCACATTCTTGCCTCAGACAAAAAATATTTTTTTGCAAACCAGTGTTATAAATAATTCATATTTTCAATACTAGCAAGAATATGCACCTTAAGTATATAAGTATTCAATTCATATTATTGCAGAAGAAGAAGAAAAAAACAGAATTATATACTGAATCCTATTCACATATTCTCATTACCTCATAAGTAAGTAAAGTCGTTGGGGTGACCTAAAGTTGGTATTGGCCATACAGCAAGGAGTCTATCCCCTCTTCACTAGTGCCAGACCAAGGAGATTGTTTTTGAATCTGAGGCGGAGCGCCACACCTACCATCAGCTCCTTACTTTACCACACAGATCCCTGTGCTATTTATATGCTAAGTTGACGAGGGTCGGTATCAAACTCGAAACCTTGTAATTCCTAGACTGACACTCTACCAACTGAGCTAAACCAGCACTTGCTATTGTAGTATAATCATACTAGTTCCAATTACTGTCGAATTGGTAAGACATGGCAGCAAGTAGTAGTTGTAAATTAATACGAATCTGTCTTGCTGCAAAGACTACTGCAAAATGCCAGGTTATTTATGAATCCTCATAACATCATAGAAACCAAGCAGCCAATCAGGACTCAAGGAATGGAATCACCCAAATGCACGAGTGAACTATTCTGGATTCCTATAAGTACCAATTGTCTTGGCACTGGTTCAGTTGTGCTTAGCTTGTTGCTCAAACCAACAGTACACTAATTCACTTCAACAGCTATCTTATTCCAGCATTGGTAGAAATATCACACAGCACGGCATCAGTTAGCCATGAATGACTGAATGCCTATCTTTATCATAGCATTTGTTAAAAAAATTGAAAGTTAAGCAATTGTAAATTGAGGAATATCTGTAATGAAAAAGAAAGAAAAGACAATATTGCAATCATGCTTCATTAATAAGTTGCATCAGGTTACAATTCCCAGTTGTATTTCTTAGAACCAAAATAAGAAATGAGAAATAGATGAACATTAAACAGTCAATATTATTTGCTAAAACAAGTTTTAATATATACATGCCCGGTACGATTGTATAGTTTGTCTATTTAAAGTTATCTAACGAGTTTTACGAGAAAATTATATACAAACAAGAATAGTCACATAATGTTCATCTACATTAAATTTTATGTTTTATTATACGGTGAAAAAAAGTTCTGTTTTAATTATCAACTGTCGTAAAAATTTGTTTTACAATAGATGATAATCAAAAGAGAACGGTTTTAATGCCCCCAAAAGAAGAAACTTTAATATTTGAATTAATTTGAATTTAGTTGTTAGAAACTGTGTTTTATCAAAAAGAAAACATTTATTTGAATTTTGAAAGAAAAACTTTTTTATGTAAATTATTAAAAAAAAAAAAAACAAGATTTCAAAGATCTGTTTACACATTTTTACGAATGGGCATGGCAAAATTAATGCCTCCACCTGTATGGAGTTTTTTTTCAAGAATTGTTCTTGAAGCTATAACTGTTTATAAGGATTAGTATTAGGTAATTTCATGTCAAATTAGAAAAAATAAAACTGTCACGCACTCCCTTAATTTTTTCAGAATTTTTTTTCTCAATGATTCTAGTGCTTCCCTACTCCTAAAAATTGTTTATAGAAGCATTTTTAAAGGAATTTAGAAATGCGATAAAAGAAGACTTAAATAACCAATGTTAATTATTAATGATTTCTGATTTTTTTAGCAAGATCAATATCCCGAGGCACTGAATCTATGACAAAATTTATTTTCATTATTATACATATATATTGAACATCATTTGTACCAAAAATATAGATATAATCCACATGGAGAAAATTCCTGAGAGGGTGGTGACATGGCCTGGAGATTTGACATGGAATTACTCATTAAAATCTATATAACTTTATGCAGTTATTTTTAATAAGAGTTAATTGAAATATAATACTAAGAATGAGTATTAACTAACTCATATAACAATATACGAACATTAGTAAATAATAACAACTTATTTTCTTTTGCTTGTAAGTATAATAACAAAAGCTTTGTAATTTGATTAATTTTCAAATTCAAAATCACATCACAATAATTGCTTCTACAATTCAGTTAATTTTCTTTTCCAACAAAATTACAACTCGAATTCACAAGGACATTTCTTTATTTCTCTTTGTCACCAGAGTGTTTTGGGATATCAATGGACAATTGTAATATTTTCACAGATGGTACAAAATATGAGACACTTGGGTGACCCCTTAGGAGGTTATGTTGAGGTATTTTCCTCTCATCTCACTTATGAGGACGTGACACAAGAATATTTTTATGTGGGTCCACCCACAAGCCAAAGCTCATGGGTGGTAGGCACAAAAAATGTGTTGATCCCATTGGCATTCCCTCTCAAGGGGGGCGCTCAGGCACTGGGCAATAAATCCAGCCCTACCCCTTTACAACAAGGGGGCAGGTGTTGCCTGGGGGGATGGCCCCCTGGGATCAATCATGCTAACTTGTAAGGTCCAGCTGCTGAAGTTTGCTGAAACAGGAGTTTGATATGTTGGACATAGGAGGTTATATAGATGTGTCTATATGAACTGGAGTACAATCTTCTTTTTTTCATATAAGGCATAAAAGAAAATAATGAAATACATTTAATGAGGGCCCTTTCTTGGGCTAGACGGGCAGTCGGAGAGGCCCCTTCCAATCAATCGGCTGGTCACGTCAAGCCCTAGCACCTATATAATTGCCCCAACCCTATTTCCCTTAGGGCAATCTCATAGACTTTATCATATGTATGCTAGAAGGCGGTGGCTGAGAGTTTACATGTCCTGGGAATGACGTTAAACTCTATCTGATGATGAAGTTCCAGTTCTGGAGGTCTGGGGAATGTGGAGCACTCCTTCATCACCATTGCTCCCAGGTCCACTCTGACCCAGAGTGGTAGTACCTGTTAGGGTCCCATCTATGGATTAAATAGAAAACATGAGTTTATAAACAAAATTTGATTATCTATTATGAATGAATTTATTTCAAAACTTTGCCAGTATTAAATGACCCACCAAGGTTGATATGCCGTAAAACAAAACAAATAAAAACCAATTTAATGAGATTAATGCTGTTAAAACAGTAATCATAAAATCAGTTATTTAATCTATTTCTTTTCTATTGTTTTCTTTATTTTCAAAATCATAATAATAGGTAGGAGACGTTACTCAGAATATACCTTTCTTAATATTATAGCTATAAATGTTTATTTAGACATCTTTTAAGTAAGAACAATGATGCGTGGAAAAATGGCATATGGGTAAGAGATGCCATTCTGTCCCATTCGATCACCTAACCAAAATTGACCTTTTAACTATCATTCTGTTCTCATGCTTGCCCCTGGCCAATCAGAATTAAGATTAGTAAAAGGTTATGTCCTGTTAATCACACATTTTTTGTCCATGAGGTTGTTTTAAATTTCTTTACTACGGTACATAATTTATAGGCAACCTATCCATTATGGGCATCTCATGTGGTGTAATGGTTAGCAAGCTAGGTTTGCAGACCATTGTTAGTTAGTTTGATTCTCATTGGGCGCCCCGTACTTCTGGCCTTGTGCCACAACTAAGCTAAACTTAGTAAAATAACTATCACTTATGTAACATCAGTATTCAACACTTGAGATATATCTGCAAGTCGTATAGATCCTTAAAGACTTTAGTAAGCTAAAGGACTTCTTGGAATTCTCATGACACCTGCCATTCTGATGACAAGAACAATTAATGAATTTTGCTACTGAAATAATGTTATTTCCCCAAAACTCATCTCACTAATATATTTGCTCTATTAGATATTTCTTCTTGCTGTCATTTCTGCAATAATCTGATTAACACCTATGTATCATAACACTAAATGAATGTCTGAGTACCTTCAAATAAAAAACGAATTACTGCTAATAAAATCATTTTCTCTACATTGTCATTTCCAATAATACCTTCATTGTTATTCATTAGGAGAACAAAGAGTGTGAATAGGTTTATTTGTTCTGTTTCATAAGCAAATGCGATCATCATCATCATCATCATCATCATCACCATCATGGTGTGCACAGATCCATTAACTCTTTCTCATCATCATTTCTTATCAATTATTACTCTTGTCAAGTCTGTGAGATGGCATCCAATGTCCACACAGAACTGATCAATATACATTTTTGCGGGCTGACAAACATGTGTCCATGTATAGAAGTCCATAGAATATCATATCATATCCATGTGTGGTCCCAGTAGAGTATTCTTGACTGCAAAGCCAACACCATGTTCTCTGGTTTCACCAAGAGGTTTCCTTTGCCAGAAAAACATGTAATCTCTTTTTTTTAGTGAGCCTGACAAGAGAAGTTGGGTTTCTTGAAGGGTAGAAATGTTGATTTGTCTCTTCAAGAGTTCATTGTTAATAATTGTGGTTTTGCAGGCATGTCTTATGTCCAGTAGGTTGTCAATTTGTCCAGGCGTCATAGTCCTAACCTTCTAGCATCTGAGGCATAATGCTAGTCTTTGATTTGTTTGTTTTGTTTGGTGCATATGTTTACAACCACCTCGTTAGATGAATCCCTTAGCTTCATGCACCCAATGAAGCAGGCACGTTGTGATGGGACAGTACCTAATTGGCTGAGGGCTGCCCAGCTATACAGTGAGATGAAGACATCTCTTGCTCTGACAGAGGAAACCCCTGGGGCCCAACTCTATGCCAAATGAGAAAGGGCTTATAACTGGTAACTGCTGACCCCCAGTGCTGTGCCCTCGTTGCATAGTGTAGCAGGAGTTTCCCTTCCAGGGCAAAAAAAAGCCTGGGCAAGATTGTTGTATACTCTCTTTACTTCTATTATTCTTCTGCTCATCTTTGGTATCTTACGTTCTTCTTCTAGCGTCTGGACTTCATCTTGGGGACTTTGTGTCTGGACTTCCATTTTTCCAGCTGTTTTGCTAAAGTTCAATTAGAGTAACCATACAGTAGTACTGACATGGCTACATCTTTGAAGAAACAAAGAGCCTCATCCAAGATTTAAACAGGTTGCTGATTCTATTTTCTGTCACATGACAGTCACATGTCCTGTCATGGGTTGTTGACAAGACCCTGTAGTTAGTTTGAAATAGGTTCATTGGAGTTGAAAGCATAGGCGGGTAGATATCCATTGGATGACCCCAACTGAACTCTAGAAAGGCGCGAATCTTGTCGCCATGAGAAAAACATAACTAGTTAGATTTAGTTTCAACCAGACATTTGAGCAGAGAGCATCTGTTTCTCTCTCTGAGATGAATCTCACCACGTGGCGAATAGGAATGCCATCCATACTTCATACATTAGTGTTGCAGTGCTTGGATCCCTTTGGTCAAAAAGTCATCAACAGCAGATATGACATCATCATATGAACTTTGGTTATCAGTTTTAGTAGAATCATGTAACTAAATCTCCTTTTTGCATTAAGATATTTGCCAACCACACCACAGACCATAGAACTGGCTGGTATTATCTGCGTTTTGGACTATTGTCCCATCTTCATTGTTATTTGTACAACGTTTCGGCCGATATGCCCTCCGGCCTTCTTCAGGTATTTCTTGTCGGACCTCGGAACCTTCTCGGACTCGAACCTTCTCGAGTTCAAAAAGAAAGTTCTAAGTTACAGTTATCTCTGGATTCCAGGTTCAATCCTGCCAGGGCGGCAGTTACATAGAAAAATAATTAACACAGCTCCTACCCCAGCTATGGTTAGCAGAATGAGAACAGGATACCCCCATGGACGAATAAAGGGTTTGTTTAAAATTCCGTGATGGCTCTCAATTATAACAAGAAGGTTCCCGACTATGACAAGAAAGTTCCTGAGTTCGAAAAGAAGGTTCCCGAGTCCAAGAAGGTTCCTGAGTCTGTGAAGAAGGTTCCCAGGTCCGAGAAGGTTCCCGAGTCCAACAAGAAATACCTGAAGAAGGCCGGAGGGCATATCGGCCGAAACGTTGTACAAATAACAATGAAAATGACAATAGTCCGAATAATGCAGATAATACTAATCTTCAAGCCTCATCTCAAACATTCAGAGAAATAGAACTGGCTGATACTGACATTAGGCCACCCTGTCGACTTTACATTTGACTTACAAAAATCATTTGAGTATTTTCATTTTAATCTAATCGCAAAGTTCCTGGTTTGATACTGGCTCTCGCAAACTCAACGTATGAGGAGCACAGGGATCCGTGCGGAAAAGTGAGGAGCTGATGGTAAGTGTGGTGCTCCACCTTAGACGCCAAAACAATCTCCTTGGTCTAGTGCTGGTGAAAAGGGGATAGACTCCTTCGCTGTCTGGCTGATACTGACATTAGCCATCCTGTCGACTTACTTTTTACTTACAAAAATCATTTGAGTATTTCATTTTAATCTAATTGATAATGGCAAGCTGTTGAGAATTCGTGATTAAATCTTCTAAAAATGAAATCATCCAGGAGATTCTTTATTTGTTGTAATTTGAGTACTTTAAACAATTAGAGTTCATTATCATGAAGATGTGTTGTCATAGAGTTGTATTTGAAATGCAGAAAATTGTGCGGTATTTATAAAGGAATGTGTGAATTTTAAATTGAACATTTTTATAATATGCAAATGATATCATATATCATCAACTTAAACTGTAGTGCCAAATTAATGAATCTGTTAATGGTCATGAGACTGCTATAGAACATTTAAACTAGTTAAACTCATCATTACTAATAATTTTACATAATTATTAGATACCTAATATTTATGGCAATAGTGTAGAAATGAAAATGGCCGTTAAGCTACAGCCCACGGCCTTGAAGGTGAGTGACAAGGCTTGACCTCACTCTCACCTTGCCTTCTGGGGATAAATCGTGAGAACCGGAAGGCATAGTAGACCCTGTCTTCCAGTTTAAGGATAGTAAGTAAGTTTCAGTCAGTTAGCAAGTAGGAGCTGAGCTCGTAGGACGTAAGTCTCACTGCGCAGATGTCTGGGTTGGGGATTGAAAATAAAGTAACATCAAAGTAAATCGAAGTCTGTGTTTATTACCTAAAAACTAACAATGACACAGGGTTTCTGATAAGGAGAAATCCCTAACAGAAACCAGACCGAAGTCCCCAAGAAAGTCCAGACCTTAGAAGAGACCAGACCAAGATAGACGATCAGAATAGCAAAGCCGGCCAGAAGAAAATACGACCAGAAGTAAGAAGTAAGAAAGGGTATTACAACAATAATACTGCCCCCAAAAAGCAAAAAAAAAAAAAAATCTTGTGCTTATCATGCAGATCATCCTATAATGTTTTTGTTTGAGATCCAGTTCAGATTATGTTCTAGCACTGATTTTTGTGAATCTTTAAAAACTGTAAGATACGAATTTTCATGTGGAAAGTTGAATTCTGAATTCTTTTTGGTCTGAACTATTTCTCTGAATTTTTGAGACGAGACTGATAATTAGGTTCAATCCTGGTCAAGGGCGACAGTAACATAGAATAATTAACTCAGCTTAACACTGTTCCCAGTCATGGTTAATGGAATGAGAACAGTCACCCCCATGGACTTGAATAACGGGTTACGTTCAAAGGTCCTGTGAAGGCTCCCAATTACAAGATGCTTCCCAAGTTCGAGGAGGGGGCTCCGAGTTCAAGGAGGTTCCTGAAATCCGACAAGAAATACCTGAAGAAAGCCAGAGGGCACATAGACCAAAATGTTGTGGCAGATAAAAATAAAGATGAGGACAATAGTCGAATAATACAAATAATACAATTTTTGGTTTAGTTTGGTTATAGTGGGTGTTTCCATTCCCCTGTCAACTATGTTAACTGTATCCCCTACAGAGGGGTAACACGCCTCCCAAAAGAAGACCCTGAGTATAACACTAAACTATATCTGATGTTGAGGCTCCAGTTCTGGAGCTCTGGGGAGTGTGGGTACCATTTCATTGTCATTACTCCCAGGTCCACTCTGACTCAGACTGGTAGTACCTGTTAGGGTCCAATTTATGGGTCAAATAGATCTGTTTAAAAATTATATTTATATTCATAGAACTGCGTGAAAAAAAAGACTCATAAAAAGCAACTACACAAAAAATGTAAATATAAACATACAATAAGCGTGATTCCCTAACCTCTAGGCATAAAATAACCTTAAATGGGTTGACATGCCATTAAAATCAATCAATCAAGAAACAGTTTCAAATCCAACCACCAGCTATAAAAGTCATGCTGTAAAAAATCTATCAAGCTGGTGTTTACTTTTTTGATTGATTATCATTTTTGAGAAGGTATCTCTTTCGCTATCGTATCCAGTAAGAGTTAACAGATTGTTAACCAATTGTGTTTGTGATCATTGATGAATTGTTAAGAGACGCATCTTGCGCATACTTTATAAAAGCCAAGCATCCTATGTACAATTTCATATGCAGAACCGTAGTTAACTATCATATGATTTACTGCATCATCAATAAAAACAACATGTGCATATTTGTTCAATGTTATCATCAATGGCAGATGTTGGTAGCTGTCTTAATCTTTTGCCGTTCTCAATGAAGGTTCAACTTTGGAATCTATTCATGCAGTCATACGACTGTAGTCAAAATATTCTCCTATATTGTGATAAAAGACTTTGATGAATTTCTTGCCCTGTCAGCAAGGCTTAGAATAAACTGACTGTATTCTCTGCAGTGAGCGGGGTGGGTGTGGGTGGATAATACCCTTCTACTCGACTGGTTGCCCAATAGGATAGGTCGATTTTAGAACTGTAATGTCTTCCATGTGGCAAAAGTTGCAAATTAACATAAAGAATTACCACACAAAATATTTTTCTTTCAAACTTTGCCTTCATTTGAGGAAATAGATTTCAATCTTTTAAAATGTTATCACTGTTACAGCTTAATTATTAGGTAAAAAGAAGCATATCAGAGGTGTTGGTAGTGATGGGGGGTATATTTTCAATTTGAATTCTAATTCTAATATTTTATTTGTTTCATTTAAAATGACAATCTTTTTTGTTTTAATATTGAAATTGTTATATTTCTAACCAATTTCTCGGGTAAATGCTGGAAAACAAGGATTTTGGTGCATTTTAGTAGATGATTTTTGATGCTATTTCCTCAAATAATGGTGCAAGTAAGAGATCTAGTTTTTGGTATCAGTATTCATTAAACCAACACACAACTTTCAATGTTTGGGAGAATTGGACATTTTTTTAAAGTGAAAAATCAACCTACCCTATTGCCCAACCAAGGTAGACAGTCCAGTTTATCTAAAGCTTTGGAAGAAATTAATTCACCATTTCTCACAGGAATTTAGTGCAAATTGAACATAAAGGCTGGTCCTTTTTCTTTCTATAGTCTATCCCCATATATATATATATATATGGGAGTAAGTAAATAAACAATGTGTTTATTTGATATGGCTTTTAGCTGACAATTTTTGGAGGATATGTGCTTAATTGAAGTCATGCCTAATTTTAAAAATTAATTAGTTAATAATTAATGAAATTCAGGCGGGCATATATGTTCAAATGTAAGGCTAAACAAATCAAGAAAATGCCAAAGCTGATGTGGTTAGAATCTCCGCCTGTCAGCTTGGCAGTCGAGGTTTCGAGTCACACACGGAGCAGTCTCCCATGTCTATAACCTTGCTGATGAGACCTAATAGGTCAAAATGTACATTCAGGGATTGACATTTTCTCGATTTGTTTAGCCTTATATTTAAACATATATGCCCGCCTAAATTTCATTAATTATTAACTAATTAATTTTCAAAATTAGGTATGACTTCAATTAAGCACATATCCTCCAAAAATATATATATATATACATATATATTATATGATTTTATATGAAAATGGTGACTTAATCGGCTGCAATTAATCAATACCTTGATTAATTCAGTGGATTTAACCCTAAAGATCCTTATGGTGAAACACAAGTAGGTTATTCCTGTGTATATCATTATAGTATATATATATATATACATATATATTTTTGGAGGATATGTGCTTAATTGTCGGCTTAAAGCCATCTGAAAATAAACACATTTGTTGGTTTACTTAACCTCATACATATATATATATATATATATATATATATATATATTAATTTTTTTTTTATGTTGAAGTTGGGCGCTACTATGAATATATATATATATATATATATATATATATATATATATAAAGGGGTGTTCTAGGTATGACACTAAACTGAATCTGATGGTAAGGTTCCAGTTCTAGTGATCTTGGGAGTATGGACTATCTCTCTATTGCCATTACTCCCAGGACCACTCAGACCTGTAGTGGTAATATTTGTTAATGTCCCATCTATGGGTCAAATAGATGTTTAAAAATCATTCGTATTCAATTAGACCATGTGCAAAAAAAAAAAAAAAAAATGTAAATATGAACAAACAATGAATGCAATTCACTGACCTCTAGTTATAAAATAACCATAAACTGGTTGACATGCCATTAAAATCTATCAGAGCCTATTCAACTGCTAAAAGAACCGGTTCACTGCTCATTGTTCTTGCTTTATGTTTACCCTTTAGCTGCACAAAGACAACTGATTGATCAACAATGAATATTCACTGTTGTGATGAGATGCACGTCACAGTCATCCCACATACAGCTCAATTAAATCAACCCAAACAAAAATTGCAGATAAATATTGACTCATCCTCATATATTTTGTGCATAACATTTTTTATGGATAGCACACTAGTTCTCGGCAGTCATAGGGATGCATAGCAGTAGTAATAGTCAGTAGTAGTCGTTTAGTTTGTATAGTCATAGGGCACCTTTCTGTTTATTCGCTAAGCAGAGTTTACGAGAGAGAGGAGAGAGAGAGAGAGAGAAGAGAGAGAGAGGAGGAAGAGTAAGGTCAAATTATTCTATCATAAATCATGTCTGGTACTACTATGCGAAACCCATACGGGAGAACCGGGAAGGCCCCTCTGCCTCCCACGAGGCCAAGGTTAAAAAGACCGATTTTCCTCTTCTTCCATTTGTCATCCTGGGGGTGGGAGGGTCACTTCTGCTCCTCCGCAGAAACTAGAACTTCTGGTTTTATTTTTAACTTTAGTTCCGGGGTCATTGGTCAGTCAGTTGAGTTTCAAACTTTAACCTCTCTTTGTTCTTATTTCTATTTCCTCTCTTTCTCCAGAAATCCGAATACCATTTTATTTTCAATCTCCAAATTCCCAGTAGAGCACAATAATTACATTATAAGTGGAAAAGAGTGACATTGATCTTACACAGAGTATGCAGATACTACATTCTGACCCTACACAGAAGAGCTTGCCTATACGTTAACTCTTAACATCCTGTTAAGAATTTTCCAAGTCCAGAGCCCAATTCCTATAAGGATTTATCAATAAATGGCTAAAAATTGACTTTTCATTTAAAGTTACCTGTTATTTCCCTTAAATCAAAGACTTCTAAATTTGTTTAATATTGCATTTAAACAAAGACTATCGCTTGGGGCAGATTAGGAAAACAAATGTGACTTCTGGCTGGGCGGAATGAGGCGGTAAAGGACATTAAGAGTTAATAATCACATTGAACGTGTGTGGTGTAATGGTTAGAATCATAGGAAATGGATTTGTCTACCTGAGTTCAAATCTTGGACAAGGCAGTTGCTTTTAAATCTTGCTAATACCCTTGGGGTATGAATCCAACTATTCTTCCTCCAGCTATGGGTAAATAGTAGGGCAGACTGGGCTCTTCAGCCTTGGTTAAGCAACTAGTCTAAGAGAAGGAAAGCTCTGAATTCAAATCTGTTAAACTCTGCTTAAGAAATTGACCTTGTGTCACATCCTACTCGTGCGGAGGCATTAGTAAATATATACATAAATAATCACATCATTTTTGATGGGTACTGTGCTAGTTGATCAATAACAGCTGGGAATCTTAAAACAGTGCAAATCAATTGCTTCCACATCAAAAATCTGTTTTTTTTCCTATTGTGTAATTCTAAAAAACATAAACAAATAATGCACCTTCTTCACTTCGGATTTCACTTCCTCATCACTGGAATAATGTTTGCCACTCAAACCCTCTCTTCAGAGCCATGAAAGAGGGTTTGAGAGGCAAACATTATTCCAGTGATGAGGAAGTGAAATCTGTAGTGAAGAACTGGTTCTAAGACAGAATTTTACGTTCCACCTTCGAATGAGAGCATGCCGCTCTCATTCGAAGGTGGAACATTGCTATTAACAGAAACAGTAACTATGTGGGGAAGTAGGGATGTGATCCACAGAGAACCAGCTTGATTTTGATGTATGATACATGTTCCTGTGTTGGTAATTATATATGTCCTAAACAAAATTGCATTACTTTTTTTACTCACCCTTGTACATTCTGATCCTACGCACGGCCTACTAATATTATACGGCCCCACATGATACATTAAGAGGCAAAAAATAACAGGCCGATTGGCCTGATAGTCAATCTGTAGGTTTACGCTGGAAAATGTTAAAAGTATACAAAAATACAGAAACTGTTTTCTTTTTTTTTCTTCAGAAATTTACTATGAAAAGATTAACCATTTTTGTAAACAAATTATCGCGAAAAACTTTTAAAAAATCAATATTTAAATGCAAAAAGTTATGCGTTAGTAATTTTACCAAACTAGCATCTTCGGCAAAACAGACCATATACATGATAGAAAAGCATAAAAACAAGGTAAATCACAGCCATTTATAATTCGTAGATTAGTGAAAGACAAAGTATAAATAACGTATTTTAATTTTGAAAAGAATTAAAATTAAATTAAAATAATGACTAATAAATTCTAGCGGTATTATTTTATTATTTTCTATTAAATTTTTAAAGTTACCTTCCTTTCTGTGTCAAGTTTATAAGCGACCCAGAATGAGTTAAAATATAATCGGCCTGTTATTTTTTGCCTCTTACTGTATCATATGGGGCCGTATAATACTAGTAGGCCATGTCCTATGCAGAAGAGTTGTCTGATACATAAATAATCACATCATTTTTGATGGGCACTATGCTAGTTGCTCAATAATGGCTTGGCGTCCAAAAAACAGTGCAGATCAATTGCTTCCGAAGGTGGAACAATGCTATTAACAGAAACAGTGACTATGTGGGGAAGTAGGGATGTGATCCACAGAGAACCAGCTTGATTTTGATGTATGATACATGTTCCTGTGTTGGTAATTATACCTGTCCTAAACAAAATGACATTACCTTTTTGACACACCTATGTGGAGAAGAAGGGACATGATCCACAGAGAACCAGCTTCATTTTGATGTATGATACATGTTCCTGTGTTGGTAATTATATATGTCCTAAACAAAATTGCATTACTTTTTTTACTCACCCTCATACATTCTGATTTACGCAGAAGAGTTGTCTGATACATAAATAATCACATCATTTTTGATGGGCACTATGCTAGTTGCTCAATAACGGCTTGGATCCAAAAAAACAGTGCAGATCAATTGCTTCCACATTGGCATCAAAAATCTGTTTTTCCTATTTTGTAATTCCAAACAACATCAACAGATAATGCACCTTAATATCAGATGAAACATTTTTGTTTTATCTTATCTTATTTTCAATCAAATTCACATTTCCAGGTTGTCAATTTTAAGTTCTCAACAAGTTCTCAACAGGTTGTCAATTTTAAGTTCTCAACAAGTTCTCAACAGGTTGTCAATTTTAAGTTCTCAACAAGTTCTCAACAGGTTGTCAATTTTAAGTTCTCAACAAGTTCTCAACAGGTTGTCAATTTTAAGTTCTCAACAAGTTTCAACAGGTTGTCAATTTTAAGTTCTCAACAAGTTCTCAACAGGTTGTCAATTTAAGTTCTCAACAAGTTCTCAACAGGTTGTCATTTTAAGTTCTCAACAAGTTCTCAACAGTTGTCAATTTTAAGTTCTCAACAAGTTTCAACAGGTTGTCAATTTTAAGTTCTCAACAAGTTCTCAACAGGTTGTCAATTTTAAGTTCTCAACAAGTTCTCAACAGGTTGTCAATTTTAAGTTTCTCAACAAGTTCTCAGGTTGTCAGAACAGGTTGTCAATTTTAAGTTCTCAACAAGTTCTCAACAGGTTGTCAATTTTAAGTTCTCAACAAGTTCTCAACAGGTTGTCAATTTTAAGTTCTCAACAAGTTCTCAACAGGTTGTCAATTTTAAGTTCTCAACAAGTTCTCAACAGGTGTCAATTTTAAGTCTCAACAAGTTCTCAACAGGTTGTCAATTTTAAGTTCTCAACAAGTTCTCAACAGGTTGTCAATTTAAGTTCTCAACAAGTTCTCAACAGGTTGTCAATTTTAAGTTCTCAACAAGTTCTCAACAGGTTGTCAATTTAAAGTTCTCAACAAGTTCTCAACAGTTGTCAATTTTAAGTTCTCAACAAAGATTAGAGTTGCCAGTAATATGAATTATCAACAAAATCAAAAAAGATTTTAAGAATCTTTAACTTTTCTTCTTCTTTTTTTTTCATTTTATCATATAATATTTTCTAAAACTTTGAGTAAAATATTATGACCAAATGATTTTATGTGTGCATAAATATGTGTGAGTAAAGGAAGTATTTTTTTTAATTTTGGAACCTGTAAAAGATGTCTAGCATTTTGATGAATGCAAACATAGAAACATTTAATGGTCATATTTATTTTCAATTTGTTATTCATTCTTGATTAAACACCTGAATTTGAGCAAACAATTAAAATCTGTATGAAGTGGTACAAATATTTTAGAATTATTTGCTGATCAGTTTTTAGGAAATAATTTCAATATTATGCTATTTTCAAAATGCTGTTTTTGTTGGGTTTTTTTTTTAAAGTAATTTTATCAAAAATTATAAAAATTAAGCATAAAGGATATTAAAGCACTATAGAATATAGGGGAATAAATTATAAGTTACTATGAAACAGAGAGAAGATTAATGGTGAGGTTTAAAGTCAAGCTACAATGACAATATGATTGCTACAAAAAGACTTTTATGTATGTACAAATGGGCATTTATACACATGTTAGTTTCCACCCTGTCAGCTGGGGCATTAGAATGCACCGACTGCACCTCTGCAGAGGGGTAAGACTCCTCCCGTGATGCTTAAGGATAGAACCCAGGTGGATGAGCAGTTCATGACTTGCAATACCCCACTTTGACCCTATCTTGGGCTAGACGGACGGTCGGAGAGGCCCCCTCCGATCAATCGGCTGGTCACGTCAAGCCCTAACACCTATATGATTTTCCCAACCCTATTGCCTTTATGGCAAACTCCAACCCCTTTTTATCATATGGGTGCTAGAAGGCGGTGACTGAGGGTCTACATGTCCTGGGAATGACGTTAAATTCTATCTGATGGTGAGGTTCCAGTTTTGGAGGTTTGAGGAATGTGGAGCACCCCTTCATCACCATTGCTCCCTGGTCCACTCTGACCTGGAGTGGTAGTACCTGTTAGGGTCCCATCTATGGGTTAAATAGAAAAACATGAGTTTATAAACAAAATTGTATTATGCATTAAGAATGAAATTATTTCACAACTTTGTCGGCATTAAATAACCCACTGAGGTTGATATGCCATAAAACAAAACAAATCAAACATGTTATTTTAAAACATAGAGGTTTGTGTTGTAGAGTTCAGCAGTTTATTTAGGTCGGACAAAGGACTACTGGTAAGTATGGACGTTTAGTTAAGCCAGGGATTGTTAAGTTTGTTAGGGGTGCAGAGATATTGCCTGCTAAGGAATTTGTTGTGGTAACAAAGTTCTGTAGCCTTAGTCCAAAAATAGTAGTTTTTAGTCCACTGACCTAAAGTAGCAGACATTCATCAACCATCATGGATAGCAATGCACACTGCTCATCTTTTGCTTAATCACTATGAGGGGGCCAGGCAAGATAGAGATAGGTGTGGAGATGAGAAGCTTGTTGAATCTAGCAACCCACCTTGTCCCCAGCAAGGGTGGAAAGAGAAAAGAGTCTGCCTAGTCCCCAGCAAGTGTGGAAGGAGAAAGGAAGAGAAACAATGGTGCTTGCTTTTATAACTGACCCCTGAAGAATAATTAAAGTTCCAAGTCGAACTGGGAAGACATGGCAACAAACGGTTGTAACTTAAATACAAACCCAAATAGTCACAAAGTCTACTGCAGAATGACAGGATATTTATAAGACTCCACAATGTCATTCAAATCAAGCAGTCAAGCAGCCAATCAGAACTCAAGGAATGGAATCACCCAAATCACCCAAATTCATGAATGGGTCATTCTTGATTTCTATATATACCAACTGTCTTGGACACTGTTTAAGTTGTACTTAGTTAGCTGCTGTTATTCAAACCAACAGTAGACTTACTGACTTCAATATGTGATCCTAAGGGGCTGCTGATAGCTGGAAAGCTGGGTCACCTGTTCCCTTAATAAATTTCCACCAAAATATCAGAAAACCTAAATACCAATTTTTATATGGATTGTGTGTATTGCTTAGAATGGATTAAAAGAAAGTTCTTCAAAATGGAATTGCAGATTTTATTATACCCAGGGGAACAAGGATTAATGAGGCATGCTCAGTATCCTCCTCATTCTTACACTACTATTGTATTGTGCTGGCAATGAGTTAATAGTTGTGGTATTTTTAACCAGAACTAGTTTAATGAATTCTGTGAAAGTATTTATTGAAAATGGTTACATGTCATGGAATAGCATGAACTGAATTGTTATGTTGTTTATTAATTCTATTTTCCCCCAGATGTTACCTGTCTTACTAAAGTAGACTTTATTGCATATGCATGTGTATATATATATATATATATATATATATATATATATATATATATATAGTTTGCTATATTTATAAATAAAGAGTGCTTAATGTTGGTGAAAAAGCATATGTAGATCTAGGTTTGTGTGTGTGTGTAATATATATATATATATATATATATATATATATATATATATATTATATATAGTTTGCTATATTTATAATAAAGGGTGCTTAATGTTGGTGAAAAAGCATATGTAGATCTAGGTTTGTGTGTGTATTATATATATATATATATATATATATATATATATATATAGTTTGCTATATTTATAAATAAAGAGTGCTTAATGTTGGTGAAAAAGCATATGTAGATCTAGGTTAGGATACCATAGACACAAACGCTGTCTGTCACTAAGTGCAATTGACTTTGTCTACACTATCTGAACTTATATATGTATATATATTAAATTAGATAGCATAGACATACAATCAACGGTGCTTGATGATTGGCAACTTATCACTTATCTCTACTATCAACAATATATATATATATATATATATATATATGAGGGGATACTCGAAAGTTCTTAGCCCCAAAAAGAAAAGAATGACCTCGAGGCACAAAACATAGATGGTATTTAACAGCCAAGAGTTTTAAAAAATTGGCATATTATATTCTAAGTTCTTTAACTCTTAAAAGTTCCTCAATAAAAATTGTGTTAGGGCAACAAATTTACAACGTCTCTGGTTTAGCTCAGTTGCTAGAGCATTGGACTAGAATCCACAAGGTTCCAGGTTCAATACTGGCCCTCGCCCAGCGTATGAATAGCACAGGGATCTGTGCGGTAAAGTCAGGAGCTGATAGTAGGTGTGGTGCTCCTTCTCAGATGCAAAAATAATCTCCTGGCTGGTCCTCTGTGCAGCATTCAGAATCTGCTAGTCAGCCAACACTAGTGCATCCACAGGAGAATGTTACTTATGAGTTCATACCTGCTTCTCTAGCAATGTCCAGCATATATATATATATATATATAATGTATTAATGATTTGAAGGCAATTACAATGAATACAATGAATATCAGAAATATACATTTCTGATATTCATCTCTGAAGATAAAGTTTCTTTGAAATCGATAAGACAAAAATAACATCTTTTTGTTTTTATTTTTATACACATTGTAATAGCCTTCAAATCATTAATATATTATAACATACTTAACAATGCTTCAAGCAAATTACCAATTACTTTTATATATTATATATATAAGATTTGATAATTTGCTTTAGAAGCATTGTTGAGTAAAGTATATTATCATTTATATTTTTTTGCTTGAAGGCAATTACAATGCGTATATCATATAAAATTCGATAATTATTGAAAATGTCAAGCGTATAGTGTCCAAGTACTGCTTTAACATTATATATTACTATTGATAATAAGGTTTGTTATGTTTATAAGTAAAGAGTTCTCAATATCACTTATAGCACATGTATATCTAAGTTAGGATAGTGAAGACATAAAGTTAACAATTCTTGCTAACAGTCAGTTTCTCCCCTATTCGATTTTCAAACCAAGTGAGTTATTTGTGTTCATATTTTTCTTTATATTCTTATGTTCTGTGTGATGGATTATGGGGAGGGTGGTCAGACATTTGGGTCATGATGGGAGGGCTAGCTTAGTTTTAGGGCCATGATGGAAGGTTGGTTTTCCCTTTCTGGGGTTCTGGAGAAAGTATTCTATACTAGTATAATATTAATTATATGAACTAGCAAATATATGCACTCTCCGGGTGCAAGTATTTAAGTTTTAATGTAATAAAATATTATATTAAATTAGAAAGGCTAATGAAACTAAAACTCTCGTCTTTCATTCTTATTTTTTCTAATTTAAGTATTTAGTTAAAAGAGGAAGTAAAGAATAAAATGACAGTTATTTTTTCTTGTTAATGGATTTCATTTAAGATTCATTGAAGAGATTTTTGCTTATATTCATTAGAATAAAACCAAACAGTTAGAAATCAATAATACCAAGCACATATTTATTAAAATCACATTTATAATATCAATATGCAAATTAACCTTCCCATTCACACTGTACACCGCTATTTTGTTGTATATATAAATACAATTACATGTTATTAATATGTAGATATGGTTAACAGTATTAATAATGTAAAACAATTTTATTAATAATTGAGGTTTAAATAAAAATAAAATCATTGAGAATATGATGTCAATAACTAAGGGAATTATGACTTGAGTTGTAATGTAGTTTCGGTTACAGACAGAAAAACACACAATCTCCATTATAATAAGATAATTCTATGAGAGTATTAATGATACAATTTAAACCCAAAATGAGAATTTTTATCTTAATTGTCTTAACATCTTTTCAGCATATCAGAATTTAGTGAAAGTCAATAAACTGTTAAATTGCACAGCCACTGCAATGAACTTGTTAATTTTATTTTTAGAAGATATCAAATTATTTTGACATTTTGCCTTATCAGATCTGTTAATTGCTAAGATGACCTTATGTTTTATTTTGAATTGTTATACGATTACATGTATGGATTTGAACATTTAACCATACGCAAAAAAAAAAGGAAAAGAATCTATATATTTATATATATACTAGCAAATATATGCACCCTCCAGGTGCAAGTATTTGAATTTTAATGTAATGAAATATGTTAAATTTGAAATACTTTTGAAACTAAATAAAAATCCAAATAAAATGATTTGAAACAGAGGGGGTATAATCGAAGAATAGAACAGCTTTGAAACTAAGTCTTCCATCATTTTCCATCACTCCCTCCTTTTATTGCTGAATTTTCCTAATTTAACTATTTAGTTAAATTAGGAAGTAAATAATAAAATTGCCGTTATTTCTTTATATTAAAGGATTTCTTTTAATATTTATCCCCGAGTTTTTTGCTCATATTCATTAAGAAAAAAACAAACAATTAGAAATCAATAATACCAAGCGCATATTTAATAAAATTAAACTTTTAATATCAATATGCAAATTAGCTTTCCTGTTCACACTGTAACCCGCTATTTTGTTACATATATAAATACAATTGCATGTTATTAGAATGTAGATAAAGTCAAAAGTATTAATAAGTATAACAATTTTATCAATAACTGAGGTTTAAATAAAAATAAATTCATGGTGAATGTGACGTCAATAACTAAGGGAATTGTGACTTGAGTAGTGATTTAGTTTCGGCTTCAGACAGACAAACACACAATCTCCATTATAATAAGATATATATATATATATATCAAGAAAGAAATGGATATAAATCCGACTGTATAAATGTATAAAAATTTGTGAAAAAACATGAATTAAGTTGGAAATTGACATTTTTTAAAAGCAATGCTATAGTGTTTTGGTTTTATTTAAACCATCTACTGGGCTATTAACCATTAATCATATAAAATATAAAAAATATTAATCATATAACCTTTTCACTTTTAAAAAATATCAAATTGTCCATCTATGCAAAAGTTATGTGTTAGTATACTGAATACTGATACCAAAAACTAGATCTCTTACTTGCACCATTGTGTGAGGAAATAGCATCAAAGATCATCTACTAGAATGCACTAAAAATCCTCGTTTTCGCAAAATTTAGAAAATGAGGATTTTTAGTTCATTATAGTAGACGATCCTTGATGCTATTTTCTCAAACAATGGTGAAAGTAAAAGATCTCATTTTTGGTATCAGTATTCAGTATACTAACACACAACTTCCGCATAGATGGACAATTTTTTTTTAAAGAAACGAGTACAAATATTCAAAATGGTTTCATTGCCAAAAGGTAACAGTCTGATAATGGTCGTCTTGAGACAACACAGTAAGTTTATGAAAGTTTGTCTTCTCCTTTTTCATGGTGACACCCAAACTTATTCATTTGGGGATTAGAATTTTGGCAACTATGAAATGGTAAGAATGGGTAGAGGATAATCAAAGAATGGTTAAGTGGAAAAAGTAAACCTTTATTTAAAGGCCTTAATTCATATTATCTGCATTATTCGGACTATTGTCCCCATCTTCATTGTTATTTGTACAACGTTTCGGCCGATATACCCTCCGGCCTTCTTCAGTTATTTCTTGTCAGACTCGGGAACCTTCTCTGACTTGGGAACCTTCTTTTCAAACTCGGGAGTTTTCTTGTCGTAATTGGTAGCCATCACGGAACTTTGAACCTAACCCTTTATTTATTCTATGGGGTTATCATGTTCTCATTCCGCTAACCATAGCTGGGGTAGGAGTTGTGTTAATTATTTTTCTAACTGCCTCTACTCAGGATTGAACTCAGTATCCAGAGATAACTGTCACTTAGAACTGTCTTAACCTAACTAACTTATCCACTAGGCCATGTGTCCAATTGGACAATTCAGTGTGAATTTTGGGAACTTATAAACCTAATGTTTTGATTTGGCTAGAATATCTACCTATTTACTTCTGTATGATTTTTTACCTAGACTCATATTTTTTTTTTTTTTGTTTTTTGATGGGAACAATAGTTCGAATAACGCAGATAATACTAATCTTCAAGCCTCATCTCAAACATTCAGAGAAATTGCCTTAATTCATGTTTTTCACAAATTTTTATACACACACACACACATATATATATATATATATATATATATATATATATATATTCTATTTATGTTTTCATACAATCCACTTCTGCAATTTTAGGTAGAATCAGAATCATTTAGAATATACTAATTCTGACTGGTTATTATAATCTGCAATTCCATTTTGAAGAACCTTTTTTTTAATCCATTTTAAGCAATATGCAGGATCCATATAAAAATTGGTATTTAGGTTTTCTGATATTTTGGTGGAATTTTATTAGGGGACAGGTAACCCAGATATCAGCAGCCCCTTAGGATCACATGGGGTCAGTTATAAAAGCAAGCTTACAATATTACATATCATTTCTCAGTTTTTACACATTTCCCAAGAATATTTTCAAGTTTGCTTGACCATTATTCAAGAATATAATAATAAAATAATAATATTCAAGAATATAATAATAAGAATATAATAAAGAAAACCTTTCATTAAAGTCAGCCATATTTCAGTATTTCAACATAACCCAAAATGAAAGTAGGACTGCAACATCGTACTAAGTGAGTTTGAGCTCAAGTGGCACAATTACATTCACTTTCAGACTAATACTCTTGGGAAAGGTATAAATCCCCTCATTCCCCAACTATAGGTTGATTAGTACCATTACTTTACTTCTATTCATGAAGGTTTATATTGAAGTCAGTAAGTCTACTGTTGGTTTGAATAACAGAAACGAACTAAATACCACTTAAGCAGTGTCCAAGACAGTTGGTATATATAGAAATCAAGAATGATCCATTTGTGAATTTGGGGTGATTACATTCCTTGAGTTCTGATTGGCTGCTTGACTGCTTGATTTGAATGACATTGTGGAGTCTTATAAATATCCTGTCATTCTGCTGTAGACTTTGTGACTATTCGGGTTTGTATTTAAGTTACAACCGTTTGTTGCCTTGTCTTCCCAGTTCGACGGTAATTGGAACTTTAATTATTCTTCATCTCCCCTTCCTCCTCCCCCCCCCCATTGCGTGGGCATAGTGGCCTTTGAGGGGAATTAGTTCCTTTCGACCCGGCCGATTACAGGGGAGTAATCTTGATAATGCACGGGGGTATTTTTGATGGCATTGGCTTAGGGATTGGAGTAAGTTACAACCGTTTATTGCCTTATCTTCCCAGTTCAACGGTAATTGGAACTTTAATTATTCTTCAGTTTATATGCCATTAAACAAAGAAACCAAACCAAACCGAACAGGAAATACATTTTGTATTGTTAACTTGTAACTTTGCAAGAATTGGAATGTTATTACAAATTAAGATACATTTCCTATTTATAGATAAAATGAAATCAAATTTGTAGACAGTAGAAGACAGATAAATATGATGTACTGATTGTGAAGCCCTTTCTTCAAATAATAAAGTTATTCTAAGTGTTGAGAAACTTGGTGAAACCATTCCAAATATGGCTGCTGTATATTAAAAAGGGAATTTGATACAAATGTCAATTTGTATGGAATTCTAATAAAAAGAGAGAAATGATGAAATTTGAATTATCCATCACAACTGGAATATACAATAAATTTGATATGTTGTATAGCCGTATATATCCAACATTGTATGTTGAACATTGGGTATATACATGAGAGAGTAATCTCGGTGATAGAAACAGAGAGAGACAGAGTTGAGACTTACTTGTTCTTCATTTCTTCTTGCTATGTATAGTCCTCCTTCTTTCTTTGGACTAGTCTCTTCTAAGGGCTTTTTTAAAAGGCTATATTTTTAGTCATGCAATTAATCAACTCACAAGACTTTTATTTTCTTGATCAAGATTTATTATTCTTGCCCATGTTCTTCCATGAGGAGAGTTAACAACATTGTATGTTGAACATTGGGTATATACATGAGAGAGTAATCTCATAGAGAGAGAGAGAGACAGAGTTGAGACTTACTTGTTCTTCATTTCTTCTTGCTACGTCTAGTCACCATGTTTCCTCTCCTACTTCTTTTGGCCGTCATGTTGTCTAGTCTCTTCTAAGGACTTCCTTTAAGGGCTAGTTTTTAGTCATGCAATTAATCAAACCACAATACTTTTATTTTCTTAATCAAGATTTATTTAACCCATTCTTATTCATCGCATGGGGAGTTAACAACCTCAGCAGAGAGATAGTCACAAATGTTACTCCTCCAGTAACTTGAGTGTGATATCTAACAGCTTTTTTTATCAAATTTTAACTATCACTTGAACTTGTAACAAAAAGGTCACTCATTCTGGACAATGGGGGAGAGTTGATCTTTTAAAGAAAAGTCATTTTTTGTTAATCTTTGAAACAATTGTTTTTCTTTTTTTTCTTTTGTTTTACGGCACATCAACCTCAGTGGGTCATTTAAAGCCGACAAAATTTTGAAATAAATTAATTCTTAATGGATACTCAATTTTTTTATAAACACATTTTTCTATTTAACCCATAGATGGGACCCTAATAGTACTACCACTCCGGGTCAGAGTGGAACTGGGAACAATGGTGATGAAGGGATGCTCCACATTCCCCAAACCTCGAAAACTGGAACATCATCATCAGATAGTTTCATTAATTTTTTTTCTTATTTTGTTGAATTTTATTTCATGGAGGTGTTAAAAAACACAAAATTTTTATCATACTCTCCTGATTATAGAACTTGTTATAACAAGTCATAAATTACAAAGGAGGAATAATTATGGGAATGTATAATGGATGCTGAAAGAAAATGATGACTAGAAACCAAGTAAGATATCAATATGTTTAAATGTCAATTTGATTTTTAAAGTTGTCTTTTTTTTTTCATATTTAAAAATCAAATTGACCAGTTCCAATAGGATTTTTCAAATTGGCTTTTTCTTTCTCATTTGATCACATTCCATTTGTAAATTTTCTCTTGTACAAAGAGAAAGATAAATTAACCATGATGCAACAGTCAAAAGAATATATCCTTACAAAAGGGACTTTTTTTTTTAATTTCCTGTCTCTCACATTACAAAGATACATGTCCAATGGCTCAAGTCAACAACCAGAATAAAATGAAAGAGTCTCCTTTTTATTTATTTTTATTTATTTTTTTTTTTTTTCATTGATGAATTTTACAATCTCAATTGAAATTGGAATTCTTGATTTTGATGCTCTTTCACATTGGCTTATTTCATCTCTGAATTAACCAACACCTGCTGGCTCATCTGCCACACACACTTTTAGTAGAATTAATGTGCAGTAGGGTAGGTCGATTTCGGAACTGTAATTAATGTCACCCATGTTGTGAAAGTTTCAAATTAACATAAAAAATCACTACACAAAATATTTTTCTTCAAAACTTTGCCTTCATTTTAGGAAATAGATTTTAATCTTTTAAAATGTTATCATTCTTACAGCTTAATTATTAGATAAAAAGTAACATATCAGAGGTATTGGTGGTGATGGGGGGAATATTTTCAATTTGAATACTAGTTATATTTTAGTTTAAAGTGGTAACTTTCTTTGTCTTAAATATTGAAATTGCTAAATTTTCTAACCAATTTCTAGGCTAAATGTTGCAAAAACGAGTATGTTTTGGTGCATTTTAGTAGGCATCTTAGTAGACAATCTTTTCCTTTTACTGATCCAACACATCTAACTATTCTCCCTCCAGCTATGGGTAGATAGTACGACAAATTGGGCTCTAATCTTGGTGGGGAAACAATTCTAAGAGAAGGAAAATTTTTAATTCCAACCTGTTAAACTCCGCTTAAAATTAACCTTGTGTCATATCCTGCTCATACAGAGGGGTTGGTTAATAAATGCATATATCTTTGTGAGTTAATTAATACTGAATCTTGTTTTTCTGCATATAGAAAATAATTTTCATTAACTTCCTGTATATTGATATATCAGAATAATTTTCATTAACTTCCTGTATATTGATATATCAGAATAATTTTCATTAACTTCCTGGAAAGAAAATAGTTTGATGCATATCTTTCCCGAGGTTATTATGTGAAATGCAAATAGCTTCTTCCATATATTGGTAGAAATAATTTTTATACTAGGTTTTTCATTAACCTTATGTGTATTGATAAATAGGAAGTAGTAATTTTCATGAACTACATGAGCATTAATATATTGATAGAAATAATTAACTTCATGTATATTAATAAATTAAGAGAAATATCTTAATGTTGGTTAATCAACTGGTGGTTGACCCTCAGCCAGGGCTTATTGCACCTTTAGAATAAAAAGGATTGGGTATTTACCTTAAGATCAATACATTCAGGACTTAATCACGTAGGTACTAGAGCTTGACGTGACCAGCTGATTGATTGGATCAGCCCTCTTCAACCACGCGTTTAGCCCAAGTAAGGGCGCAAAGTGGAGTGTTTCAGGTCATGGACTACTCAATCACCAGGATCTGATCCTCAGGCAGTATGGATCATCACTCACAGGCAACAAGTGGATTAATGTAAGGGGAGGGGGTAGTCTTACCCTTCTGCAGAGGTGCAGACAACATATTTTGAAACCCTGCCATCAAAGAGATATTTTTATTTGAAGCTATAATTGTTTATTATGTATTATTAGTCACTTGAATCCATATACATATTTATCAACTTGAGTAGGATGTGACAAAAAGTCAATTTCTTAAGTGGAGTTTAACAACGTTGAATTTAGAGTTTTCCTTCTTCTAGACTCAAGGTTAAAGTGCCCAGTCTGCCTTACTATTTACCAATAACTGGAGGAAGAGTAGTTGGCTTCATACCTTTCCCAAGGTTATTAGTGCTATTTAGCCATATAACTATGCAAACAAATGCTAATCTTTAAATAGGAATAGTTATTGAATCCATATAATTACTAGTATTAGAAAGGAATACTTTAAACTCTTCAACTTTGTACAAATTATTTTTTTAGATAGGAATACTTGATATCATATAAATGTAAGCAAAAAAAAACAACTACACAAAAAATACAAATACAAATGTAAAATAAAATGATTCCCTAACATCTAAGCCTAAAATAACCCTAGAAAGGGTTGACATGCCATTAAAATCAATCAATCACTCTTTCTGTGGGGAGAAGTTTGACAGATATGTGGGGTGAAAAGAGACTTAAATTGAAACAAGCAGTGAGAAAGTTTGTATTTTGAGTTTTAGCAGTAAGATTTCTGGTGTGCTACAGAGCAAACCTGTGTTTTTAAGTCTAACATTTTACAAGTTCCTTTGTAGCGGTTTTTAAATATTTTCTTTACATGATGCAAGGATTTTTTTTAAATTATAAAACAAAAAGAAATATTTACCTACAAACTATTCAATTACAAATCATATATACAAAAAAATGCCATTAAACATCAGCCATACCAAATCATAGAGAAACCTTTCTAACATTACTCATGGTTGGCAACCTTCCGTCTATTTTAGACGATGGCGTAGTTGGGTTTTTTTTTTGGGGGGGGTTTCACTAAAAAAACAATCACCTTGGTCTGGTACTAGTGAAAAGGGGATAGACTCCCTCGCTGCCTGGCTGATAGTGGCTTTAGGCCACTCTGACGGCTTTACTTAATGAAATAATGGTTGGCTCCCTTCCGTCTATTTTAGACGATGGCGTAGTTGTTTTTTTTTTGGGGGGGGGGTTCACTAAAAACAATCACCTTGGTCTGGTACTAGTGAAATGGGGATAGACTCCCTCGCTGCCTGGCTGATAGTGGCTTTAGGCCACTCTGACGGCTTTACTTAATGAAATAATGGTTGGCTCCCTTCCGTTTATTTTAGACGATGGCGTAGGGTTTTTTTTGTTTTCTCTCTCTCCCTCTCTCTCTCACTTACAGCTATGTGAGTGACTGAACAGACCGATCCTCGAATGGCAGTCTCTGGTGCAATGGCTGCAAACAAAAGGGGATGCTTTCTGTAGGTGTTGGGGGTGCTGCTGTTTCTCCTTTCTTTTAGCTCTCTTTTCTGTGGCAGCTTTTTTCCTCTCTTTTTCACTTCTTTTTGTTCCTTGTTTGACGATGAGGCGCCAGGTTGCATGGTCTTATGCACAAGCCTCCCACGTGTCTATGTCGATGTGGCATGTCTTCAGGTCTCTCTTGCAGACATCTTTGAAGTGTAGGCATGGTCTCCCTGCCGGTTGGGTGCCCTCCACTAGTTCACCATACAGTAGGTCTTTGGGGATGCAGCCTTTGTTCATCCTCCTGACATGGCCAAGCCAGCATAGCATCTCTCGCAGGTGATGGTGGGCATGCTGTTTATGTTTGCTCATTCCAGCACTTCTGTGTTAGGCACTTTGTCCTGCCAGCAGATTTGTAGAATGTGGCGTAGGCATCTGAGGTGAAATCTGTCCAGTTTCCTCACGTGACGTGAGTACGTGATCCAGGCTTCGCTGCCGTATAGGAGAGTGCTGAGAACACACGCTCTGTAGACGCGCATTTTGGTTCTCTTGATAAGGCTGGCATTTTCCCATACTCGCTGGATCAGTTTCGTCATGACTGCCGACGCTTTTGCAATTCTGCTGTTGACGTCATTACTCATATATTGATGAATGCCTTGGGAATAGGAAGGATATCAGTAGCTTGTACAGCTTGTACAATTGGACACATGGCCTAATGGATAAGGTAGTTAGGTTAAGACAGTTCCAAGTGACTGTTATCTCTGGATTCCAGGTGCAATCCTGACAGGCGGCAGTTACATAGAAAAATAATTAACACAGCTCCTACCCCAGCTATGGTTAGCAGAATGAGAACAGGATACCCCCATGGACTGAATAAAGGATTTTAGTTCAAAGTCCCGTGATGGCTCACAATTATGACAAGAAGGTTCCCGACTACGACAAGAAAATCCCGAGTTCGAAAGAAGGTTCCCAAGTCCAAGAAGGTTCCCGAGTCTGTGAAGAAGATTCCCAGGTCCGAGAAGGTTCCTGAGTCCGACAAGAAATACCTGAAGAAGGCCGGAGGGCATATCGTCCGAAACGTTGTACAGATAACAATGAAGATGAGGACAATAGTCCGAATAACGCAGATAATACTAAAATTACTATTTTGATTTAATTATATCATGCACTAGCCTAAATCTATTTACATTTATATAGATTCATGTAGTTCAAGTGAGAATTTAATCAGATAACAATACAATTCTGTGCCCTGTTTGAAAGGATTAGAATACACTGAGTATATTCCCTGCAGAGGGTAAGACCCCCCCTCCCCAAGGGATTTCCTGGGTATGACTCTAAGCTGTACCTAATAGTAAGGCTACAGTTCAAGAGAGTGAGGAGTACCCCTTCATTGCCATTACTCCAGGTTCACTACCCAAAGTACTTGTACCAATAGCATGCCATCTATGAGTCAAATAGATCTGTTTAAAAATTATTTGTATTTGATAGGACCATGTACAAAAAAAAAGAAAGATCTTAAGAAAAACAAACACAAAAATGTAAATATGAACATACAATGAACACAAATCTCTATGTATAAAAACCCTTGATGGTTGACATCTTATTATAATGGAGATTGTGTGTTTTTCTGTCTGTAACCGAAACAATATTACTACTCAAGTCACAATTCCCTTAGTTATTGACATCACATTCTCAATGATTTTATTTTTTTATCTAAACCTCAATTATTAATAAAATTGTCTTACATTATTAATACTGTTAACCATATCTACATACTAACAACTTACATTTATTTATATATACATCAACATAGCGTTTACAGTGTGAACGGGAAGGCTAATTTGCATATTGATATTAAAAATATGATTTTAATAAATATGTGATTAGTATTATTGATTTCTAACTGTTTGGTTTATTTTTGATGAATATAAGCAACAATCTCTTCAATGAATCTTAGATGAAATCCATTAACAAGAAAAAATAACTGTCATTTTATTCTTTACTTCCTCTTTTAACTAAATACTTAAATTAGAAAAATAACAATGAAAGACGAGAGTGATGGAATAGTAAGTTTCAGTTGTTCTATTTTTCGATTATACTCCCTCTGTTTGAAATCATTTTATCTGCATTCTTATTTACTTTCATTAGCCTTTCTAATTTAATACAATATTTTATTACATTAAAACTTAAATACTTGCACCGGAGGGTGCATATATTTGCTAGTGCCATTAAAAAAATTTATCAAACAATATAATTCCAAATAAAATGAACTACATCAAAATTATATTCATTTACATATCAACATTTAATTTCAAATTTCACCATTAAAATAATTGTTATATATATCTTACTAGAAGCGGCTACCCAGCATCGCTTGGGTAGAGGGGGGTAAAAATTAGTCTTGCAGATCCATTATCATTGAATTGTGAGTTAGATCCTCACAGGACGCCCCATTAAAATCGCTATGTAAAAAAGAATTTGCATTAATCCAGGACACTCTGAAAAGAAAAAATATTACTAAATGCAAAAAAAAAAAATCCATGCTGTTATCATTTAAATTTTATTTTTCAATTATCTTCATGAATGTAAATCAAATCTTCATTATTTTTGTTTAAAAACCAAGCTCTGGTGATATTTAATGTGTATATATATTTACTTTGTCATTAATTGTTTTATTTTCATAGTTTCCTTCAGACATACATACATACACAACTGCTCTTTATATATGTATAGAAGATTTATCTTTTACCATAGAGCAATATATGATGAATATAGTTTTAAGTTATTTAAATGTAATTTTAAGTCACTTTTTGGGTAGAACCATTTTCTACCCTGTGTTAAATATGGACACTCAGCAGAGACACAACCGACAAGGCCACTGGCCCCATGTGTGAACACACACATAACTCAAGGATCGGCCTGATATATGAGCACATTATCATACACACAGCGCCCATGTGACGATCACACACATGATACACACACACACACACAGCTGAACTTTATCCAAAACCATCCAACTGTATTTCCCTGTCAGTGAGAATAAATTAAACAAATATTGTTATTGTTAAACATATTTCACTGTTTTTTTATTATCAATTTTGTATATCCTTCATTTCAGAATATAACATAATACAATGAATATTAATGACAAAAAGCTTATTAAAATCTTTCCATTTAATTTCAATATTATTCAATAACTGAGCAAAGCCTTTTTTGGTAATTTATGAGGAAGTGCATCCGGTCTCCTGCCTCAAAATTGCTACCCAGTACTATTAACATAACGACCCAGCTCAGTTTATTCAAAACTATCCATCTTCATATCTATCTATCTCAATTTGTTCATATTTATCTATATTACTTTAATACTAAGATTTTTTTTTTATTCATGTCTGTTTAATGTCTTGTTTTTAGTTTAAATAAACAAGAATTACGACAAAAAAAGATGCGACCCCCCCCCAAATACATTTGCTTGTCAAAAATATCTATCTATCTCCATTTGTTCATATCTATCTATATTATTTGTTTTTTATCTATCTATCTCAGTCTATTCCAAACTATATATCCATTTTCATATCTAAACAAGAATTACGATAAATACAAGAATTACGATGAGCTGGGTCATTATTTTGATAGTCATCGGTAGCAATTTTTGAGGCAGGAGACCGGGATGCACTTCCTCATAAATTACCAAAACAAATATTGTTATTGTTAAACATATTTCACTGTTTTTTATTATCAATTTTGTATATCCTACATTTCGGGATATAATATGAATACAAAGAACATTAATGATAAAAAAGCTTATTAAAATCTTTACATTTAATTTCAATATTATTAATAACTGAGCAAAGCCTTTTTTTTTATTCTCCCAATTTTCCTTTAATTATACTTAATTCTTAAAAAAGTTAAAAATTCACAAATACTAATTACCACAATTGTTGCTAAAAATCCAGAAAATTTGACAAAGCAGCAACTATAAAAACACCAGTAGCAATGAAAGCAGTGGAATTTCTAACTGAAAAAATATTTATAAATCTGATACGCAGTAATTTAGGCACACACCCTCCCACCCGGCATAGTTTGTAATCTCACTGATCAGGGATATGTGCGGTAAAGTTAGGAACTGATGGTAGGTGTGTACCCTGTCTCGAATGCCAAAACAATCTCCTTGGTCTAGTGCTAGTGTAAAGGGATAGACTCCCTCACTGTCAGGCTGATACCGACTTTGGACAACCCAGACAATTTACTTAATTAATGAGTTCAACAAGTGAAACAAAAAAGAAAAAAGTTTTCATCAAGGACAAAATCTAAAAAAATATAAAAATTATGCCCCAATATATATATATATATATATATAATATATATATATAGGGGCATTTTTCATGTATATATGCCTCATGTCATGTAATGGTTAGGCAGCTATATTAACAGACCACATTGTAAGTGAGTTTGAATCTTAAGAGTATTTACGGGGATTCGTTGGAGCCCTTATTCTCCGTAGTTGGCTATTTCGAATGAAAGAAAGAAACAAATACAAATATAAATGCAGACACTTGTATTATCAAAATGTACAGAAATGTTGTTGTAAACTTTATTCGTATTTGCTACCAGACTTATCTGTGAGGTTAAATACTGTTCGTTCTTCAGCCTTCTGTAGTATACTATTGTGACAGAAGTCAACAAAAACACATTTTGGATTATTTGGATTATTAGGACTATTGTCCTCATCTATATTATTATCTGTACAACGTTTCAGCCAATGTGCCCTCCGGCTTTCTTCAGGTATTTCTTATTGGACTCAAGAACCTTCTCAAACTCGGGCACTTTCTCTTCAAACTTGGCTTCTTTTTTGAATTCAGGAACCTTCTTGTCATAATTGGGAGCTTTCATGGAACTTTTAACCCCCTTTTATTCAATCCATGAGGGTATACTGTTCTCATTCTGCTAACCAGAATTGGGTACAAGGGTTATGCTGTGTCAATTATTATTCTATGTTACTGTCACCCTTGTTACCGAGTTCGCTAAGAAATACTTGAAGAAGCTGGAGGGTTCATCGGCTGAAACATTGTACAAATAAAAATAAAGATGATGATAATAGTCCGAATAATACAAATAATCAAGCCTCATTTCTAGAATTCAGAGAAATAAAAACACACTTGTATTAATTTATGAAATGTTAGTTAGTATTGTTTTTCAGTTTTAGGTTTTCATAAAAGTGTTCAGTGTTATTAGGGTAAATAATTGTGTCAAACTGGTTGAAATGTTATTAAAATAGGTCTGAGCAATTATTTAATTTCTGTTCATTCATCGACTGAAATATCTAATAGTTGCTAATTTGCTTGGTAATCTCAATAAATTGTTTTTCACAAGGAAAAAGGAAATTACTCACCATTTTCCCTCACCCATTAACAGCTTTAACTTACATTTAGTGCATATTTATATATTATTTCTCACACACAGATATATATATATATATATATATATATATATATATATATAAGTTAAAAGAAAGGAAATGAATCTGATGGTATGAGTATAGATAAAAGGATATGAAAATACCACAAAATGCTGTTAAAGTGAAAACATTTTATAACATATTTATATGTTATTGTTTTCAATTTAACAGCATTTTGTGCTGTTTTCATATCCTTTTATCTATACTCATATATATATATATATATATATATGTTTTAGTTTATAATTATTTGCTTTGGAACATTTTGCTACCATTGGTTTCTTGCTGTGTAGCAGTCATCAGGCAACGAAAGTGTTTTGAAAATGATGTAAAATTTGATTTTGAAATTTGATTTAGATTTTACATCATTTTCAAAACACTTTCATTGCTTGATGACAAGAAACCAATGTAGCAAAATTGTTCCAATGCAAATAATTATAAACTAAAACATTTATTTATTTATCTATTAACACTCTATCACAGATATTGAGCACTCTTCTAATAACACTGTACATTGGATTACTACTGCTTCTTCAAGTATAATAGTGCCAACCATACACATTGATATATATATATATATATATATATATATATATAGAGAGAGAGAGAGAGAGAGAGAGAGTGAGAGATAAATATTTCAAGTGTCTATAAATCTCCCTCTTTCTGATATATATATATATATATATATATATATATATATATATATGAGTTGTGTGTACAAATGTATATATAGAAGAATTATATATTAGCTCAGTCGGTAAAACACTTGCTTAGGAATCGCAAGGTTCCTGGTTCGATACCAGCCCTCACCAACTCAACATATGAGTAACACAGGGATCTGTGCAGTAAAGTGAGGAGCTGATGGTAGGTGTGGCACTTCACCTCAGATGCAGAAACAATCCCCTTGGTCTAGTGCTAGTTAAAAGGGGATAGATTCTCTTGCAGTCTGGCTCATACCGACTTTAGGCCACCCTGTCAACTTTACTTACTTACTATTACTTATATATATGTATGTATACACTTGAGGGTGGGGTCAATAGTTTGTAGGCTGACATCATATCTGCTATTGATAATTTTTTTACCAATGGGTTCCAAACACTGAAACACTGACGGGAGACATAATTGGGCTGCAAGGAGGACTATGTTGAAAAATAAACCCACATTTGGTCCCATTCCATGAGAGTATCTTAATCAGACTATGAACTTTTCAGTCAACCCTCATATATATATATTATATATATATATATATATATATATATGGGTTAAATAGTAGGGCAGACTGGGCCCTTCAGCCTTGGGTAGGTAACCAGTTTAGGAGAGGGATAACTCTGAATTCAAAATTCTTGAGGTCGGTTGTTGATTGGGTTTGTGGCAACCCTTGATGCACCAATTCTTTCCTATCGACTGTACCAAAAAGTGTGGATGGTCCAACACAAGACTTCACCACTATAAACAAATCACTGTGTGGGTGTTCATTGTATGAACCCTCATGCATCGAAAATCAACGAGAGAGTCCATAATATATATATATATATATATATATATCAGAAAGATAGAGATTTATAGACACTTGAAATATATGTATTGTCTCTCTCTCTCTCTCTCTTTCTATATATATGTGTGTATGTGTATGTGTCTGTCAGTGTAGACACTTCACATTGTCTAATGGTTAGCAAGCTGGATTCTCACAGAAAACTTCATACTTCTGACCTTGTGCCACATCTAAGCTAAGCTTATATGTGTATGCATTTGTGCATTCTATTTCCCTATATAGCTGTACTAGCAAAAGTACCTGGTCCATGACCGGACTAAAAAAATTTAGAAACGCCAGAGAGTGAATGAGAATAGAGAAAATAAGAGGAAAATGATTTATCAAATTTTTTAAAAAAATGGCCAAGAATATGTATAGTAGGATGATTTTTATTTTAGGAATTTTTTCTCCATTAAGATATTATTTTAAAAAATGCATTCCTAAACTTTATTAAAGATTTGATGATAAACAAAGCTAAGAATTAGTGTATTATAATATTTGTTTATTCTAAGAATAGTCTCTTTTTGTTGTTTATATTTTTGAAACAATTTTATTTTTTTAAGCGAGCTTCCCTGCCTGTTGATTTCCAAAGTAGACATGTATTCGTTTAATTCCTTTTTTTACCATATTAAAATGTTATAATAAAACACTAAGAATTAAATATTTACAATTGTCCTTATCACAATTTTTTTTTTTTTTTGGTGGGGGGGTTATAGTATTGTTTGTTTTTTTTTCTAAAACTCTTTTGTACATACGACAAAAATTGGAGAAGTTTATCAGTTTAATTTATTTCCTTTTTCGGCCCCTAAAAGTAACAAAGAAAGTAACGAAGAAGCTAATAACTAAACATTACCTTATTTGTAGGTAGAATATAAAGGTTTGAGTTATTCTGATTAAAAATGGATATATGTTATTCTAAACTGAAAGAATTAATAATAAAAGAAAGTTGAGTTATTATTAATCGTTAAATGTTTTCGTTTATGATTGTTATTTAATTCGCTGTAAAAAAAAATTAATTCAATCGATAAAACCACATACAAATTACATATTTAGAAAGATTATTTTATTTTATTTCTAACCAAATAAATATTTCTAAGATTGGTCCAGGAATACGCGAAAAATTCCAAGCTGAAACGATTAGGGCACGAATTTGTCTATTTCAAATTATCAGCAGGAGGTATCGTGCGGCCATTTTGTATCAATGATAATATAGGCAGCAGCCATGCCATGATTATCACAAATCATTTGATTTTTGTTCAATTAATTAATTATATCCCTTAATCAGTAAAAATCAATAGCCAAATTTGGTGTGTTTCTTAGTTATAGGGCTATTAAGATATATGCAAAATTTCGAATCTAAGTGACATCCCTTTTCTAAGTTATACGTTAACACGTACATACCAAACTTTATTTTATATATATAGATGTGTATATGTATATAAACAAATAAAATGTGTGTAAATGTATGTTCTGTATATCTAGATATATAGACACACATACATGCAAAACTTTTATATTAGTGTATACACATTCATGTTTTGAAAATATGTGTGCACTTATGCACATGTATGCCCTAAATCCATTGGAAAATCCAGTAGTCTAATTAATTGATGTACATAAGCACCAATGCTTAAAGTGTGAGTTTATATATATATATATATATATATATATATATATATATATATTTTAGAGAATGGAAATGGGTAACCTACTCGAGTTTCATCGATAGATTCTTCAGGGTTACTTTTAAATTAATCGAGTTTACGTTTAATCTTAGGTGTTATAAACATGCCCGTTGGATTCCAACGGGCATGTTTATAACACCTAAGATTAATCGTAAACTCGATTAATTTAAAAGTAACCCTGAAGAATCTATCGATGAAACTCGAGTAGGTTACCCATTTCCATTCTCTAAAATAAATTTATGCTCTACATTGTATTGAGCATTTTGTATTTGTTTTTTCTCAACCTTAACCTCTGGATATTGTGCGCTTCCAACAATCGTTCTTATACCCACCGGTAAGTTAATACTTATACATATACAAATATATATATATATATATATATTGTAAGTGTATAGTAATTTTATTTACAGTAATTGTTACATTGCCAGTTAACGCCTACAATCACATATTCATGCTTAAAAAAAAACAGTATTTTTATTTTTTCCATTTTTCATTTCATAACAAGTGAAGCTTATGTAAAAACCTTTACAACTTTTATATATATATATATATATATATATATATATTGTTGGTTTGCTTAAAATTGACACAGGTGGATAGTTTATAAATTTGAATAATCTCTTTTGTTTTTATTTTTTCCTGATGTTTATTAGAGAATGTAGGAGTCATCCTTAATTTGAAAACTGAGTGCCTTCTTCCATTTTTAGAATTAGAAGCTTTGGATGCTAAATATGTTGTTGCAGTTAAATTAAAATGTTGGCACTTTTCACCTACAAAATGGACACATTCAGCCTGAAAAATGACACAAAATACAAAAATAGTAAATTTTAATTAAAAGGCAATAAACCTATCGAACATTTTAAGCTCCTTGGTTTATGCCACTTTGAGTTGACAAAAAAAATCTATATTCAGACAAGTTTTCCTTTCTATCCATAGGCCATAACAACAAGAAGAAGTGATTACCATTAAAATATATGCATTTTAGCATTCTGATACCTAAAAATAGCTTTCTATATCTGCGTGTTTTGACTCTCTGATAAAATAAAACAGGAATTCTTCCAAGTTTATGGGAAATTAATAGTATCCCATATGAACCAAATAGATAGGAAAACAGACAAAGTTATATTTTCAAATGAGGTTTTATCGTATGTAAATTGCTAAAAACATATTTTTCTCGTGGGTGTAAGTCATAGTTAAAACATTACGTAAAACACTTATTGGTAATTTATGAGGAAGTGCATCCCAGTCTCCTGCCTCAAAAAATTGCTACCCGGTGACTATCAAAATAACAACCCCAGCTCGTCTAATTCTTGTTTATCTATTGTAATTTGTCGTAATTCTTGCTTAGATATGAAGATGGATATATAGTTTGAATAGACTGAGATAGATAGATAAACAAACAAAATAATATAGATAGATATGAACAAATGGAGATAGATAGATGGATATTTTCGACAAGTAAATGTATTGGGGGGGGGGTCGCTTCTTTTTTTTGTCATAATTCTTGTTTATTTAAACTAAAAACAAGACATTAAACAAACATGAATAAAAAAAAATCTTAGTATTTAAAGTAATATAGATAAATATGAACAAATTGAGATAGATAGATAGATATGAAGATGGATAGTTTTGAATAGACTGAGCTGGGTTATTTTAATAGTCACCGGGCAGCAACTCTTGAGACAGGAGACCGGGATGCACTTCCTCATAAATTACCCACTTATTTGTTTGGGTAAAGGTTTTCGTAGTAGCATCATTATAGTTGTTCTTCAGTAGTCATTTGTTCTTTCAGTAATGCTGCTTGATTATTTCAGCTGAGCAAAAGGGGCAGTATATTCTGTTGTTTTAGCTGCGCAATTAATTAAGGGGAAAAGTTTGTGTTCCTGCCGTTCTGTTGAGTGGTAGGGTCTGTTTATTCTGTTAAAATTTCTAAGGGCTATGGCCCCTGCTAGTTTTTACTTCTGGGTTTTACTTTCTTTTAAGTTTGTGGGGATTAAAAAAATACGACCCCCCCCCACCAAAAAAAAAAACAACAAACTCCCATGAGGCCTTGACTGCATGTCCAACAAAAAGGACTTGACTCCCTAACCCCCAAAATAATACCTCTGCCATTTGAACTGATGCCACAACAGAGTGTGGTCATTTCCTAGGCAGGGCATGTTCCCTTGCTACAGACGACATGCCCCATTCAATAAAGCCTAAGTCATAAAACTACCTCTTGCCTTTGTCTCGTTCCTTAAATTCCATTTAAGCTGACCAGCCCACAAGAAGTAAGAACCAGCTTTTATTGGGGACAAGATACCAGTACAAACAAATTTAACTTAACCCCATGTTTAGTTATTGTTGCCTTGTCAGGCCGATTTGGACTACAGTTTAGATGCAGTAGTTCAATTTTCCTTTCGCGAAGAGATCAAATAGTTCCTTTCGGGGAAGATCTGTGTAATGCATTTCCTCGGCCGCACACTTTTTGACACCAGTGTAATAAACAGAGTTAGTATGAAGTGTATGGTGGCAAGGAAAAGACAAACACAAATTTTAAGTTTAAGAATGTATTAGCAAACACAAAGGTTACACGGTTGAAATGGGTTAAGAAGAATGTCCGATATTCAGTGATAGTCGTTTGTAAGTGTAAGTAGTAAGGTCTACAGCACTTGGTATGTTCAATGGTCAGTCAGTGGTAGTGGTGATGTATGCAGATGTCTGACTCCATAGGTTCAGTATTAGGGAGAATAACCCATATTTTTCATAAGCTGTAGTAGTATCAGTGTTATTGTATAGTTACATCACTTGGACTTGTTGATATCTGTTTCATGAATTAATTATCATAATATAATTATAATACTCTTTTCTTGGACTTTAACAAAACACCTGGAGAAAAAACTTGATGGGAACTACTGTTACATAATGACCATCCCAGCACCTATATTTGTGGGCTTGTGCCAGACTTGGAGAAACCTTAAAACAAAAATGTATTCCCGATTCTCTGATACCTTGGGTCACCTTTGAAGAATCACCGAAAAAGAAATAAAAAACTTAGATGAGAGTTTGGTGACGCTAGGTCTGCTTTTAAGGAAAATCCAGTCTTTTTGATGTCCAATGGTTCTTTGATCTAAAAGGCCATGAACTCTATTTGACCAGAATGATTCGAAGGAATTGAACATTCTATTCTTTCGAGAACGAACTAGATGGTCCAAGAAAAGAACTTTCGAGAAGATTCTTTTGACGGACTATATAAGAAACCCGAGTCAGTCAGTGGCAGTCAGTCAGTCAGTCAGAGGAGATTAGAGCAAGTGACACAGTCGGCCAGAGAGGCAGTAATTGTGGGTTAGTCGAGGCCGTACAGAGTTTGGGAACTGTAGTCGCTGAAGACGATAAGGAATGGCCTGTTATTGTTAAGAAAAGTTTGTCACCGAGAAGTTTATTAAGGATTTAAACCCTAAGTTGAATCCATTTAAAATACACCTCTTGTTAAGACAGAGATTATTAGGGACCCTCTCTCTCAAAAAGTGCATTGAAGTTTTTATTCTAATAAACTTCTGAAAAATAAACACAGTATTATAGTCTTCTCTACTTCACGAAAGATGCCACAACAGTTTCGTGAATGGGATGACCACTAGACACCCGTGGAGAAAGTCAAATTGACCGTGACTAAAAAAACGGTCGTGAAACGTGATACCAGTTTAACAAAAGGCATGCAGCGTGCGTAAGGTGATACTCCCTTGACCAAGAAGTGTGTGAAAGAATTTTCGGGCTTGAAGGCTGACTACTAGAGATTCTGCGTGGAGTTGTAAACAAACCCCAGAAGTTTACATGCCTGTTGAGCGTCCAGCGACTTGTGTGAATTTAATAGTGCCGTGCATTTCGAGGCACTGGAAGATGCAGTGAAAAACCCACAACGTAACATATCGAATTGGTAACGTGACGAACAACCCCAATAACGTTACACTACTCAAGGATACTGCATGCTATTTTGAACATGCTGGAAGCAGCACCCTACAGCAGTTGTACAGCCACTTACCTACACTGTAGAACTCTGGGGAGCTTTAAGTCACCCTTTCTTTGCCATTATTCCCAGTTCCACTCTGACCTGGATTGGTTGTAATTCTTATGGTTCTCTCAATGGGTCAAATAGATGTTTAAAAATTATTTGTATTCGAGAGAACCATGAGCTAGAAAAGGCTTTTAAGAAATAAATGTACAAAAAAAAATGTAGATATGAGCATACACTGAATGCTATTTACTAACCTATAGGCATAAAATAGCCCTAAATGGGTTGAAATACTGTTAAAAATCAATCAATTATCGGTGCTATTCACAGAATTGCGTCCAGGCCTCCTGCCTTAAAAAACCCTAGGCGGTGATAGCTGAAGAAACAAACCCACCTACGAATGAGCTTAAGGCGTTTTTTCCCAAAAAGTTAATACAATATTTTTTCCAGTTTTTTTTCGACAAGTAAATGTAAATATTTTAACCCTCCCCATCTTTTAAATATTTTAGGTGGGGGGCTAAATATTTACATTTACTTGTCGATAAAAATATGGCTTACTTTTAATGCCTTCAAACCACTAAAAAAAAAAAAAAATGTTTAAAAAATGCCTTCAATCCACTAAAAAAATTTTTTTTTCTTTTTCAGTATTTTTATTTCATTCATTTATTTTTTTTTCGACAATCAATAAAAAATCAAAACATTTTTTTTGGTACTTTATATTTATTTGTATACTACAATGATGACTTTTGGTGCTTCAGCTAGGGACCTCATTTGTAGGTGGGTTTGTTTTTACAGCTATCACCGCCTAGCGTTTTTTAAGGCAGGAGGCCGGGACACAATTTTGCAAATAGCACCCAATTATCTACATGGGCAGGATAGATAAGACAAACATTTTTCAGTCAGTTTTTCCATCTTTTTCAGTAATCATTTTTCTTTTTGCATTTTTATCGTTCCGTCATTTGTTCGACATTGATAGCCACAACCTGATTTTTCTATGAGATTAAACACATGACTCACTCATCCACACTCACCACACAAGGTCCACAAGAAAATCACTTGTTATTTTCCCATCAAAAGAAAATTCATCATAGCTCAAAGTGTCATCTCTCCCATCAACAAGATTTATAAAGGAAGTTACTCCAGTGGGTTATACGATAAAAAAGTGACCTTTTTCTTTCTTTTTATTCTTTTCTCTTTTCTTTTTTTTCTTTGGCAAGTTGATTTCCTAGGGTGATAAGTTGGACTACTGTACAAATTTATCCTAATCCAAAAAAGCATGGTGGAACACTGAATACTAAGTCCAGTGAGAAATAGTACCCACCTGTTCGCCACAAGATTTACAAAAGAAATTACCCCAGGGGGTTATATGATAAAAAAAAGTGATCTTTTTCTTTTCTTTTTTTTTTTTTTTTTTTTTTTTGGCAAGTCCCCCAAAAAACAATCAACAAGTTGATTTCCTACAGTGATAAGTTAATAGTTAGAGTACAGTACAAATTCATCCTAATCCAAAAAAGCATCCAGGATACTCGCTCTTATCTGAGGTAGAACATTGAATTGTTCAAAGTCCAGTGAGAAATAGGCACCCCACCTCTTCCCACAAGATTTACAAAGGAAATTACCTCACGGGGTTATATAATAAACAGTGACCTTTTTCTTTTTTTTTGGCAAGTCTAAAAAACAAAAAATAATCCTACAGTGATTAGTGAATAGATAGAGTACAGTACAAATTCATCCTAATCCGAAAAAGCTTTCATGATGCTTTCTGCAAAATATCCCTTTCAGATGATGAGTGGCAGACGTCAGTAATGTTATATTCCTGGGATCATTGAAAATTTGATGTATTTTGTCTGCCCTGTTGGCTGGGGCTTTAGAATGCACCGACTGCACCTCTGCAGAGGGGTAACCCTAGCCCTAACCCTAACCCCCCTTGTTGAGTAACATGATATTACAGGGTGACCGAGAAAAAACAGAACCCAAATTATTTATTTATTTTCCCATTAAACTAATCCTAAACCCTAACCCTAAACCTACACCCCCCCTAATTTTAGTAACATAATATTACAGGGTGACCCAGAAAAACAGAACCCACAAATTTTAAATAAAACTGCTAATTTTAATTTGTTTTTTTTAAAGTTTAAGTCCAACAAGGTTTAGGGTTAGGGTTAATTTAATGGGAAAATAAACAAATAATTTGTGTTCTGTTTTTTCTGGGTCACTCATGTTACTCAACTAGGAAATAACCTCCATTTCTTATGACAATAACTGTTACACTAAAGACGCCTGACTCATTAATCTGTGGGGATAAATTATTTTCCTTTCAGTAATTTATGAGGAAGTGTCTCCTGGTCTCCTGCCTCAAAAATTGCTACCCGGTGACCATTAAAATAACGACCCAGCTCAGTCTATTCAAAACTATCCATCTTCATATCTATCTATCTCAATTTGTTCATATTTATCTATATTACTTTAAATACTAAGATTTTTTTTATTCATGTTTGTTTAATGTCTTGTTTTTAGTTTAAATAAACAAGAATTACGACAAAAAAGAAGCGAAGAAGAAAAAATACATTTACTTGTCGAAAATATCTATCTATCTATCTCCATTTGTTCGTATCTATCTATATTATTTTGTTTGTTTATCTACCTATCTATCTCAGTCTATTCAAAATTATATATCCATCTTCATATCTAAACAAGAATTACGATAAATAAACAAGAATTACGACGAGCTGGGGTTGTTATTTTGATAGTCACCGGGTAGCAATTTTTGAGGCACTTCTTGCACTTCCTCATAAATTATTTTCCTTTCAATTAATTCTGTTAATCTTAATTAATTCTTCCTCGTTAATTCATCCTTGTAATGTTTATATATCTCTTCTAATGAACAAGATTAGAAGGAATTACTTGATCCAGTTACCATAGTGTGATTATTCGCATTTGCTCATTTTGCAGCCAAATTTACAAGTGTGATCGATCATCAATATGAGCCCCATTACTAAACTAACCTTAACAGAGTAAATGACAATACTAAGCTTTGTAAATACCTACATAGTAATAGTTATTTTTGAGATCTACTTTTACAGTAATCTCATCAATTAACTAAAAATTTACTTGGCCTCTTGATAGCAATGTCTGATGGTATATATATATTTACCAACTCCTCCGCATGAGCAGGATGTGACACAAAGTCAATTTCTTAAGCGGAGTACAACAGGTTTGAATTCAGAGTTTTCCTTCTCCTAGACCGGTTGCCTAACCAAGGTTAAAGAGCCCAATCTGCCCTACTATTTACCCATAGCTGGAGGGAGAGTGGAATTCATACCTTTCCCAAGAGTATTAGTGCTAAGTGAAATGCAATTACCACGTCCAGGATTTGAACTCGAGGCGACGAGTCCATTTCCCATGACTTTAACCATTACACTACGCGCGTTCCTGTCTGATGGTATATAAGATCCCCCTTGATCACCTCAGGTAGTGTAATGGTTTGTAAGCTAGTTTAGCAGATCTAAACTTAGTTTCTCTTTCAAAATTAAAAGTCCACCCTGTCGGCTGTACCGACTGCACCTCTGCAGAGGGGTAAGATTCCCCCAATGGGGCCACCTGTTGGCCGTGGGTGGCGACCCATGATGCTTAAGGATAGAGCCCAGGTGGATGAGCAGTTCATGACATACAATACTCCACTTTGTCTCTATCTTGGGCTAGACAGGTGGTCAGAGAGGCCCCCTCCGATCAATCGGCTGGTCACGTCAAGCCCTAGCACCTATATGATTTTCCCAACCCTATTGCCCTTATGGCAAGCCCCAACCCCTTTTTATCATATGGGTGCTAGAAGGTGGTGGCTGCGGGTCTACATGTCCTGGGAATGACGTTAAACTCTAATTGATGGTGAGGTTCCAGTTCTGGAGGTTTGGGGAATGTGGAGCACCCCTTCATCACCATTGCTCCCTGGTCCACTCTGACCCAGAGTGGTAGTACCTGTTAGGGTCCCATCTATGGGTTAAATAGAAAAACATGAGTTGATAAACAAAATTGTATTATCCATTAAGAATTGATTTATTTCAAAACTTTATCGGCATTAAATAACCCACTGAGGTTGATATGCCGTAAAACAAAACAAACAAATTTGCCATGGGCAGGATGTGACAAAAGGTTAATTTTGAGCAGAGTAAAAACGGTTTGAATTCAGAACTTTCCTTCTTCTACACTGGTTGCTTAATCAAGGCTAAAGAACCCAGTCTGTAGTGAAGTACTGGCAGAAGTGAAGTACTGGCTCAAAGAACGGGACAGGGATATGTGCTTTCATCTAAAGGTGGAACATTGCTATTGAGAGAAATGATGACTATCTGGAAAAGAAGGGACATGATCCACAGAGGACCAATTTCATTTTGATGTATGATACATGTTCCTGTGTCGGTGATTATACCTGTCCTAACCAAAATGGCATTACTTTTTGACACACCTATGTGGAGAAGCAGTGACATGATCCACAGAGGACCAGCTTCATTTTGATGTATGATACATGTTCCTGTGTTGGTGATTATACCTGTCCTAAACAAAATGGCATGACTTTTTTATACATCTATATGGAGAAGTAGGGACATGATCCACAGAGGACCAGCTTCATTTTGATGTACGATACATTTTTCTGTGTTGGTAATTATACCTGTCCTAAACAAAATGGCATTACTTTTTGACACACCTATGTGGAGAAGAAGGGACATGATCCACAGAGAACCAGCTTCATTTTGATGTATGATACATGTTCCTGTGTTGATAATTATACCGTCCTAAACAAAATGGCATTACTTTTGACACACCTATATGGAGAAGAAGGGACGTGATCCACAGAGGACCAGCTTCATTTTGATGTATGATACATGTTCCTGTGTTGGTAATTACCTGTCCTAAACAAAATGGCATTACTTTTTGACACACCTATATGGAGAAGTAGGGACATGATCCACAGAGGACCAGCTTCATTTTGATGTATGATACATGTTCCTGTGTTGATAATTATACCTGTCCTAAACAAAATGGCATTACTTTTTTGACTAATCCTTGTATATGAAGATGAGGTATCTGCTAACTAATGGTTTCTCAATTCTAGTACTTATACCTAACCTACTTCCATAATACTGTAATATCAAATGTAAATCAAGATAGTTTTATATTTCATCAATTAGAGTTTCAAGTGCAGCCTATTTGGCAAATACATTAAAGGTTGTAACTCAGTTCCTCTGAACAAACAGAAATATATTCACAACACAAATTCACAGCTTGACCCGTGGTCATTGTTTAGGTATTTGTCCGTGTTTAGAGTAGTTTGACTTGGCTAGTTGACCACTCAGTTGCAAAGATGTCTACCCTATCAAAGGACACATTTTATCCATGATTACATGAACAAGAAAGGAAGGACAGATATACAAAAAGATTGTGGAGAGAAAGATAGGTAGAGGCCGCAATAGGTGAGGCTGGTGAGAAACTTGGGTTTAACAGGAAGCTTTTAGGCTTTGATTTGACTAACAGAATAGTTCAAAAGCTGAGCTGAATAGATCAAAACATCTAAATGATTATAAACCAAGTTTGTCCGAAATAGAGGCTTATCTTATCTACTTTTTATCTCTTTGCCTACCAAATTTTCCACACGGTTGAACCAAATTTTCTTGCCATTTTCTACCTGTATCATGGGATATTTCAAATTCACTATCAGATAAGACAAAAGATGACAGGGGTGTTTACATAGGCATTTTTCAGTCTAAACAAATGACATGTGTGAGAGCTGCTGCTAGCAGTTTACAGTAGGATTACAGAGGTGGGAGAGCCACTGTGAGTGGTTTAAAGTAGGTAAAGAGTTAAAAAAAACAATTCTTTTTTTTCTCTTTTTTTTTTTTCATTTAAAATTATAACTGTTCACTTACCTTAGAACCACAAAGATTCAAGTTCAATACCAACCTGCACTAACTTTTTAAAAAACTTTTTTCATCCTTTTCTTTCTTCCCCCTTTTTCTTCTTTTACTTTCTTCTTTGTTCATTGCTGTCTTCCTAATTCATTCCTTTCTTTTTCTTTCTTTTTAAACCTTTCTTTCTTTTCTTTTCTTCTTTCTTCTCTTTCTCTTAATTCCTTTTTCTTCTTATTGTTGTATATTGTACAAACGGAAATAGGAATTTCCAGTTAGATTAAACAAAGAAAAGACGACAAAAATGATAAAGGACTTTTTCCCGGTAAAAGTGAACAAAGTAACAATAAGTTCGGAAATAGATTTGTCCGCTGATTAAAGATAACAAAAGAAAACGTGTAGGCGTTTGATATATATAAAAGGAAGTCAGGGATCCCAGGCAGAGAGTCAGACAGGAGACAGCAAACAGATCACAAGGAGGACCGTCGATACGGTCTGTCACGGCCAAGGGCGTGAGACGCCACCAGCCACCCTTTACTTCACAAGCGCTAGTCATCCCAGCAGTAGTAGTAGTCATCGTCAACCCTTGGGCACTCATTGTAAGCTCTGCGCCTTCACCACACACACACCGAAGAAAATAAAGAAGGTCCTCTCTTTGTACATACGTATCTGTTGTTTATTAAAGTCCAGTAGTTGGTAGTAGCTGACTACTAACATACATCGCTTTGGGTACAGTGAAATACTAACGTATATGAGCAGCGTGAATTGAAGAAGCCGCTATACAACATATAGAATTTGAAGCCAGTATGCAACATTATTTTCTTTTTTCTTTCTTCTTTGTTTCCTTTCTTTTTCTTTCCTCTTATTCCATTCTTTTTCTTACCTTAGTATCTTTCTTCATATTTTCTTTCTTCATATTTTTCCGCTTCTTTTTTCTTTTATCTTCTCCTTTCTTTCTTCCTGTTTATTTTGTTTTTATTTTCTTTCTCTGTTCTTTTTCTTTTCCCCACTTTCTTTGTCCATTTCTTTATTTCTGTTTTCCCTTTCTTTTGTCTTCAATTTCGTTTCTTTTTTTCCCTTTCTTTCTTTCTTTCTTTCTTGTTCTTATTCCTACAAATTTCCTTTTCATCCCTTTTTTTTCATTCCTAATTCTTCTTAAACTCTTTTTTATTCATTACTAATTGTTTCCACCTCCTTTTTTAAGATTTGGATTGTTTATTAGTTTTAAGAGAAATTAAACCCAATTTTTTTTCTTTTCCATCCAAGATTAACTTTGCATAATCATAAAAAAAATATACAAAAATATATCGAAGAAAATCCTCTATTGTTTGCTTCTCTTTCTTATTGTGCTGCACTTTCTGTATTGCATCACAATGGAATGCAATGTTTTTTTAAAAAAAAACTCAATCATCATAAAATCACGATGTTGTATAGTCCTGTATCACTTCATGATATGTTGTATTGGTCGGCACTATTTCAGGAATTGTTTTTATCTCTGGGCACTGTATCTGTATATGTTGAACCATCATCTTCATTGGCTTGGTAAACTTGTATTAACAACACCGACAGAACTTTATTGGTGTATGTTTTCATTCTTCCTTAGATACATTTTGACTTACAAGCTCATGGGGGCAGGAAGACACAGAGCCTATTCACCCGACAGGGCAGTAAGCCTTATGAGACTACCCAACAACTGCTAGCTTGAAGTGACTAATTAACTCTGAATCCTGGACTCCCAATTCAGACTGCTTATATCATATTGGCCCCACTTACTTCCAGCTGAATGCCTATGCCTGCTTGACCCCCCCACCTCTTCTGACCAAACCACCTATGCACCATTTTTACAATCAGCACCAAGTGTTTTCAGAATCTACTAAAAAATACTTAGGTCTAATATTCAATCCTGAATAAAGGATGTTCAGAAACACTCTCTCTATTCCTATCTGTTTGTGGTGTCTCATATTTATTCATTTGCTGACCCTCTTAAAATCTTTCATTAATTAAAAAAAATTCTTTATTTCCTTAACCATAATGCAACAATGAGGGAATTTAATATCTTTTAAAAAGTGTATCTTACAATTTGTCCTTCCAATGAAAAAGAGTGAAATAGAAGAAATATTTGCTTAGCTGAGTTAGGCACAAGGAACATAACAGAAAATGACGGTGTAGAGATTTGTGTAGACTGATCAGTATTCAACTGTGTTGCAAGTTGAATCTGCTTCAGTCTACACAAATCATTACATGGTGCTGCAAACGGCTCTGTAGAGATTTGTGTAGACTGATCAGTATTCAACTGTGTTGCAAGTTGAATCTGCTGCAGTCTACATTAATCTCTACAGCAATCAAAATCCTGTCCGCAGCGCCATGTAAAGATTTGTGTAGACTGATCAGTATTCAACTGTGTTGCAAGTTGAATCTGCTTCAGTCTGTACTAATCTCTACAGCCAATCAAAATCCTGTCCGCAGTACCATGTAGATTTTGATTGGCTGTAGAGATCAATGTAGACTGCAGCAGTCTACATTGGTGCTTGTTAATAATCTATGCTAACACATATATTATGCAACAGAAAGAAATTCAACTATCTCAGCTATCAAGCAGACCATTATTTTTTGTTCTTACAGATATTCATAAGGTATTTCTTTAATATGAAAAAGATCAAACCATGCAATTGATTCTAAAGATTAGCTGAATGAATATCTTGAGATTTAAGAGGTTTTTTACCTGAAGCGATAGAGAAGGAAAAAATGAAAAATATACAGAAATTAAAAAAGAATGAAGAATAAAGGAAGGAAAAATGAAAAAAATGGATAAAGAATACAAGAGGAAAAAATGAAGAAACAAAGAAGAAAACATTTTTTTTCAAATTAAAAAAAAGAATGAAAAAATAAAGGTTAGGAAGAATTTTTAATAAAGGATAAAGAATAGTGAGGGTGAGGGATGAAGAAACAAAGAAAAGAAAAATGAAATTTTTTTTTAAAAAGAATGAAAAATAAAGGGAGGAAGAAATAAAAATGAATAAAGAAAAGAATGAAAATGGAATAAGGAGATGAAAAAATGAATGCACAAAAAAGAAAGAATGAAAAATATACGGGAATGAAAAAATTGAAAAAGAATATGAATAAATAAATAAATAAAAATTATATTAGAAAACAAAGTAATGAAAAATGGAAGGCAAAAAGAAAGAAAGATAAAAAAAATAAAATTTTGAACATAAGAAACCCTAATAAGTAATAATGGCACAGAAAAAAAAAACTAATATAAAATGCAAAAGAAAAATCAAATGAAAAGTTTCAATTCTCTGAGTAAATGTCAAACGGAATTCTTTATTGATTATCATTGGAGAATCTTCAAAATTTTTGAATGAGTTGAACAGAAAGTGAAAGTGAAATTGAACAGAAACTTGTCCTTTGAGACAAACAGTTGAATTTCTTTGTATAAATTGGATGTTGACAATAGAAATAAGAATATAAAGGAGAGCTAGTAAAGTAACGGATGATTTAAAAAAACCTTTTGTATAAAGAAAGACTTGGGAACATTGACTTATCAAGTTTGGTTTATCGACATACAAGAGGGTATAAGATTGAAATCTACAAATATACACATGGATTTTATTCAACAAACTTTGATCTACTAAACATTGCTCAAAATATAAATTAAAACTCTTTAAAAAATGTTGTAAAGCAAATGCAAGACAAAATTATTTTAGTAACAGAGTGGTGAATACATGGAATAAACTACCATCATCAATAGTGAATGCCCATCTCTAAACTCCTTTAAGGTAATGTTAGATAATCTGTGGAAAGAGTATGAATATTCTGTGGAATTAAGATGAACGTTTATAAGGAACAGCTGACAGGTCTCAGACCTAATATACTAGCTGAAAAGATATTATTATTATTATTATTATTATTATTATGACTTGACATTATTTGACTTGATCGTAGTCGTAACTTTTACTTGGCCGATAGTGAAGGTAGCACACTGGGATAATCCTGTTGAACAGCAAGTTGAGTTGTTGAATCTTTTCATCTAAAGGCACGGAATAATTATTTTTCGGGGTTTTGTTGTTTTTATTTTTAGTTGTTATTGTTTGCTTGTTTTTTTCCTTGTTATTCATTTATTTTTGTTCACAACTAGTTAAATGAATTCGTAAATTTCTACCTAACCGCATCTCTACCACGCTATTTCGGTGATACACCGTCATCTACCATGCGTGCTACTATGAATCTAAGAGACAAATCAAATCATAACATTTGCATTGAAATGAGTTTGAGTTTTCACGTTGTTCCTCTCCCACAAGACCATTTGATTGGACACAGTTTGTGATATTGTATACTAGCTGAAAAGATATAATATTATACAAGAAAATTATTCCAAGCTTTTCTCATTGATATTGATGGATTAAATCTAATAAAAATCATCATCTTTATTGTTTATACTTTTTTCAATAGCAAGCTATGTCTTCAACTGATTGTCATTTTTATGTTGGATTTTGAATAAATGAAATACTTCCATCTTGGAATAAAAGCCAGATAAGAACTGCATGCTGTCTTGAATAAATCCTGGAAGCAGTACCCCACAAAAGAGCCACTAGCATCCCATCACACAAACCACCTAGGTAAGATGAACAAAATATTCTGAACACTGCTGGAGAAGCAAAGGCAAGCTCATGTAATGTTCCCCACTAGGCACCTACACATGGACACACCAGAGTGAGTTGACCAGCAAAAACTTACATCAAATCAGCTCTATATGGATACTGGATGCTGTTCAGAGGACCTGCCAAGAGCAATGGCTGATAGAGACAGGTAGAGAGCATAGAGATCCATGCTATCAGTACGACAATGATGATGATGATTTTTCATCACTGAATCATATCCTCATCCTTTTTTCTAATTTTTTTTTGTATCTCCTTGTATTTCAATGTTTTAGCTTATGTATTCTTCAGACTTCTCTAGTATATATATATTTACCAACCCTCCGCCCGAGCAGGATACGACACAAGGTCAATTTCTTAAGCAGAGTACAACAGGTTTGAATTCAGAGTTTTCCTTCTCCTAGACCGGTTGTCTAACCAAGGTTAAAGAGCCTAGTCTGCCCTACTATTTACCCATAGCTGGAGAGAGAGTAGGATTCCTACCTTTCCCAAGGGTATTAGCGCTAAGTGAAATAATTACCATGTCCAGGATTTGAACTCGGGGCGACGAGTCCATTTCCCATGACTTTAACCATTACACCACGCGCTTCCTTCTCTAGTATATAGTTCATTTAATATTCCTTTCACAATTCTCACCCTAACTTCATATCTGAGCGACAAAGATATGTTAGTAGTCCAATAAATTCCAACTATATCAGCTGATTGGAACAGCATATTTTCTCATTCTCAAAAAAACCCTAAAAATCATTGATAACGTTTTTTTCTCAACTGTGGAAGATTTCAGTGTTGTTGGTTTTTTTTTTCTATATTACTCACAGACCTTCCAACAAGATTACGTTTCCTTCTTCAGCCTCTAGGCACATTTCACTTTAAAAAACTGATGCAGTAATAGCAAAGAATAAGTTCTGAATTCCAGCCGAGCAATTCCATGTCAAATCATCCAGAAAAAGTAAAATTGTCACCCACCCCATCAAATACAGTTGGCCTATTATACAGCCCAAGCCGACAGGGCAACTGTATTCCATGCAGAGGGGTAAGACACCCCCAAAAATGGATGTCTTGGACATGACATGAAACTTGTTTACCATACCAAGCTAAAAGATCCCAGTCTGCGTGTGTGTGTGTTTGCATGTACTGCATATCTTGTTTGTGATATTTCTGTGTGTGACTACTGACATATATTTAATATATACATTTTCAAGCATACACACATGCAAACATGCTTGTATACTTATTTTTAATGGATATATGTTTCCAACATATAAGGATATACATATGGTACATGCATATCTATGTAAGTGTTTATCACATACATATATGCATATAAAATCTCCTGAAATTCGAATTTGTTCATGTAGATAAAAACATGTATTTCTTATGTATATGTGTACATATCTAAGTGTTTATGAGTGTGTGAAAGGTGTATATATATATATATATATATAATAAATAAGTAATCCACAGACATGTGTTTCAAGGTTTCACCTTTCATCAGTGTGGCTATACCATAACAGCTACCTCTGGCCAGGTTCGAGACCCGAATGAACTTTCGTTCGCCAAACCTTTTAACCTGTACGGCCAGAGGCAGCTGTCAAATATAGGAGAATAAATAATCGCTACATTTCTAGGCGGAAATTAAATTCACTAGAGTCCTCAAACGTTTTGTAAACAAACGCGAGGGTTAGCTATACGCCGTAACGGTGAATCTGCAATTAAGTCCCTATTCAGAGAACTCAACCATTAGTCAATGGGAGTGTATATATAATAAATAAGTAATCCACAGACACGTGTTTCAAGGTTTCACCTTTCATCAGTGTGGCTATACCGTAACAGCTACCTCTAGCCAGGTTCGAGACCCGAATGAACTTTCGTTCGCCAAACCTTTTAACCTTTACGGCCAGAGGCAGCTGTCAAATACCTGGAAGAAGAGTAGTTTTATTCATACATTTCTAAAGGGTATTAGCACTATGTGAAATGCAAACAGCCTTGTCCAGGATTTGAACTCCTCTCGTTGTGTCCATTTCCTACAACGGTGAACATTACGCCACTTACTTCAATGAACAAATTCAAGTCTTTTAATTTTGATGCAATGAAACTGAGAATGCAAAGCGAGTAAAATGTTTCTCTTTCTGTAATTAATTTAGTCTTTTTGAATTTATATGTTCAGTTAATTGTTCAAGAATTTTACATCTTATTCCAATTGTTCTCTTAAAAAAACAACAACAACAACAACAACAACATTAACACAACAAAAGTTTTCAATTTTGTTGTTAGAAACCAATATTTCTTTTAAGGTGTGTTAGAAATTATATACAGGAAATTAAGACTTGCATAATAAATTATTTTATTAATTATATATATAATATATACATTTGGGAATAAAAAGGCCTTAAATATCATATTAAATTAGAAAGGCTAATGAAACTGTATAAGAATGCAGATAAAAAGATTTGGAACAGAGGGGGTATGATTGAAAATAGAACAACTTTGAAACTAACTCTTCCATCATTTTCCATTACTCCCGTCTTTCATTGGTAAATTTTCCTAATTTAACTCTTTAGATAAAATAAGAAGTAAAGAATTATGGACCATTTCCACTCGAGTGGAAATGGTCCATAATCACGATACCCATGGTATTTAAGGCCTTTTTATTCCCAAATAACTTTGCTCTGTTTACAATAATTAAACATTGAGCTCTCATACGGAACCTGAACTCTACAACAAACTACGGGTAGAGAATTAGGACCCACCTAGAATCACCTTGTACCAAGAAACTTGTACCACCAAAGTATATATATATATATATATATATATATATATATATCTTATTATAATGGAGATTGTGGGTTTGTCTGTCTGTAAACTGAAACTATATTACTATACAAGTCACAATTCCTTTTAGTTATTTACATCACATTCTCCATGATTTATTTTTAATTTAAACTTCAATTATTAATAAAATTGTTTTACATCATTAAGACTGTTGACCATATCTACATACTAATAACATGCAATTGTATTTATATATACAAACAAAATGGCGGATTACAGTGTGAATTGGAAGGCTAATTTGCATATTGATCTTAAAAATTTGATTTTAATAAATATATGCTTAGTATTATTGATTTCTAATTTTTTGGTTTATCTTATTGAATATGAGCAAAAATCTCAGGGATAAATCTTAAAAGAAATCCATTAACAAGAAGAAATAACTGTAAATTTATTCTTTACTTCTTATTTTATCTAAAGAGTTAAATTAGGAAAATTTACCAATGAAATACGGGAGTAATGGAAAATGATGGAAGAGTTAGTTTCAAAGTTGTTCTATTTTTCAATCATACCCCCTCTGTTCCAAATCTTTTTATCTGCATTCTTATACAGTTTAATTAGCCTTTCTAATTTAATATGATATTTTATTATATTAAAATTTAAATACTTGCACCCGGAGGGTGCATATATTTGCTAGTATATATAAAGAAAGAAAGAGAATCGGCATCTGTAGCCTGGCACAGTCATTAACTGAATTTGAAATGAAATTTTCATAGACATGGAGAGAGATGATGGTAAAAAGTAGATATTTACATGTTCCGTAAAAAAAATGCTTATTTTGTCATTATGTTATTGACTTATTGAAGTAAGTAAAGTAAGTAAAATTCGACGGAGCGGCCTAAAGTCGGTATCAGCCAGTCAGCGAGGGAGTCTATCCCCTTTTCAATAGCGCTAGACCAAGGAGATTGTTTTAGCATCTGAGGTGGAGTGCCACACCTACCATCAGCTCTTTACTTTACTGCACAGATCCCTGTGCTACTCATACGCTGAGTTGGCGAGGACCGGTATTGAACTAGGAACCTTGTGGTTTCTAGCCGAATGCTCTACTGATTGAGCTAACCTGGCCCCTAGCTAACAGGGGCTTATTGAAGTAAGTACACACAAACACACACATTAAGTAGAAAAACATAGAATTTCTTCAGAACAAAAAGCAAATTACAAACACACACACACCTGATATATCAAATGAACATCTGATGAACTTTATCAAGACAACCCAATTAAAAAAGTAATAAAAAAGTTATAAAATTCAGCTAATGAATTTTATTAGCAAACCACCCAAAAAACAAAAACACCTGTTTAAAAGACTAATGTTAAAAATGAAATTCCTTTCCACTCCCACAAAAACAGGAAGAGGGAGTGAAATACTCATGTGTATATATATACACATGCATGTAAGAATTCATTTTCATATTATCAATCAAAGCCTGAAGAAGATACCAGAAGATCTGAAACACATGTTGCATATGTAAAACAAAAAGAATTTAAAAAATTTTTCTGAGAACAAAATACATTTTGCGGACTTTCTTCTTTTTTTATAAAATATTGAATTTTCTCCCGTTGGAACCAGAACAACATTTTATATATATATATATATATATATATATATATATATATATATATATATATATACTTATTACTTTATTAGTATAATTCATTTGATTTCAATCATTGGAATACTGGTAGACATGGTTAAAAAATGTGTCTACTCCAAGAAATATACACCTGTCGGTTGGTGCTGTAGAATACACCCACTGCACTTCTGTAGGGAGGTAAAATATCCTGGTGTCTGAGCAGTCCATGACATGCAACACTCCACTTTTAGCCCTTACTTAGTCTAGATGGGCGGTCGGAGTGGCTGGTTATGTCAAACTCTAGTGTCTATATGATTGTTCCAACTATTTGCCCTTATGGCAAAACCCCAACCCATTCTATTATATATGTGCTAAAATGTTGTAGCTGAAGGTCTTACTGTCCTGGACATGATGCTAAACTGATTCTGTATAAATATATAATTGAAAAAAAAAAAAAAAGGTATTAAGATGGATGATATTTTAATGTAGGAGCCGACATTATAACATTTTGGTTTGTTTAGCAAACTATCATTAGGGCATTAATTTATAGGGAAAAAACTTTAAAAACAGTGATTTGTAAGTTTTTTTTTGTGTGTTGCAGCTTTTGAATGTTCCTCAAATATGAAAAAAAAAAAAAAAATACATATATATATATATATATATATATATATTTGAGGAACATTCAAAAGCTGAAACACACTAAAAAAACATAAAACTTACAAATCACTTTTTTTAAAAAGTTTTTTCTTTTATGAATTAATGCTCTGATGATAGTTTGCAAAACAAACCAAACTTATAATGTCAGCTCCTATTGTCATCCTCATTTAAATGATGAGGACAATAGTCCAATAATACAAAAAGTCAGCTCTTACATATGATCCATCTGAATACCTTGTTTTTTAAATTTTTTTATATACTTACATACCGTCAGATTCATTTACATTTTTCCTTGTTTACGCCTTACATATAAACCGATTTGCACGCCTAATTCATTTAATTATAACTAATTAATTCTCAAATTAGGTATGACTTTAATTAAGCACATAATTTCCCAAAAATTGTCAGCTGTCGCCATTTCAAACAGATTGTTTTTCCACTTCATACTGTCGTGCCGTAAGTCAACCAAAAAGTGCAATATACACATCAGTTTAAAATAAACAAGAAAAACTGGGAAAACCAGCTAGTGTAGTGGTTAGAATCTCTGCCTGTCAGCCTGGCAGGTAGGGTTCGAATCACGCACAAAGCACTGTCCTGTCTATAACTCTGCTGATGAGGCCTAATAGGCTGAAATGTACATACAGAGATGACTTTTTCTCGATTTGTTTACGCCTTACATGTAAACCGATATGCATGCCTAATTCATTTAATTATAACTAATTAAGTCTCAAATTAGGTATGACTTTAATTAAGCACATAATCTTGCAAAAAAATTATATATATATAATAATTACACCAATTCTTAGTTTTATACATGCACAGATATTCAATATTACCATTCAAAAATACACATGCAAAATATTTCCCATCAATATGTATCGCTGTTTTGGTTTTATGTATATATGTACATAATATATGAATATAGGATGAAATAAAATGGAACTTAGCATATAACATATAACTCAGTTTCTCATTCATTTCACACTTTACCCTTGCTTCACAGAAAATCCTAAAATATATATATAATAGACATATATATATGATATATACATTGAAAATTAGACTCACCAAATATACATATATAGATATATTTAAGTTTGCATATATTTTCATCTTCATCCTCTATATTAGTATATGTTTAGGTGTATACCATAAATAAAATGGAATTTAGCATATAACATCTGATTCAGTTTCTCATTCATTTCTCACTTTACCCTTGCTTCATGCTAAATCCAAAAAATATACATTATAGACATATATATATATATTGAAAATTAGACTCACCAAATATACATATATACATATATTTGAGTTTGCATATATTTTCATCTTCATCCTCTGTATTAGTATAAGAATATGTTTAGGTGTATACGTGTGCATCCATCCTTGTGTATACATGTATATATGCAGACAGACTGACAGACACCTAGACCTCACTCCCCCCCATATACCTCTACACCACCCACCCCCACACATATTAGAGCCTGGTTGATGAGTGTATTGTGGAAACTCGCTCACCATCTGATTGCTATTTCAGTTTCTGATTGAAAAGCCTTGAAGCTGTTTTTGCAGTCAAAGAAAACAAATATCAAATATAAATGACTCTTTTTTTTTTTCTTTTTTTCAACAACTTAAAAATGTCTTCTATAAAAAATGTCCATCTTTAACCATCTTGGCATTTACTGGTGGACATCTCTACTATTAAGACAAAATGCAGAAGATAACAGAAATTATCTGTAGATATAAACGCAAGTGTCCAATGCTTTGTAATGCTCAAAACATGCTATTTTTAAAAGATTTTCATTACTCATATGGGATGAAAACCTGCTTAAATTTATGGTGGATGTAAGGGCTGTTTGATGTTTTGCATTAAGGTCACCAGTTTGAGTTCAATAATCAATAAAATATTCAAACATTTAAAGACACCATAAAACATTCAATTACTGCAGGCACATGGCATAAATAACAAGACTCAAATATTAAAACAAACAACTTGTATTGAGAAAAAGTTTACAAAAGGTAACGCATAATACCGAGCAAAGTTCTTTCAGTACTCTTGTGTACAAAATGTAATTTTGTTTTTTTTAAAAGTTCATTATAACATGTAAGAAAATATATTATAAGTTATGAAGAGAGAAAGAAAGGGTAAGAGTTCAAAGTCACACGGCAATCAGTAGCAAATAATACTGCTGATCTCATAAAAGGTTGATAAAGAGAGATAGACAGATAGATATTAGTTCATACCTTCTTATAAGTGAATGTGCTTTGTCTTACTTTAAAGTGATGTGGATTTGGTTAGAAGAATAATTTCTTTCTGGTTGGGATCCGAAAAGTTGTTTTTTTATAGTCTGAGGGTAGGCTCCAAAAGGGGTCTATTTGATAGATTTCCTTTTAGGCTCGAACGTCTCTGATTGGTTGAAAATGTACAAATTTTTATTTTTATTTTCTTCTTTTACTAGGGTGCGCAATTCCATGCGCAAACTATTAATTTTTGTCATTTAACTTTTGTTCGTCGTAGTAAGAACTTCCGGTCCACCATTTCATGAATTCATAGAAGGGGGGGGGTTCCAATTGCATAGGGACTAAAATGCTGGGCTGCAACATCGTAGTAGGCAAGTTTGAACTCGAGTCAGCTATTTAGTTAACGTTTGGACAAATACCCTTGGGAAAGGTATGAACCCCCTCGTCCACCTAACTATTGGTTAAATTGTACCATTATTGTTCTTCTACAAGGATGGCTTTGGCATTTGTTGTGGGGTTTTAAGGGGTCAAATAAGAACAAAACGACGGTAGCAAATGTAGGAAAATGTATTAACAAAAGAGTAGACAATTACAGTACAGAGAAGTGGGAAATACGTCCGACAATAGAGTTATGAGCTGACTCGCATTGGCTTACTCTCCAAGCCATAATTGTCCCTGTTACTTATAGTAACCGTCGTGCATTCCATTAGTCTATAGAATATATCACCTATAACAGCATTGAATAACCCAAGAAGATTGATAAGCCATTAAACAAAGAAACTAAACCAAAATTTTATAGGATGGCTGATGTATGGATAACACAGAGATTATGCAAGATTAAGGGCCTGTTTAGCTCAGTAGAGCACTTGCTAGGTATGCAAGGTTTCTGGTTCGATACCGGCCCTCGACAACTCAGCTGATTCTGACATTAGGCCACCCAACAACTTTACTTACTTTAATATACCATCACAAGTCAAGCAACAATCTTGTTACTCAATAAAAAGAAAATGAACAGCAAAAAATATCCTCATGTTATCTAAAAATCAAAGTATTATATTAAAAAAAAAATCATCTCAATTTCTGATTTAAAAAAATAAAAACCAGTACTTGACAATGATCCCCAGTATTTTGTCTCCTTCCAAATATGTATAAAATAAAAGCAGACATGTTTGAAATTATCCACAAGTGGTTTAGCTCAGTCGGTGGAGCTTCCAACTATGAACCACAAGGTCCTGGGTTCGATACCAGCCCTCAGCAAAATCATGAGTAGCACAGGCATCTGTGCAGTAAAGTGAGGAGCTGATGATAGGTGTGGCACTCCATGCCAGACACTAAAACAATCTCCTTCTGTCTAGCACTAGTGAAAAGAGGATAGAATCCCTCACCGTCTGGCTGATACCAACTTTAGGCCACCCCGACGACTTTATTTTATTTTCATTCAAGACCCTAGAAAAGACTTTTATTCTCCAAGTAGAGACAAGTATATATATATACATATGAATTTTTTTAATTCAGTGTATTTATTATTACTTATCAGCAGACTAAATGCAACCAAATGGAGAAATCAGGTGACTTCTTTTTTGTAATTTAATTTTGTGTTCTTTTTGTTAATAAGCAAAAAGAAAAAAAAAAAAAGGAGTCAACTGCTGCTTGGTTGAATATTCTATCATTTTCTTTCTTTTTTCTGACCTCAGACATCAGGCGAAACTTGTTACTTCTTACAATTCCTGGGAGATTTCTTTTCATCTTTTCGCTTGAACTGATTTGTACATAGTCAAAAGTGAAATGTTGACAGAGAAGGTTTTTTCCTCTTCCTTGGCATAATGTATGTGTGTGTGTGTGTGTGTGTGTGTGTGTGTGTGTCAGATTAAAATTCAAAAATCCACACATAAAACACTTGAAGCTTACTGTCATAACTAAGAAATATCTCTGAAAAAAAAAAAAATTACGAAAACATTGTTTCTTTTTTCTTCATTTCTTCTTCTTTATTTTTTCTCATTTCCTGTTAATATCAACAAATTTCTCATTTTTTCTTCTTCGTCTTTTTTTTTTCTGCCAAAGTTTTTTTTTTTTCTTTCTTCCTTCCATTGCTTCTTTTTCTTTCTTACTTTCTCTTTCGTTTGACTTTTCTTATTTCCTGTTTGTGTCAACAAAGTCTTGAGTTCTTCATATTTTTCTTGTTTTGTTTTGTTACTTCTTTTCCCCATTCTCTTCCTTGGTTTTTCTTATTCTTTGTTAGTATCAACAAATCCCTTATTTCTTGATTTTTTTCTTCTGTGATCTTTTTTCTTCTTTCAGTTCTTTTTCTTTCTTCTTTTTCTTCATTATTTTTTCTTATTTTATGTCAACAAATTCCTTCTTTTTTCATTTTTCATTTTTCATTTTTCTTTCTTTTTCTTCTTTGAACATTTTTTATTGCTTTTTTCAGTTTTTTCTTCCTTTCTTTTCATTCTTCCTTTCTCATCCTTTTTTCTTCCTTTTCTTTTTTTTATTTCTTTATAATGTCAACAAAATTCCTTCTTTCTTCATTTTTCTTTCTTTTTCTTTTGGTCATTTTTTTTCTGCTTTATTCATTTTTTTTCTTTTCTCCATTCTCTTCTTTTTTCTTTCCTGTTAGTGTCCACAATCCCTTATTTCTTTGATTTCTTTTTTTTCCTTCTCTCCTTTTTTCTTTTTTCTTCTTTCCCGTTAGTGTCAACAAAATGCTTATTTCTTTATTTTTCTTTCTTTTTCCTCCTCATTTTTTTGTCACTTCTTTTCATTTTTTCCCTTTCTTTCTTTTCTTTTCTTCTTTCTTCAATTTTGCTTTCCCATCCATCCATGATTTTTCTGAAAGACTGTTCACTGTTTTTTTTTTTTATCCTCTTCCCTCCCATCATTTCCTCTCACCTTATAAATCTTCTCCAGCTACCCCAGTAGGTATGGGTAGGTTCTCTCCTTTCCTACATTTTATAGAATACTAAACACATTTCGCAAAACTGAGTAAAAATCTCATCAACTCTTATAAATTTCAGCTCAGTGAGCCTGAACAAACCCAGGCAATAGATTTCCTTTTTACCCAATGAAATGAGAAAAAGAAGAAGAAAACAAAAAAAGACAAATGATTTTCATCATGGCTGAATTGGTTATCTATTTCTTATTGATATTTTGTGTCAGTGTTTGAGCCCAGGTAAAACCAGGATTTTAGATGCTGATTTTCTAGGCAGGAATGTACTTATAATTTTGTTGTATCATCAAGGTGGAATGAAGAAATTGAGTGCTTAATATATTTATTCAGCTCTAGTATCCAGTGCTAATGGATACATACAAAAACACAGAACAATAAGTTACAAACAATTAACAAGACAACTTATAAGAAATAGAGGAGGGTCAAATGTGGTATGGCCAAATACAGTAAGATCAGTCTGAATATTAATCAGCTTATTAATCAACTGTTGAAGTCCTTAATCGTAGACAAATTAAGGCTATGAGGCAGTCCATCTGGTAGAGTGCTGAAGAGGTGCTAGCTACTCTAAAACACTTTTAGAAGCTTCTTCATCATTATTGTTGTTGAAGTAAGTTAGTATACTCTTGGTTTAAACAACAACTAACTGAGCACAATTGAAATGGTGCCCAAAACAGCTGGTATTTATGGAACTCAGGAATACTCCATTCATGCATTCAGGTGATTTCATTCCTTGAGTCCTGATTGGCTGCTTGGTTTCTGTGGTATTATGATGTTCGATAAATAATCTGGCATTCTGCAGTAGGCTTGCAACAAGTTAAGATCCGTATTGAGTTACGGTTTCTTTGTTGATTTGTCTTACCAATTCGATGGTAATTGGAATATTGCTTCTACAATCATCATTTACAGCTGACAGCATGGATTTCCAGGACTCTCTCTTGCCACTCGTCCCTGTCTCTCATCGCCCCTGGCAGGTCTTCCATGCAGCATCCAGAATCCACACAGAGCTGATTGATATAAGTTTTTGCTGGTCAGCCTACATTCACCTGTTCGCAGGAGATCATCACATGAGTTTGTTCTTGTTTCTCCAGCAGTGTCTTGTTCATCTTACTTGAATGGTTTTGTGGAGGTAAGTGGTTGTATATCTGCTTTTTTGTGGTTTGCTGCTTCCAAGATTTATTCAAGACAGCACACAGCATCCTTTTGTAGTTCCTTTGGTAGCTCAGAGAATATTGAAAAAGTGATACTGAGATGATATCGGAAAAACGATAGAAAATTATCTCCCCCTGCTGCTAGGGGGGGGGCGAATCGCCAACACGAGGTTGGCGGAGAATCAAACCCCATCACTTATTTGAAGATTGTTACTGAGGTGAGTCGCTAAAATAAGCACTCCCAACACCTTGCCCATAAAAAGGGCTTTTTACTTATCGTACGAGAACTGACCAAAACGGACGCGTCTCTACAGCACTCTACAACCACAGTGAGTAGATTCCCTTTCTAGCGCTAATTTACCTACGAACTGTAATTTCACCTCTCAGATAAGTCTAGTAGTAAATGCCATCAAAATTTGCAACAATATTTTTTGTACCCTTTGTCAATATATGTGTTTAATTGTTTGTCTTCTTTCGTCCGAATAATTGCCTACCACTGGGAGAAGAAGAGCTCCCTACGACCCCGTAATTCCTCTTAATGAGAGCTAACAAAGATGTGTATAAGATACAAGGATTTTATTCTGTACTGAAGGTTTTGGGTAACAATTCCCATCTATTTTTTTTTTAAGCATTTTGTTAGATTCCAAGTGGTGTAGCCATACAGTAGCATTGACTTGGCTACAGCTTGAAGAATTCTCACTTTATCTTACCAGAGAGATTCTCCCATCTAACCTTGTGCCATACAAGGAAAAGATTAGTAAGTATTAAGAAAAGAGAGACTAGGAAAAGAGAGACTAGGAAAAAGAGATAAGTGAACAGTTTCATAGGAAGTAACATTTTTAAAAATGATTTAGAAATTTAAAAAATGAAATAAAAACACAAGAGATATTTAATAATAAATGAAAGTAATTTTGATAAAGCCTCGAGCTTCATATTGGATAATTTTATAATAAATTTATGTTGGCAAACCTTTAATGACTTCTCTCGAAAAATAATATTCAATTAATGCAAAGCCAGCAAATTATTTTCCTACATATTTTTTCCCTTGACAAAAATCATAATCAAATTCGCGGTTTCTTCTGTCCAAATTAAATTTTCAAGCAAAAATGAAAAAAAAAAAAAAATGTATTCAATATCTCATATTTTTATTTACTATCAACACAATGATATTATATATATATATATATATATATATATATATATATATATATATTTACCCCCCCACATGAGCAGAATCGACACAAGATCAATTTCTTAAGCGGAGTTTAACAGGTTTGAATTCAGAGTTTTCCTTCTCCTAGACTGATTGCCTAACCAAGGTTAAAGAGCCCAGTCTATTTATCCATAGCTGGAGGAGAGTAGGATTCATACCTTTCCCAAGGGTGAAATGCAATTACCACTTCCAGGATTTGAACTCGGACGAGTCCATTTCCCATGACTTAACCATTACACCACGCGTATATAAGTGCTCTAAAGAGAAACAGCTATTGAATGTATTTGTAGATATTTTCTATAGGAATGGCATAAAGCATGCTAAGTTAGAGAATTAAAACCCTTTCATATGACAAAATAAGACTGACTTACCAAGTTTGGCTTATTGTTGATTTGGTTTGGTTTGTTTTGTTTTACGGCATATCAACCTCAGTGAGTCATTTAATGCTGATAAAGTTTTGAAATAAATCAATTCTTAATGGATAATACAATTTTTTTTATAAATACATTTTTCTATTTAACCCATAGACCCTAACTACTACTCCGGGTCAGAGTGGACCAGGGAGCAATGGTGATGAAGGGTGCTCCACATTCCCCAAACCTCCAAAACTGAACCTCACCATCAGACAGATTTTAACGTCATTCCCAGGACATGTAGACCCGCAGCCACCGCCTTCTAGCTCCCATATGATAAAAAAGGGTTGGGCTTGCTATAAGGGCAATAGGTTGGGAAAATCATATAGGTGCTAGGCTTGACGTGACCAGCCGATTGATCGGAGGGGACCTCTCCGACCGCCCGTCTAGCCCAAGATAGGGCCAAAGTGGAGTATTGCAAGTCATGAACTGCTCATCCACCTGGGCTCTATCCTTAAGCATCACAGGTCGCCACGGCCAACAGGTGGCCCCATTGGTGGAGTCTTACCCCTCTGCAGAGGTGCAGTCGGTGCATTCTAACGCCCTAGCTGACAGGGCGGGCTTATTGTTTAACCAATGGAGATATGATTGAAGTTATAAATATAACGATGGATTTTATTCAACAAACTTTAATCTATTGAATGTTGCTGAAAAAATTAATACCAGGGATCATAAATTAAAAACTATCCAAAAAAAATTTTGTAAAACAAATGTAAGGCAAAATTATTTTAGTAACAGGTAGTAGATTCATGAATAAACCTCAGACACATAAAAAAATCTCTCTGGTTTAGCACTAGTGAACAGGGGATAGACTCCCTTGCTGTTTGTCTGATACTGACCATAGGCCACTCTGCTTACTTCACTTACTTCATTTAAAAGGCAGTATGCAATAATATTAGTGAGAGGCACATGTTAGTGATGATTAAAAATCGACTGTTATTCTTATTAATTCGATCCTGACACATCAACCACACTACTGCAATCCTTTACTCAATTAAGCTAAACTTAACTTGATATTGACTTGGACACATGCCATAGAGTAATGGTTAGTAAGCACTTGTGTCTTGTAGACACTTTCCAGCATAATAATAATACATTCTCTGAGTGATTTACTGTTATGATTCTCTACTAAGATTAGCAAATATCTCCATAACACAAGATGAGAGATGAAGATGTTTATTGACCCAGACAAATGATCTCATTTGATTGGTGATGATGATCGTCAAAGTTTATTAGAAATAATAAAAAGAAAAAAAAATCATATGTGGACAGTACACCACAGGCGTTTCTGCATGAAATAGGCTATTTAATTACTCAATAAAGAAGAACTGAACAGTAATTTCATGTATATTAAGCTTGCGAATAAATATTCAATGCTAAATGCTTGTCAATTTTCATCCACTTTCTAATGAGTGTGTACACCATTCAATATAGTTTTAAAAAAAAAAAAAAATAAGAACTCATACCTTGAGTTCTTTTGTACTGTTTTCATTAAGTATTATCCAAAGTTGTGAACAAAAGAAAAAAAACATAGTTGTTATGGACGATTCTGGACTGGGCAAAAAACCTATCGGTTTTCAAATGTCTGTTCGCTAAGTAACTGTCTAGGAACGAGGATCAAATGAAAAGGTAAAAATAAACCACATTATTTATTTTAGTCTGTGACACTTCTCGGTTTCGCGTTTCTATTCTTATAATAAAGACGATGGATCATTTCTTCATATGTCTGCTGGATTGTCTTGAAGGATCTTCTTCATTATTCCACAACAAAGTAAGATAAGCAAGACATGCTAGAGGTTAAAGGACATAAATGACATGCTCTTGTGGACACTTACACATGGACACACCAGTGTAGGCCAATCAGCAAAAAGTTACATTAGTCAGCTCTGCGTGGATTATGGATGCCATGCAGACGACCCGCCAAGATCAGCACAATCCAATCTCTCTTCTTCTTCTTTTTCTTATTTTTCTCAATACCCAATTTCCTTCTTCTTCTTCTTCTTCTTCTCAATACCCAATTTCTTCTTCTTCTTCTTCTTCTTCTTCTTCTTCTTCTTCTTCTTCTTCTTCTTCAATACCCAATTTCCTTCTTCTTCTTCTTCTTCTTCTTCTCAATACCAATTTCCTTCTTCTTCTTCTTCTTCTTCTTCTTCTTTTTCTTAATACTCAATTACCTTCTTCTTCTTCTTCTTCTTCTTCTTCTTCTTCTTATACTCAATTTCCCTTCTTCTTCTTCTTATTCTTCTTCTTCTCAATACTCAATTTCCCTTCTTCTTCTTCTTCTTCTCAATACACAATCTCCTTCTTCTTCTTCGTCTTCTTCTTTTCTTAATACTCAATTTCCCTTCTTCTTCTTCTTCTTCTTCTTAATACTCAATTTCCCTTCTTCTTCTTCTTCTTCTCTTCTTCTTAATACTCAATTTCCTTTCTTCTTCTTCTTCTTCTTCTTCTTCTTAATACACAATCTCCCTTCTTCATCATCAGTTGGTAACATTAGAAAATATTCAAATATCTTTATAAGGTTTTATGTTATTTAGCAGATAATATTTATATTTAGTCTAATTGTATAAGTTTTATTGATAATTATTCTTTTCAGATTTTAAATCTTTTCTGAGTGATTCAATTCAATTCAATGAAAAAGAGAAACCTCAAATATTTCTTAGCCTAGAAAATTGTTGTTTTTTTTCAATTCTTGATTTTAAGGGTGGGGGTGTCAAAAATTTACCAATAGAAAAAGAATCAATCAGGATGAATAGAGAAATATTATCTCTTAGAAATTGACTGCTTTAAAGGAATTCTTCAAGTTGCAGAAATGACATAAAAGAGAAAAACTAAAACAAATTCTCTACTTGGGTCATAATATCTGTCTTTTATGACAGATATTGGACTGCGTCTTGTTTTATTTTATTTTTCCTGCTGACACAGAATTTATAACATCTCAAAAAGATAAGCTCAAATTTATATAATTTTTACTCTGTCTATGAATTGTAACTATAGAATTTTGGATTGTTATTGTTGATTAGCTCAGTTGTAGAGTGTCCGACTAGGAACCTCAAGGTTCCTGGTTCGATACCGGGCCTCGCCAACTTAGCATATATGAGTAGCACAGGGATCTGTGCGGTAAAGTCAGGAGCTGATTGTAGGTGTGGTGCTCCACCTTAGATGCCAAATCAATCTCTTTGGTCTAGTGCTAGTGAAAATGGGATAGACTCCTTCGCTGTTTGGATGATACTGACTTTAAGCCACCCTGACGACTTTACTTACTTTACTTTTTATTGTTGATTATGATGATGATTATTTTGATTATTATTAACAATAGTCAATTTGACAAATGTTTTTAGTTCCTTTTTGAATTCTGTATTTTTCTTCTCTAATTTTATTAGTTTTAAATTTTGTCTAAGAAAATTAAATTCAGGAAAGTATGGAAAACATTCCAAGACTTTTTTTTTATTCTTCTTCTTAAATTTAATGATCACTTTATGTTGTGGAACCAGAGTTCAATTCTTTTACTGAAAGGACATTCACTTAGAATTATGACTTAAAGAAAAGCTTTATGATTGGTTAATAATTGTATTATAACCTTATATCTTAAAGTAATACAAAATATCAGAGGCAATAAATTTTTAAAGAGTTCTTCTCTAGTAATAAAATAGATGTAGGCCTTTTATAACTTTGAATATATATATTTTACCGACCCCTCCGCATGAGCAGATGTGACACAAGGTCAATTTCTTAAGCGGAGTTTAACAGGTTTGAATTCAGAGTTTTCCTTCTCCTAGTCCGGTGGACTAACCATGGTTAAAGAGCCTAGATGTTAATATAACAGCAATTGTGTAGAATTTCAGAAGCAATAAATTTTTAAGAGTTCTTCTCTGTAATAAAATACATATAGGCCTTTTATAACTTTGAATATATATATTTACCGACCGACAGGATGTGACACAAGTCAATTTCTTAACAGAGTTTAACAGTTTGAATTCAGAGTTTTCCTTCTCCTAGACCGGTTGCCTAACCAAGGTTAAAGATCCCAGTCTGCCCTACTATTTACCCATAGCTGGAGGGAGAGTAGAATTCATACCTTTCCCAAGGGTATTAGCGCTAAGTGAAATGCAATTACCATGTCCAGGATTTGAATTCTGTGCAACAAGTCCATTTCCTATGACTTTAACCATTACACCACGCGCTTCCTACACAGGGTTAGGGTTAGAAAATCAGTATTTGAAATCCTGGCTTTAATCTTGTTTGAACATCAATAGAAATAATAGATAACTTTGAATATAAGAGAGTTCAAGTCAAAAATGGTTGCTGAAAAAGTTGGATGATTTTTGTGGCAGCTAAATAGAAGTGAGTCCTGTTTAACAAAATGAAACAGAAAGACACTTTGATAACTCTATATTCAGAATCCTTGTGTATAGAAATCTTGAACAATATCACCATAGATAGGAAATTTTTTTTATTTAGACAAGCAATGTCTTCCTTTTATATCGTTTTAGAGGTTATTTGCCACTAGGGATTTTAGAGACAAAATATGATGAAAGTAGCACAAGTTTTAATGGCAGAACGATAGACAAAGTTTTTACCAGTTTCATGTTTTATATCTAGTGATAATATATGCTTTATGAATCTTCACTCTTACATCAATAGTTATCTCCCTTGTGAGTTTGAATATTAACTCAGCTTACCAGAGTATGACACAAGGCTAAATTACATTAAATAATGCAAGAAAGATTATGTCACACAGATCTTCTAAGTTGAAACAGTCTGTGTGGCTAGAAAATCAGTATTTGAAATCCTGGCTTTTATTTGGTTTGAACATCAATAGAAATAATAGATAATTTTACTTGCAAAAAAAAAAAAAAATGACTTTGGCATTAACTCTTTGCCTACCAAATTTCCCCCATGGCTGTACCAAATTTTCTTGATATTTTTTACTCGTCTGGGATATTTTAAAGTTCACTGTCTATTTACCTCAGAACTCATTCCGTTCAAATAAAGTCCTATTACTATTGCAATCTGAGTCATTCCACTCAATTATAATGAACTAACCATCAGTTTTTGTACTTTGCTTAGGTTTGGCATCACAGTGCTGTGAGCGGTTTAAAGTAGGCAAAGATTTAAAGTTTCAAACAAGGTTCGACATAGTGTAAAACCAACCAATCAGCCCTCAGAATAACCCAATCTTTCTAAATACCTTCCTTCTAAGCTTGTGCCTCAAGGGACAAGAGCCAGTTTGCCCTACTATTTACCAATAGTTGGAAGCAGAATAGGTGGATTCATACCTTTCCCAAGAGTATTAGCGCAATGTGAAGAACAAACAGCCTTGTCCAGGATTTGAACTCATGTCACCATGTCCATTCCTATGACAATAACCATTACGCAATGAGCACCTCTATATGTTACATATATGTAATAGCTCTATTTTGTGAATAAAATTAATATTAAGTCTTAACATGGACTAAAGGAGGATCAAAGTGTAGTATCTGTTCCAGATTCTATGCTTTGACACTTTCCTTCTATACCCGGCCTCGCTTCCAGTACCGGTAAAGTACAATAATAGCATCGATCCAAGGGCCACCCCCCCAGATCGATGCAATTTTTATGCGCCCACGTAAAAATGAACCTTGTGTCCAGCCCTCATAAGTGGATGAGCAGCAATACCCTTAACTACTGACATTTTCATTCTTCCTGATTTTCACAATACACAGACATAGTATTGAAGCTCTTTAAAATAAATTTTAGATCCAAAACTGCAAAACTGTGCATTTAAACTCCAAATATTTTTCTTTATTTCTAAGAATATTTTCTTTTTAGACTAGAACTTTACCTATGACTAAATAAAATAGAAGTACTGAACTGCTGGTTAGCTCAATCGGTAGAGCGTTCGGCTAGAAACCACAAGGTTCCTAGTTCGATACCGGCCCTCGCCAACTCAGCGTATGAGTAGCACAGGATCTGTGCTAAAGTAAGAGCTGATCATAGGTATGGCGCTCCACCTCAGATGCAAAAACAATCTCCTTGGTCTAGCACTAGTGATAGAGTCCCTCGCTGACTGCTGATACCAACTTTAGCCGCCCCGTCGACTTTATATATATATATATATATATATATACTCACACACGCACAGAGAAAATAAATAAAAACTTGGCTTAATCTTCAAATTGTAGCCCAATATGTTTTTTTTTCTTTTACTGTCTTGAAAAAGACCACCACACATATATACACAATACACAAACATATATATACATACACACGACACACATATATATATACACTCACACACACACATATATATTACACGCACACACTCACACACACATATATGTATGTATATATATATATATATATATATATATATAATATATATATATATATATACTGCACACACATTCATTAGCCATGAAGCAAACCATGCAGAAATCAATCTCCTTGGTTTAGCGCTAGTGAAAAGGGGATAGACTCCCTCGCTGATTGGCTGATACTGACATTAGGCCATCGACGACTTTACTTTTTACTTTACAGAACAACTGAAATCTTGTATATCAAGTTCAAAATCAGTTGGTACACAAATATAACTCTAATCATGATTTTTCTTTTCCTAATACTTTACTCATGTTGAAAGAAAGTGTAGGTAAATTTCGGAGACTACAGATGTCTCATGATGGATCGGTTCTTTCTGTCCATTCTTGTCCCCAGCGGCTTTTTGGAGATTCCCTGATATTCAAATCCGTCCATTCTTTGATGTTGTCCTCTCTTCCTTTGTCTACCTCACTTCCTGTCTGCCTGTTATAATGCTCTGCAGGTTGATCCTTGCAAGTCTATTTGATCTTATCATTTGCCTTACCAACTTCCTGAAGATGTTGAGACACTCACCATTGGCAAACTTTTCATCAACACTGTCTATGATCATCATTAACCTCTTCAAAATCTTTCTGGAATAAAATCGTAATAGATTCACTTAATCTATTTTTTCACTTTCTCTCAAAATTTGCAGCTTCATTATGTAACCATTAGGGGGTCCTGGGTATGACACTAAACTCTATCTGATGGTGAGGCTTCAGTTCTGGAGATCTGTGGAATGTAAAGTATGAGGTTGGGTCAAAAAGTAATGCCATTTTGTTTAGGACAGGTATTGTTGTATATTGTACAAACGGAAATACAAATTTCCGGTTGAATTAAACAGAGGGGGATGACAAAGGTGACAAAGGACTTTTTCCTGGTGGGAGCGAACAAAGAAAACGCGTAGGCGTTTGAGATATATAAAAGGGTCAGTAGTGAACAGACCCCAGAGAGTTCAGCAGTTGAGATTTGGTAGCTGCTGAGTTCAGTCACTCCCGTCGACTCTCCGAAGAAGAGATTTGTTATAACTACGGTTCATTTCACCACTCATTCAAGCAGGCGCTATCACGTCTCACACCTCCTTTTCTTCCACACCAACCGAGGAAAGAAAATAAAGTCCAGCTTTCTTTTGTATACCTATGTTGGTTTTTAATCCAGTGTACTACACACCAGCGCTGTCAATTGATACAGTATATAACAGTATAATCAAATATACATGAATGTGTCCGAACAGGTAAAAATATACACATATTGTTCCATAAACAAGCAGCATCTGGAAGATTTAGAAAAGTGAACAAAAGCTTACTTAATAAGTAAATGTAAAATAACAACTTGTTCTGCCATTTTATGGCAGGGTCTGAAATATATCTCCCTTGTTTATAGAACAGAGACAAAAGAAGTTGAGAATGGATTTATGAGACAGTAATATGATCCACCCCCAAACCCCCAAAAACACCCATTGGATATGCCTATTCTCTAACAGAGATAATTATTGAAAGTTTTAATTTGTGATATCATGCATTGGAGAAACAACTAAAAAAGTCCAACCTGAAATAGAAAGATAAGATGTAATAACAATTTTGAAATGGCCTTTTTTTTGTATCTGTCATTTTTCTGCAGAGACCATTTATCATTATTGTTGACAGAATTTAGGAAACATTAACATTATGAAGCATACTATATAATTTTTGGACCAAGTCACCAATAGCACTCTTTACTTGTGATGTAATGAATATGTAAATACCTTGGTACTCCCTCACTATAATCTGATTGGATAATGTCATGTATAAATAGTCGACACTGTATTGGTTCAGCACCTACACCTAATCTTACTCGCTAGACTACACCACAACTGTTCGGAAGACGTATTGCTATTCAACGCACCAGCTACTACTTCGATAATATACCAAATACCAACTTCAGAATATATCCCTTAACCGGTTATATATCAACTTGTCAGTAAACAAAATCAGCAGTCAATAAAAACGAAAAAGATTTCACTATCAAATTTTAATTCTAAAATATTCTAAAATTCTGAAATAGGGTTAGGGTTAGCAGTTATTATTATAACCTCATAATATACTTTTTATAAATCTTTTTTGGAAGCAGAATAGGTGGATTCATACCTTTCCCTAGAGTATTAGCGCAATGTGAAGAACAAACAGCCTTGTCCAGGATTTGAACTCATGTTGCCATGTCCATTCCTATTATGATAACCATTACGCAATGAGTACCTCTATATGTTACATATATGTAATAACTCTATTTTGTGAATAACATTAGTATTAAGTCCTAACTACTGACATTCTCATTCTTCCCGTGAGGCACATGGAAAATAGATAAACATGTCTTTCGTTTTAAGTTGGTTTTTTTTTAATAACAATATTAGTTTATCTTTAGTGCAAAATGAATTTTTATTAAAATCAAAAACGATTTTAGCATAAAAACGTGCCTTTCATTTTTTATCGGCGGGTGATTTTGTTACTGACAACCGGTGAAAAGCAAAATTCAGTTCCTTTCAAAACTGATCTGGGCTGGGTGCCTATTAGTGACTTAATCCAATTCGTCATATTGATTGTTTTCAACACTGACTGATCCAATTAACTTCAACTTTCTCCTTATTTGATTTAAACATATTCTGAAACAGATTATGAATTCTGTAAGGCTTTCCTGATTTTGTAATTTTATACGACTGAACACAGATAGGACACCTTATTGTAGTGTAAGGATTAGCAAGCTAATCTCACAGCTCCATTACTACTGAATAGCATGTTTGATCCTCACTGGATGCCCCATACTTGTGATCTTGTGTCACATTCTACTCATGCAATTGGCATGGGTAAAATCTACTGAATACAGCGACTGAACATTGAAATAATGACAAGTTATTGCATGATCTATGAGCAGGATAGATTATTGCAACACCTTGTAGGAGAATTCTAAGGGGCCAGTGTTTTCATATCAGGGAATGGAAAACTACTGGACAGTTAGAATCTCCCAAGTCACGTGAGATTCAGTTAGTTAATCAGTTTGCAACCAGACCTCAGGTGGACAGACGTGTCCTATTTAGGTTGTGACTCCGCGCGATGGGTTAGTAAACGGGCAAATAAAACTTTTGATCAAAGCAATAAGCCTTGTTAATTATGCAGGCCTTTAATTAGATGACCAATCAGAGAAGTAGAAAAAAGCAACAAGTTAGAAGACCAATGAAGATACAAAGTAAAGAGAAACCAGACTAGACGATCACATCATGGCCGAAATAGAAAAAGAAGAAGACAACCAAGTAAGCAATTTGACCCTTTGAAATAGGAAAAGGTCAATAGATCAATAAATGCTGTAAAATCCTTGGAAGGATGATAACAACAATATGCTGTTAAAGTGACAACATTTTATAACATATTCATAGCTAATATTGAACAATATTTCGATTTACAAAAATCATCTTCAGAGCTTGTTTTTACTCCGGACTCATCGAGAGAGGAGCTGAAAATAATCTGAATTCAAAACGAAAACATTGATGTTCCATTGATGTTTGAAACTACCGCATAACTTTTTTGGAACATCAATGTTTTCGTTTTTTCAAATTATTTTCAGCTCCTCTGAATATCTCATAAACATTCAATCATTTACATGTTAGTATTATATACATATGTTGCAATCCCCATACAAACAGCTGTGAAGCCAAACAACGTTTTCTTTATATGATCATGGTTTCGGAGCTTCAGCATCATTACCATTAATTCACACCACCCAGAATTCTTATAAAACAATAACACCAAATAATTATTTATTAAACACAGTTTTGTTAAAACCGTATGCAAATTATTCATACCATATACTATGTGAAGATTTATTTCTTAATGATATATTTACACACATTGCTCAGTCTAAAATTGATTAGTCCAACAAGAAAGAAGAACAAACCCTTAACAGAAGCCCTGAAAAGAAAACGTCCCAACAAGAGAAGATAGTGGCCGGCCGACTTAGAAGTATTAAAAAACTTAACATGTAAAAACCGTAATATCCTCTCATCTATACTCTTTCTGTCCGTCACTCTTATTCGCTCCTCTCTAGGGGTCAGTTGGGGTCATCCAACGAAAATCTACCCGCCTACGCTTTTAACGATTTAAAAAATTTTTTAAATTGATTTAAACAATCAACAAGTGAAATAGTTGGAATCAATTCAATAAGAGTAGTAAAGTGGGTGAGTGGCCTAATGTTGGTAGTAGACCAGGAAGATTAGTTTGCATCTGAAGCAGAATGCCACACCTACCATCAGCTCCCCACTTTACCACATCTGTCTAATTCTCTCTGATGTCTCTATGTTGATGCTCTCTCTCTCTATCACCCGAAGATTCTATCACTTGTGTATATACCCAACGAGGGTATATGGATACATAACAAAGTTTGTGATTCCAAATGTAGTACCTCTCTCTTGTACTTTCTTTATGAGCCATTTCTCTTTCAAACATGGATAGTAAAGACTTTTCACAGCCTCCTCTTTTGGGGAAAGGTAGAGGAGTGGTTCCCCACACTTCTCTCCTGCCATGGTGTTTTGAGGGGGATCCAAGCATTTTTTGCACCCGCCATCCCATAAGCCTTGGTTTGTGAGTGGTCCCACATTAAATGACCTTGTGTCATACCTGCACAAGTGGGATGCGAGGTAAATATCCTAATACCCTTGGGAATGTATGAATTAATTTGTTCTTCCCTAGCTATCAGTAAAAATTAGAGCAGACTAGGTTTTTTTTAACTTCTTCAGGCCACCAATGTTGAAGGAAAACTGGATTTAAACTAGCTTTACTGCTTAAAAAATAACTTTGTATCACATCCTGCCTGTAAAAAGTAAAGTCAATCGGGCAGCCTGAAGTCAGTATCAGCCAGACAGTGAGGAAGTCTATCCCTTTTTCAATAGCGCTAGACCAAGGAGATTGTTTTGGCATCTGAGGTGGAGCGCCATACCTACCGCCAGTGAGAATAATTAAAGTTCCAATTACCGTCTAACTGGGAAGACAAGGCAACAAACGATTGTAACTCAAATACAAACTCGAATGCTACAAAGTCCACTGCAAAATGACAAAGTATATATAAGACTCCACAATGTCATTCAAATCAAGCAGTCAAGCAGCCAATCAGAATTCAAGGAGTGGAATCACCCAAATCACCTAGATTTCATGGATGGATCATTCTTGATTCCTATTTATACCAACTGTCTTGGACACTGCTTGAGTGGTACTTACTTAGCTGCTGTTATTAAAACCAACAGTAGACTAACTGACTTCACTATGGCGCTGTGAACAGAACTTTACCGCACAGATCCCTGTGATGCTCATATGCTGAGTTGCGAGGGCCGGTATCAAATCAGGAACCTCGAGGTTCCTAGTCTGAGGCTCTACAACTGAGCTAAACCGCCCGTTGAGAGATTGGGTAAGTGCATACCCCCATACCTCCAAATTTTAAGTAATTTTAATGACCATGCTGTATTTATACAGTTTTGTGGTCAGCACGGATATTTTATAGGAAAAGAGATATCTGTCTTGGATACATAGTGCTGAGAGTTGAGCCTGAATGTCTAAATGCTTGGTAATCAATTTGCCTAGGGAAACTAGTACTGATGCTAACGGATATAAAACTCTGTTTATTGGTATGTATCATGAAATTGAATCGGTTATTATCTCCACTTAGAAAACAGTCAAATCCATAATTAGCAGGATAGGAATACGCAATGGGTAATCGACACTCTTTTAGCTGACATTCATTCAGATACAACGCTTCCTTTCTCTTTTTTCAATTTTTATCACTTACATCACATTTTATTACAGCTGCAACCGTCGCATCATGTTATAAAATGATGACATAATTACTTTGTTATATATCTTGGTTAAAAAGTAAAAACGTTTAGTGTCAGTACAAGGTCAACGGGATCATTTCTATGATAAACCATCATCACTGGATCACCAGGCAACCATAAATGGATCGATGTATCCGATCATCTCATCTATGTTCCCAATCTCATTAGCAAGACCACTAGCCTCCTGATTGCATATCAGTGAATTTCTCTCATATTATATTATTTTTGTAGAAAGTTCAACAAAATCCCACAGATACATAGGTAAGCTGAAAATTTTCTTATGTAAGTAAGTATAGTACCTGTAAGTTCATCATCATCATATCATGCCTGCAGCACATATATCTATGACTATCTCTCGCCAACCGTCCCTATCATTCATTGACCCTAGCAGGTCCGCTGTGCATCTTCAAGTATCCTAATATCCTAGGGGTAAATGCTAGGATATTTACCCCTATATCCCCTAGGATATAGGGGTAAATATCCCTATATCCCCGAGGATATAGGGATATTTATATCCCTATATCCCATAGGGTAAATATATCCTATATATATTTATAGGATATAGATAGGTATATATATTATATATATATATATATATATATATATATATATATATATATATATATATATATATATATATATATATATATATATATATATATATATATATCTGCAATGAGAAAGTTAAAGCGGCAATTGGATACTATATATATATATATATATATATATATATATATATGTTATTGAAAATAACAGATAAGGATTTGGTGTTTAGCCTTTTATTCAGTATTTCTTGTTGTCGAATGTTATGTCTCAACTGTAGTTGAAGGCAATTTAAAAACTGTCCAAAGTTTCTGTTAATGTAGTTGAAGTACAGGTAATTTTGACCATCTTTAGTCATTGATGACGATATGAGTAGTCCAGTATTCTAGAGTGCAGGATTTATTCTGTGCTCAAGGAATATTTTGAGTGGACATGTTCATTACATGCAGGTGACATTATGTAGAAATGTGTAGACCATTGTAGTAGCTGAAGATCATATGACTGTGAATCTACCAAGGCCGTAGGACTTAGCACTTGTGTCAGATGCAATTAGTACTCCCGCTCTGAAGCTAAAAAAGATTTTGTTAAGTGTAGGATGTCTATTCTTTATAAGCATTGCTTATAATATTTACAGTTTTTTTCAATTTTTGTTGGTTATTTTCAATAAAATATGCCTACAAGAGAATCTTCTGCCTAAATACACATTATATATATATATATATATATATAGGTAGGTGGGTTGTCTCCCTTGGTCAATGTGCCTCTTTTCAATCCAACCAATCACAGGCAGGCAATTTTCGGCTCCGGAAATTGAAGATAAGAAATCTTTCTCTCTTTGAACCAGCATTTCTTGGAGGTCAGACGTAAAAATCATCGCTCCCTATAATTCAACAGAGAATAGCAGAGATAAAGAAGGGTCATTGTAAGTACATAAGTTACCATAAACATTCCAAGACTCAGTTAAGTTTGTCTTTGTGAAACTTGATTTGTTATCAATAAAATATAAGTTACCATAAACATTCCAAGGACTCAGTTAAGTGGACTCATATTCATTATATTTATATAATTGAAATTTCCTGCTGAAAATACTATCATTTGCAACAACAATTATTATAAGTGTATTTTGTTGGTTATTTTCATAAAATATGCCTACAAGAGAATTTTCTTTTATTTATAAATGTATTAATACAGTGTTGTTTGAAATTCCATGTTATGTTCATGTTTAAATCAGCACATTTATTATGTTTATTACACTGAAATTTGGTTCTTTCTGTATGATGTTATTGTTTTAACTCTCAAAACCAAGCAGAGAAGTAAATTGTCTATTTATTCAAATACTTATAACCATCATCATCATCATCATCATCATCATGTCGCACAATTAGCATGGATATCCATGACAGTCTCTCGCCAACCTTCCCTATCATTCATTGTCCCAGGGAGGTCCTCTGCGTAGTATCCAACATCCTCGAGTGGTTGGTCAATGTAGGTCCTTAGTGGGTGGCCCATGTTAGCATGTCCATGTGTTGGTTTCTACAGGAGAATTGTACAACATTTCGGCCGATATGCCTTCTCTTCAAACTCAGGAACCTTCATGTTGCAATCGGGAGCCATCGAGGAACTTTGAACCTAACCCTTTATTCAGTCCACGAGGGGTATCTTGTTCTCATTCCACTAACCATAGCTGGGGTAGAGGCGTTAAGCTGTGTTAATTATTATTCCATGTTACTGCTGCCCCTGGCCAGGATTGAACCTGCAGTCCAGAGATAACTGTTACTTAGAACTGTTTTAATTTTTTTTATGTAAAATCATATTTTTAATTTTGGTAATTGTTATTTTTTGAATTGAGGCGATATAAAATGAAATATAATTACAATTTAAATAAAACACCCATTGGTACATAATTAATCTCCAGCCAGATTCCCTTTCAGTAGACAAACCCCAAATCTGTCTTCTGCTAACTTGATCAATCTAGTTTCTCTTTTCATCCCTGTCTACAGTTGGTTAATAATCAATAAATCAAAGAAAATTTTATTTGAAAAAAAGATGGCTGTCTATTCAGTGACGTCAATATTGAATTTTATTCTAAACTCTTGGATCAATGCATGGTGTTTTCCTTTAATATTTCAACTCAAATTTCATAATTTCTATAAAAACAAAATATATTATTTTGGTAATTATTATCAGTTAATGAATTTTAAAAATCCTAATAATTATGAACTTATTTGAAATATCTTTTATTATTCTATGATTTTGAAGGCTGACATCTTACATTTTTTTAAGTCATCATGTTTTAAATGCAACAAAAATAAAATGAAAATACCTGTTTTTATTCATATGATTTATATATATATATATATATATATATGTGTGTGTGTGTGTGTGTGTGTATAGATTGCTATGTTTATAAATAAATAGTGCCTAGTATTAGTGTTAGAGCATATATATGTATAACTTAGACACAGAGTCAGTGATGCTTGGTGACTGTCAGTTTCATGCCTATGCAATCATTGAACCAATATATATATATATATATATTGAAGAAAGTCAATTTCATTCCATAAAGAAGCAGTGAATTGGTGATAATTTATTTACTCTCAAAAATGGGCAAAATACCAGTAATAACCAAATGACTTATACAAAGATTTGAAGGAAGCTAATCATAGAAAATAGATGAGACAAGGAAGAAGATAATAAAATCATTTACGGACGAGGAATTTAAGATTGAAATGAAAATAGTTCATTTTTCAGATGCTACATTCAATCCTGAGAATGAAGACTAGAAAGCCAAATAATTTCCCAGTTTATATAAATCCTTCATTGAATTATCCCTCCGCTGTTTTTAAACAAGTCCTAATATTGGCACAGATTGTCAGTGAACTCAGTTAATAACATAATCTTTGAATAAACAAAAGTAAAAAGCACAATATGAAACACCTTTAAAAGAAAGTGAATATAAAAATATGAACCTTTTTTTTTTCAATAAAAACTAATAATCAATTTCAAGAAAGAGAAACAGAGACAAAAATATGATCTGGTTTAATCTTCCTTTTAAGAAAGCTGTAATAATGACAAAAGTATTTTTAAAAAGTTATTGAATTTGATTTTTTTTTTAAATCCCAAAACAGAAAAGTTTTACAAAACATTCAACAAAAATATTGTAAAGATCAGTTACAGCTGTATGGATAATGCACAAAATATTGTCCAACCAAATTACAACAAAATGATAAATAAATGGTTAAATAATGGAGAATATCTGTAATTGCAGTCACACAAATGAATGTCCTTTACAAGGAAAATGCCTCAGTGAAAATCTGATATATCAAGTGCACTGTAAAAAATGGACAACAACTAGACAGGATTTATACTGGAGTAAAACAAGGACTTTTGGAAAAAAATAATCACAAATTCTTCTTGGAAAATAGATGCTGTATGAATAGCACTATGTTGTCTAAATATATGTAGGACTAGAACTCTCCTGTGCCTTCAGGGACAGGAAGTAGAAAAGGTAACGTCCCTTGTCGGGTTGGGTGAAGAACCCTCTTTACGGTTTTGGTACCAACGTGTGAGCCTCGTAGAAATGAGCTCTTGTCTCAGTCTATTGTGACTGAAGGAACTTTCCCCTCAGTGAGGGAGTAACAACTGAAGACTCAACCTGACACCCCCCTCAACAAGAGAATGCATGAATGAAATGAGGGATCAAATTCCTATAGATTATGTAATTGTGCATAATAGGATTTTCTAAAACAAAATAAACTGCTGAATTGATATCCAAATGAAGACACAATACCAAATATATCCTTTCCAATTCACTGGATGACTCGTTTAAATCAGGTGATAAATATCTTAAATGATTTAAATCTAAAAACGGAACAAAAATGTCTTTCTTACATGGTATATTTTAACAGATAACAAGAGTTTTAAATAATACACAATGCAAGCAGTTAGGCTTACATTGTAGAACAACAATAGTTGTAATATTTAACCTATAATTTGACCTTTAAATCAACATAGAAATAAAAAATAAACAAATTAAAAGAAGTCAAGGATTAATGCTAGAATTAATGACAGAATAAGGATATATAATTTACTATGTTATTGCAATAGAAATGCACTATTGAAAGGTTAACGAACATTCAGGAAGAAAATGCTTATCAGTGGTCAGCAAATCATTCTAACATTACTTACAGATTATGTATAATGTAAAAGCATTCCTAATGATTTTACTACTGAAATGCATTGAAAATCAGGAAGAAAGGAATTGTAAGTGGTCATGCAAACATTACTCACAGAATAGGCTTATATAAATATATACAAGGGTGAGTAAAAAAGTAATGCCATTTTATTTAGAACAGGTATAATTACCTATACAGGAACATGGATCATACATCAAAATGAATAAGGTCCTCTGTGGATCACATCCCTACTTCTCCACATAATCACCACTTCTCTCAATGTTCTACCTTGAAATGAGAGCATATATCCCTGCCCCGTAAAATTCTGTTGACTGTTCTTTGAGCCACTCTTCACTACAGATTTCACCATTTCTCTCAATATGTTCCACCTTTGAATCAGTGTATGTATCCCTACCCTGTAAAATTCTGTTTACTGTTCTTTGAGACACTTCTTTACTTATTCATCACTGGAATAATGTTTGCCTCTCAAACCCTCTTTCATGGGGCCAAAGAGATGATAGTCTGAAGGTGCTAATGTATGGAGGATGCAGTAAAGTTGTCCACCCAAATGAGGTAATTTTCTCCCTTGTCCTGATGCTTGTGTGTGTTCGAGCAGTGTGATGCAGAAGGAGAACATTGTCAATTGGCAAGTTTAGTATTACTCATCGGATTCTTGCTCTGAGACTCATTAGAGTCTCAATATAGGCCTTAGTTTTATTTTTTAAAAACTTCACATAAAAAAAAAAAAATGGCATTACTTTTTGACACCCTCATATATATATATATATATATATATATATATATATATATCATCCATGTTTCGACTTATATAGTGTGGCTAGACATTTTGTAAGCTACCTATTGAAATCCGATGGCTGTCTTCACTTACAGAATGGGATTTTAAAATACACACATCGCTTTACGTGTAATCATGCTCCATTCCTTAGAATTGAGTTGGCGGCTGTCAGCAAGATCCCCCCAGAGTGCTCAACCCTAGGGAAGCATATAAAGTAAATATGGAAAATAAATCCGACAATATAAAGAAAATTTTGAAAAAACAAGTGTTCCAAAAATAGGATGAATTTATTTATCGATGTTTAAACATTTTGGTTTCTTTAAACCTTCATCAGGATGTATCTTGGGGTGAAGAAATTGATGGATGTTTTTATAGATAACAGGAGATGAAAATCTTTTTTGTTGTGTAACTGTATTTGTTCAGCGTTGTATTTTTGAAAGACAAGTCGTGATCCACATATATATATATAGCTAATGATTTTACAATAGAAATGAATTAAAAATGAGAAAGATAGGAATTATCAGTGTTCAGGAGTTAAGACAGGTGTACTGATAGGTAATGTACATAATATAAATCCATTTCTAATGATTTTATAAATATCCTGAAAAAAACAAAGAAAGGGATTGTTAGTGGTCAGGAATTAATACCAGAATTACTGTCAGAATGAGGCTATTATGTGTCAAATTTCTTTTTATATTTAGTAAAGCTTTCATTTTTCTTCAATTTGATAAAAATGAAGTTCATTGTGTAATCCTTTAGAGAAAAGGGATTTGTTAATTGAAATATTTTAGAATCTTGTTTACTCTAAAACTCTCTTTAAATTGCTAATTATTATTTTTTTCACAACTGCTAAAAAACTACTCTTTCAATTATTTCAATTTATGGCATAAAGAAGATTCAAAATTGTTTTCTTAGTGCAGACGATGTGTTGAAAACTCTCTCAAACCAACCATTTCTAACTTCTATAAATCTTTTTTTTCTTTCACTTATTCTTTTAAAATTTCTTTCACACTTCTTCTTCCTTTGCTTAAAAAAAATTCTTTGAATTTCTTTTACTTTTGCTTAAAAAAGTAAAAGAAATTCAAAGAAAAAATCTCTTTTTTCTTTTTTTCATTTTTTCATCTTTTTTCTCTTAATTGAATTTTACTTTTTTTTTCTTTTTTTTCTTTCTTTTTCTTTTTTCATTTGCAGCTTAAATAAAATCTCTTTCTGTTCTCATTCAAATTTTTCTTTGAATTTCTTTTACTTTTTTAAACTTTTATCTTTCCCTTTTTAAAAATTTTTTTTTCATTTTTGCATCTTTTTTCTCTTAATTGAATTTTTTTCTTTTCTTCCTTTTTTCATTTGCAATTTATATAAAATCTCTTTAGCAAAATATTTCTTTTTCTTTTCCTCATTTTCAGTCACCTTTTCCTTCTTTCATTATTTTATCCACAGTTGCAGTAAAATGATGGCTAACTAGCAAACCTCTTCTTCGTTTTTATTATTCATATTATTCAGACTATTACCCTCATCTTTATGGTTATCTGTACAATGTTTCGGCCGATGTGCCCTCCGGCCTTCTTCAGGTATTTCTTGTCAGACTCAAGAGCCTTCTTGTACAGATAACAATAAAGATGAGGACAATAGTCTGAATAATACAAATAATACAAATTATCAAGCCTCATCTCAAAAATTCAGAGAAATTCTTCTTCATTCTTTTCTCTATCTTTTTCCTTTGCTTCTTCTTCCTTAATTTA
>CM042152.1:89614739-89732239 GCA_023376005.1 Doryteuthis pealeii
GCTGCTAGTTTTACATAAAGTAACTATAGATATCATTTTTGGAATTGTTGTGTAATCCTTTATACATTTATACAAAGCAACAAACTCAAGGAATGGTGGCTCATACTCTACTTCACTATTATATTTTATTTAAAACCTTATACATCTCTTTTTCTCATATAACAGTCAAGTCATGCTGAAAACATTGGTTCTAACTAGATTGTCAAAGTTAATATACCTTTTAAACCCATATGATAAAAAGGGTTGGGGCTTGCCATAAGGGCAATAGGGTCAGGATAATCATATAGGTGCTAGGGCTTGAAGTGACCAGTCGATTGATCGGAGGGGGCCTCTCCGACGCCTGTCTAGCCCAAGAAAGGGCCAAACTGGAGTGTTACAAGTCATGGACTGCTCATCCTCCTGGATTCTATCCTTAAGCATCACGAGTTGCCACCCACAACCAACAGGTTGCTCCGTTGGGGGAATTTTACCCCTCTGCAGAGGTGCAGTCGGGGCATTCTAATGCCCCAGCCAACAGGGCAGCCTATTTTTTAATACATACTATGTAATGTAATGTGTGACATGGAAGTTTCCAGTGAATTCAATTTGGATAGAAATAAAAAATAAGTTTTAAAAATGTATTTAAAAAAACTGAATTTGAGAAAAAATTGAATATTCAATACTTAATTGCGTGACCAGTTAAGCAACAACAGGTGCTGTCAGCAACCAGAGTCTTTTGTTAATCAAAATGACTTGATTCAACATTAAATGACCTGAAAAGCATTAATATGCCATAAAAAACCAACCAACCAACCAACCAACCAACAAACCAATCTCTTCTCAATAAAAGATTAAAGATAAGCCAACACTTTTTTTTTTTATTCTGTTTGCTCAGAATTAATTCATGATAAACAAAATATCAAATGAATTTAAATCATGAATTTGCATTTATAAGCAACACCCTTCTCCTTAAATTTTCAAAAAAAAACAAAAATCGAAATAAAAGATGTGAACGAGTCTGCCATATTTGAATGGTTGTAGAGAGAAAGAAAATATAGACAAAACTTTTCTTGACTTCATTAGTGAAATTTCCATTGAAGGATCAAATAATGAGTGCAGAAAGCAGTTAAGAATGTTAATTCCGCTTCTGAAATGGATTTAATTAGTGAAAACATCAAAAAAGAACTTTTTCCCCCTCAGAAAATGAGACAATCATAAATATTTAGAAAAGTTTCTTTTTCAAAACAAAACAAAACAAAAAAACAAAGAAGAATTTTCTCAATGATTCATCAGAAGAATTTGGCTATTCCTTCTTAATGAAAAATATCTTTTTTTATCTGGATATTAAACAACGAATATAGATTATAGATTCTTTCTTTCTTTTCTGCCATAAACAAAAAAAAAATAACCAATTTAAGCGATGGAAAAGTGGCATGTCTCTTCTGGTAAACACTTAAGTTGTTCACTTACTTTGTGGTATTCATTTATTGATATTTTAATAATGGTGGGGGTGTTTTTTGGCAGAGGAGGGTTCACTAATTATTCTGTACCCACCAAAAATACAGAATTAAGACAAAAATATTTGCAGCCCATCCATATTAAGGACAAGTGATTCTGTCTTAGATAGAAATTAGCAATTATCACAGCTAATTTAACAGTAAGCCAAATTGAATTGCAAAACAAAAGGAATATCCTTGCCTCTTTAATTACAAAACTACCAAAACTTTTATTGATATATATATATATATAAAAGGATATGAAATCACGTAATGCTGTTAAAATGAAAATATTTTATATCATATTCATATTCATTAAATCGTCTTCAGAGCTTGTTTTTAATCCGAACTCATCGAGAGAGAAACAGAAAAAAAAAAATTTTTTTTATGCTTCTCTCTTGATGAGTCCGGATTAAAAACAAGCTCTGAAGATGATTTTTATAAAATCGAAATATTGTTCAATATTAGCTATGAAAATGATATAAAATATTTTAATTTTAACAGCATTGCGTGTTTTCATATCCTTTTATCTATACTTATACTGTCGGATTAATTTCCTTACTCTTAACTTATATATATATATATATCCATTATTAATTTTTAACTAGAACAGGATGTGGCAGAAATACCTCCAGCATTCTAAACTGTCACCTGTGTGATCCAAGTAAATATAGGCTAGTGGCTATGGTAGTTTCATCCAACTAATGTCTCCCAATTTTATTCTGATATAATCAATTAATAATAATAATATAATGATAATATATTTTCAGCTAGTAATTAGGTCTGAGACCTGTCAGCTGTTCCTTATAAATATTCATTTTAAATCCACAGAATATTTATAATCATTCCACAGATTATCCAACTTTGCCTTGAAGGAGTTTAGAGATGGGGCATTCACTACTGATGAAGGTAGTTTATTCCATGTATTCACCACTCTGTAGCTAAAATAATTTTGTCTTGCATTTGCTTTACAAGATTTTTTAAGGAGTTTTAGTTTATGTCCCCTTGTATAGGTATTTTGAGCAATGTTTAGTAGGTCAGAGTTCATTGAATGACTTGTGGACAAGGGAATATTTGTTGCATTTTCAGCCTCCATTTCTATTAATCATGGGGACACATGGCTAGAAGCCTTGTGTCAAGCATATATTTGTTGCATTGTCTGCCCACATTGCTAGTAGCAATGGGATAATTAGCTGTATGCCTTGTGGTCAAGGGAATATAATATTTGTTGTATTTTCAGCCTCTTGCTGCATAGGGCCAATCGGGTCATAGTAGTAGTTGTTAGTAGAAACAACATACACAAGTTGTATAGTCACAAGGGGGCTTTTTATTTATTTCTAGGCCCGTGGGGTCTTTTTTAGAGAGAGAGAGAGAGAGACAGAGAGAGAGAGAGGGGGGGTAAGGACAATTATTATTCTTTTGTAAATTAAGTTTGGTACTACTATGTGAAATGCATCATGGGGAACTCAGGTAGCCCCATCTGCCCCTTACGAAGGCCTAGCCGAAAAAGACCAATTTTTCTCTTCTTCCATTTCTCGTCCCAGGTCACCCACTTCTGCTTCCAGTCAAAACCCGGAACTTCCGTTTTTATTTTTAAATCTAGTTCCGGGGTCATTCGCTGGTCAATTGATGGCCCCCCGTTGAGTGTTTAGCCTTTCAAACTTTAACCGTTCTTATCTCCTTTTCTTCTCTTTCTCCAGAAATCCTATTACCATTTTCTTTTTGATCCCCAAATTCCTTGTAGACCATAACAATTACACTACACTCTTTTGCTAATAGGCAATGAGACAAATGGCTATATGCCTTCTGGTGAAGGGAATATTTGTTGCATTTTCAGTCTCCATTGCTAGTAGCCATGGGGACAAATAGCTGTATACTATGTCAGAGCATTGTTTGGATAGTGAAACACGTAAAGTGCAGCTTGACCCGATCCTTAATCTTTGGATCTTCTGTTGATTTCTTCTATCAGTTTGAGTTGATCTCCGCTTGTATTTTCTTTAGGGTAGGCAAATTCTCATTTGTCTCTTCTTTAGCTGAAATGCAAACAGTTTCCAAACTCCTTTTTAGATGAAAGATATTTGGCTTGTCACATTAATATTTAACCAACGCAAACGCAAGGAATTTCAGCTTCACTTCTATGTTCATTACCTTTGAGGAGTTTGAATAAGAGAGAGAGAGAGAGAGAGAGAGAGGGAGAGAGAGTGTGTGTGTTTGTGTGAGAGGGAGAGAGAGTGTGTGTGTGTGTGAGAGAGAGAGAGAGAGAGAGAGAGAGAGAGAGAGAGAGAGAATCCCTTAGATAAAATCTTGGTAATAGTAAAATTTACTCTCTTAGCTGACTCTAACAGTATTGTTACTTCTCTGATCATTCCTAGGTCAAACACTTCTGACAGTCAAAAACTATCTGTCCTCATCAAGACTCAAAATTTATTTAAAATAAGATCTAAAGTAAATTGAAGTCTTGTGTTTATTACCTAAAAACTAACAATGACACAGGGCTTCTGATAAGGAGAAATCCCTAACAGAAAACCAGACCCGAAGTCCCCAAGAAAGTCCAGACCTTAGAAGATGCCAGAGCAAGTCAAGATGATAGAAGAAATACCAAAGACGATCAGAATACTAAAGAAGGCCAAGAAATAGAATTAAAGAAAGAGGTATGCAACATTATAATTATTTAGTGCCAGTGAGGAAGGCTATGCAACACCATCAAATATTTTCAATTCATCCTGGATAGCTTTTCTTCAACATCAAATGCATTTGCATTACAATTAGTATCAATAAGACAGAACTCCTCCTTTATCAGTAATTAATCTTAATTCTAGTTGTTTCTACATCATTCCAAATCCTTTTCTTTTTTTCTTAGACCTTAGATATATTATTTTAAACTTTTAATTCATGACACCTAAAAATCCTTAGACTTGATTTAACCAGACTGCCATCATCAACTTTAATGGCTGCCCCTTCATGGATGGCCACCACCCTGTCTAGTATTTTAATCATTTACTCCACCTGTATATGGGCGGGTTTAGCTCAGTCAGTAGAGCACTCGCCTATGAATTGCAAGGTTCTTGGTTCGATACCAGCCCTTGCCAACTCAGTGAATGAGTAGCACAAGGATCTGTGCAGTAAAGTAAGTAGCTGATGGTAGGTGTGTTACACCACCTTAGATTCAAAAACAATTTCCTTGGTCTAGTGCTAGTAAAAAGAGTGTTTATTATTTGTTTATACTAATGTTTTGTTTTTTGTCACTAAGGTGACACTAAATAATGCTAGCAGTTTATCTTTTAATTTTATCTAATGATTTAGGCAAACATAATTTAGAATAAAAATTGTTCTATCGGTTCAAAGCATTTTAGAATATTGTCACTGGTTTCATAATTAATTATATTAATAATGGGTTGTCTAAATTTTATTTATAAAGCTTCAAGAATTTTTAATTTTTGGTATTGTCAGCAGGAAGTATTTTGTATTATTAACTAATATATATATATATATATATGTATGTGTGTGTGTGTATGTGTGTGTGTGTGTGAAATGAAAATGGAAATGAATCCGACGGTATGTTGAAAAGAGAAAATAAAGGAAAGAAAGTACTGAATGGATAAAATAGGATATTTTAATTAATTTAAACTTACACGTGTTTCGGTCAGGAGTTTATCTATGTGTATATTGTTCTATCTATTATCATTTTTAAATAACAAAATGAAAGGAAATAATAATAATAGAAAAATTGTAGAAATGTTCCGCACACAAAGAAATATCGACCTTCATCAGAGTAAATCCTTATTTTTTTAAATATATATTTTTTGAAGTGTATATATATATATATATATATATATATATATATATATATATTTATTTGTTGAATTTTTAAATATAATTGTTTTCCACAGGCAACTACCCAGGGTTTCAGGCTTATTTTGCCATCTTCAGGTCGCCATTAATTCTTCTCTTGTTTATGCGAAGATATTTCTTGCTGTTATGTTTTTGGACCGCAAATTACGCTATATATATATATATATATATATTCCCTCATTACCTGGCTGATACTGAAATTAGGCCACTCCATCAACTTTACTTACTTACAATATGAGATTCGCTTATATATTTCTTTATAGACCCTAACTTAAGATTTTTGGTTGACTGGCTCATTCTCATTTTTAAAGATTTCTTTATCTAAATCTCTACATTGTACCATCAACTCCATGATATAATGTAAGATTGTTTCTAATTGTTAACATTCAATAATTAGACTTTTATCTATTATCATCTGCATATTAGTAACAACCTATTTACCTTCATGGGTATATGTCACTCTAAGGGAGGAAGTAATTGATAGACTAAAAGAAACCTAAACCCTAACTCTACTCCTGCACATAGTGTTTTTTTTTTTAGCAGTTGAATATAAATTGGAGAAAACTAACTCTCTTTATAATTGTTATATATATATATTTACCAACCCCTCCGCACGAGCAGGATACGACACAAGGTCAATTTCTTAAGCGGAGTTCAACAGGTTTGAATTCAGAGTTTTCCTTCTCCTAGACCGGTTGCCTAACCAAGGTTAAAGAGCCCAGTCTGCCCTACTATTTACCCATAGCTGGAGGGAGAGTAAGATTCATACCTTTCCCAAGGGTATTAGCGCTAAGTGAAATGCAATTACCACGTCCAGGATTTGAACTCGGGGCGACGAGTCCATTTCCCATGACTTTAACCATTACACCACGCGCTTTCATATAATTGTTATATAGCCGTTCATATTTGGTATATGAAAGAGAGAGAGAGAGAGAGAGAGAGAGAGAGAGAGAGAGAGAGAGAGAGAAAGAGAGAGAGAGAGAGAGAGAGTGAGAGAGACAAGATGTGGGTAGGATGATGTTTTGGTTCTTTTACTTTTTAGCTTGTCTACTTCGTCAGCTGCCATCTTCCTTTGGGCTTCTTCTTCTGTGGGTTGATTTCTTTCTCTCTGGGCTGGACAGTCTGTGCATTTCATGTTGATTAATTAAGCTAGCAAGACTTTGTTGTTTCTTTGTAGCCTTTATTAAAAACAACCCTAGCCCAAAAGGACTTCTAACCATATGGATGAGAAGCTAGCATCTTGAGCGAGGGACCTCTGCATCCACCCACACTGACTTTCTTTCAGCAACTGCTAACTAAAAACTGATTATTAGCACGTTTTTTTTTTTTTTGGTGGGTGGGGTCAAGTAGAGGTTACCACATGCCAATCATAACTATAATGGCTGACAGTAATTTCTACTTAATCCCCGTTATTTGAATCTTCCAAAATTCAATTTAAATTCTAACTACACTACTTACACAATTCATAGGTTACCCATGAATTATGTAACATAATAACTTCATTAATATACCTGTCCCAACCAACTCCTTTCCTTTACACTCTCTCTCTCTCTCTCATTTGAATTATAAGTAACAGTTTTATTATATTTTCTTTTAATTCAAAAACTTAAAAAAAAAAAGGTATACATAAAATTTCTATGGCCAGATATAATATTGATGCAGTTAAAGATGTTGAAATGCAGTAACAGTCTATAAATATGAATATAAACCAAATGTACATTTTAAATATATAAAGTAACTGAAATCTATCTAGTTATAAACCAAACTTAAGACCTCTTTTCCATGATTTATTTCTGGTCATAAGAAAATCATAATTTGTGTTTACATTTATAGTATAAACAATTAACCTCTTAATCTAATTTACATTTGCAATATAAACATTAACCTCTTAATAATGCTAATTAACATATAAGTCCTCACAAAGACATCATTTAGGGTTATTATTGTTTTTAGTGCTGTAATTAAAATAATGTTGGCCAGATGAATAAATCATTTATTCTTATGATTTATTCTTTGTGAGGACTTAGAAGTTAATTAACATTATTGAGAGGTTAATGTTTATGAATCCTGGTGGCCATTGTTTATATTATAAATGTAAACAAAAGTCTTGATTTTCTGGTGACCAGATCATTCAATAAATGCATATTTTCAACCCATGATCCTTCCCACTCATAGAGCATATTTTCAACCCATGATCCTTCCCACTCATAGAGCATATTTTCAACCCATGATCCTTCCCACTCATAGAGCATATTTTCAATCCATGATCCTTCCCACTCATAGAGCATATTTTGATCCTTCCCACTCATAGAGCATATTTTCAACCCATGATCCTTCCCACTCATAGAGCATATTTTCAATCCATGATCCTTCCCACTCATAGAGCATATTTTCCATGCATGATCCTTCCACTCATAGAGCATATTTTATTTCAATCCATGATCCTTCCCACTCATAGAGCATATTTCAATCCATGATCCTTCCCACTCATAGAGCATATTTTCAACCATGATCCTTCCCACTCATAGAGCATATTATTTTCAACCCATGATCCTTCCCACTCATAGAGCATATTTTCAATCCATGATCCTTCCCACTCATAGAGCATATTTTCAATCCATGATCCTTCCCACTCATAGAGCATATTTTCAACCCATGATCCTTCCCACTCATAGAGCATAATTTCAATCCATGATCCTTTCATAGAGCATATTTCAATCCATAGCATATTTTCAGCTATTTTATATGAAAGGAAGAAATCAACTTAAAATACTTAAATTAAAAAGGAATGCCTCGATTATTTAGACAATGTATTTTACTGACATTAAACTTTGAATTCAAATTCTTGACAAACATATTTATTTTTATTTTAACGGTTTAAATACTTTGAAAATAAGCACTACATACCTTTATGCATCATACATTAAAAACACTAGCAAATATATGTACCCTCTGGGTGCAAGTATTCAAGTTTTAATGTATTAAAATATTATATTAAATTAGAAAAGCTAATGACACTAAATAAGGATGCAGATAAAAAGATTTGAAGCAGAGGGGAGTATAATAAAAAAAAAATAGAACAACTGAAAATTATTCTTTCATCTCTCCCATCTTTCATTGATAAATTTTTCTAATTTAAGTATTTAGTTAAAAAAAGAAGTAAAGAATCAAATTATGGTTATTTCTACTTGTTAATGGATTTCTTTCAAGATATATCCCGAGATTTTTGCTCTTATTCATTAAGATAAAACCAAACAATTAGAAATCAATAATACTAAGTACTTATTAATTAAGATAAAATTCTTAATATCAATATGCAAATTATCCTTCCCATTCACAGTGTAAATCACAATTTTGTTGTATATTTAAATTAAAAAAATTAGAAACCAATAATACTAAGTACTTATTTATTAAGATAAAATTCTTAATATCAATATGTAAATTAGCCTTTCCGTTCACACTGTAAACCGCTATTTTGTTGTATATATAAATACAATTGCATAAATAAAAATTAAATCATGGAGAATGTGACGTAAATAATTAAGGGAATTGTGACTTGAATAGTAATATAATTTTGGTTACAGACAGACAAACACATAATCTCCATTATAAGATATATATATATAATTTTATTAAATCTTCTGAATTTCATATAAACTGCAAATCTATACAACCCAGTAACCTGCAATATATATGTCAATATGCCAGCAGGGAGTTATTACTGAGCCACAGAGGCTTATCATCATTTGATAATCTTCTAAATATTATAGATTTCTTTCTGCCACCGAGTAGATTAGACACTAAAAAAATCCAATATAGCATAAGCTAGATGCAGAGTTATAATAAATAAGCAAGGGATCAAAAGAAAAGAATATTATAGATTATTATTGTTTAAATATAAATTAAGACTTTCAATAATATAGATTTTTGTCTGTGACTGAGTAGATTAGAGATTGAAAAAAAAAATACAATGAAAATGTTAATCTAAAAATGAAGAAACAAAGATTAGAGTATTGATTATTGATCATTAATTATTTATTATCATTATTAACAAAAACAGTCAGAGTAGTAGTAGTAGTAGTAGTAGTAGTAGTAGTAGTTATAATGGCTCTCTGTAAAAAAAAAACAACTTTTTTATTCCCTCAAGAAAAAGTTCAAGTGGTCGAAATATTCTAATTGATCATTATAATTCCTTAGAGATTTTAATTTTGATTTCAATATATTTCTCTCTTGACATTAAATAATGAAGTGTTGATTAAAAAAAAACACTATATTGAGTTATTGGCAAAAAGAGTTTCTGTCGACATTTTTCAATCAAATTCTTTATTTTCTCTGAAGATACAAAAACACATCCATCAAATTCCCTGGGAAAAAAACTTTGATAGGCCATTGTGTGAATTTTTTATTTAACTCTTCTTTTTTTAATTCTAAATTGAAATGCTAATCATGGCACTAATTTGACCAAGATTTATTCTAAAGTTAAAAAAGGTTGAGAAAAGGGGAATTTTTCTTTTTTATGTTCTGCTCTATCAAACACATACACAGACACACACACATGAAGTTCAAATCCAAGATTTAAAGAACCTGGTATTTTAAACTTTTACAGACACTCAAGTTGTACAGGTTCTCTCGTCTGTAATTCCAGTTCATTGAGTACAGTGACATATGTATATACAGATAAAGGTTGAGAGCAGTTGCATCCTTCTTTTTATTTTTTTTATTTATTTATTTTTTTTTTGATGAAATACCACTATTTGAAAATTACCCTTTCTAATAGCCTGCTTCAATTTTTAGTTTTTAATTCGGTTGGACTCAAATTCTTCCACAGACAGGTAGATTGTGGCTCTCCAGCCAGGTATATTACAAGATAGCTTCTCCCAGTCCTCCACAGCAATAGCAGTGTTCTTCAGAGTGTCCTTGAGGCAGTCCTTAAACCTCAATTTGGGTTTGCGCTGATGACGTTTGCCAGTTGAGATTTCCCTGTAAAATAGTTGTTTTGGGATTTGGCTATCATTCATGCGAACTAGATGACCAGACCAGTGAAGACGTGATCTAAGGATTAAACTCTGAATACTAGGCAGGTGACATCTTTCAAGTATTGTGGTGTCTGGTGTAAATGACAACCATTCTATCCCTAAAATCCTGCAAAGGCAATTCTGATGGAATCTCTTGAGTTTCCTGTAACAACCTATCTACCTTTGTGTGGATGTGTCACTTTAAGGAAGGAAGTCATAGACTAAGTGAAATGTAAACCCTATCTCTTCTCCTGCACATAGCATTTTTTTTTTTTTTAGCAGTTGAATTTAATTTATAGAACACTAACTCTCCCCCTATAATAACTTCATCAGTATACCTGTCCCAACTGTTAAGTTTCTGACCAACATACTTGGCCAGTTGAAAAAGACTTAAAGTAAGTAAGTCCTGAGCTATAGAATCCTTTGGTAAGTGAATAAGTCCTAGGTTATGGAATCCTACGTAGTGTCAAAGATCCAGTGATATAATCCTATGTTCCGTTGTCCACGAAGGTTCAAGTAGTTGTAAGTAGCTAAGATTAGAACAGCCGGTATAAGTATCAATATCAGCAGCAGAGTACTGCCAGTGGTTGGCCAATAGGTTGGTCACATGGTTATCGGCGAATCTATAAGTAAGAGTGGGCATTTAACACACGCCTTATATGAAAAAATCTCAACACCAACTCTCTAACTTTCATTGGAATTGTAACTAAAAGTTTTGTTTTAGTTTCTTTTAATTCAAAAAACGTTAACCATAGTTTAAAAAGTTTTAAATGAAAAAAGGTGACAAGATGATTGAATCTGAATCTGACATGGAATTAATTTTCTGAAATCTAGATTGGTGTTAGTACTCATTGAGCAGGAAGCCCATCCCTTTCTAGTTTGAATTTAGAGTTTTCCTTCACCTAGACCGGCCATCATACCAAAGTTAAGGAGTTATGGAAAAAATTTGCTAAAATTTTTGGTACCATTTCATAACAGAATGCATACTGGCATCAAATCGTATATATCTTATAGTGGCTTCTTCTTCACGTTACTAAATCGTGTATCTGTATACATAGCGGTTATCATCACTAACCTCTAGACGATATATGTAGTTGTCATTTAATGAAATCTACAATACATGCGTATAGTAGGAGTTTTGACTTTATTTCTCTTCTTGGTGGTGGGTGGTGGGCAGCGAGCATTGACAATGACTACTACTGCTGCTGGGATGGTGAGGTAAAGGGGTGGCTGGTGGCGTCTCACCGCCCTTGGCTGCGATGAACCGTGAGCGTCAGTCACTCACTGTTCGCCGTCCGCTTTCTGATCTGGGATCCCTGATTTCCTTTTATATATATCCAACGCCTACGCATTTTCTTTTGTTATCTTTATCAGCGGACAAATCTATTTCTGAACTTATTGTTACCCATCCTTCTTTGTTCGCTCTACCCAGAAAAAGTCCTTTGTTACTTTTTTTGTCTTCTCCCTGCCTCGATCCAACCGGAAGACCCTATTTCCGTTTTCACCTTCTTTTAAATATCTTCAATATACAACATCAGTGTTAAATTTGTAAATAAATCTATATTGAAAATGTCTTGTCATATGATCATTTTTTAAATACTCTGTTTGATGATATATAGCACTTACCATCAAAAGATTTGATTTAATAATTCATATATATATATATATATATATATATATATATATATTCAAGAAATGGAAATAGGTAAGGGGATAGAATATAGTAAAAGATAGGAAAAGAAAAGAAAAAGTGTAAAAAGTTTGTCATTTTTTTTTGTCTGTTTTTTGTTATGCTAATTTGTTTGGACCACAGTGAGACTGGCTTTAGTGATAAAAGTACTGTTGCTCCAAGTCTTTTTAGTCAGATTCTTGCCCTGATGAGCTAGTAAACGAAACTATTAGTTGGTATATCTGACTCATTAGGATTAATATTACTATTTGCTTTACTCAGGTATTGAGCACTCTTTACATTTTAGTTTTAGACAATCCTAGTGGCATATATATTTTTTCTTTAGGCCATATGTTAAATTGTTAATCGATTATTTTCAGTTGATGCGACTCTCTTGGTTTCAATTTCATCATTGTGGCAGGTATTAATCTAAAACAGCAAAAAACAAACAGAGCTGACTTAATACTAAAATAAAAGTAAAATTCTCATAAAACAATGCAATTGTTGTATACCCTCTTCATTACTTCTTTACTACTCTATTCTTCTGGCCGTCTTTGGAATCTTATAACATCTTGTCTTGGTCTGGAATCTTCTAAGGTCTGGACTTTCTTGGGGACTTCGGGTCTGGTCTTCTATTGGGATTTCTCTTTATCAGAAACCCTGTGTCATTGTTAGTTTTTAGAGGTAATAACACAAGACTCTGATTTGCTTTGATCTTACTTTATTTTTAAATCCCCAACCAGACAATCTGCGCAGATGAGAGGACGCACGTATAACGTGACTTACTCGAGCTCGCTGCTACCTTCTAACTGACTGAAACTTACTTACTATCTAAACCGGAAGAGAGGGTCCTCTCTACCGGTTCTCACGGCTATCCCCGGAAGATAGGGTTAGGACTGAGGTCAAGCTTGTCACTCAATCTTCAAGGCCATCAGCTGCACTTAAAACGCCATCTTGTTTTCTACACTATTGCACATAAATATTAGGTATCTAATAATTATGTAACACAATTACTTCAACCTTCACATGTAATCCATAATCATCAGACAGCCAAATATTGCTATTTCAGGTTTCAAATGATTTACTTCACAAGAGTTCAGAGTATTGAAATGTAAACATAAAAGGAAATATTCATTGTTCCATTTAACCCTGAACTGAATTGTGGTATCAATCCTTTCTATCATGTGTGCTAGAAGGCAGTGGCCGAGAGACTTTGTGTCCTGAGTATGATGTTAAACTGCATCTAGTGGAGAAATTACAATTCTGGAGCTCTAGGGAGTGTGGAGTACCCCTTCATTGCCATTACCCCCAGGTCCACTCTCACCCAAAGTGGTAGTACCTGTTAGGGTCCCATCTATGAATTCAATAGAAAAAATGAGTTTAAAAAATGTGTTTAAAATATGAGATTGAAAAAAAAAAGTTTGAAAACCCATTAAGAATGAAAAAAAACAAAACATCTTCAGCATAAAATAACCCAAAAAGGGTTCACATGCCGTAAAGTCCAACCATTCATCTTTTCCGTCTCTGTATATTTTCAGGAAGGTAAATAAAAATATTGACATTAAAAATCAGTTTCCAATTATGAGTGCCAATAACATTTAGAAGACATTTATATATTGGATCAATAATTGGATATTTATGAGTTATGATATTTCTAGAGACAACAGATTGATATCTGTTTATTCTTTACTCATAATCACAGCTTGAGGACAGATCATTGGACTAGGGAATATGTTCGGTGGGTTCAAATTTTATATACTTCCCAAGTTCAGGTCTATCAAACACACACACACACACACACACACACACACACATAAAAAAAATCAGTTTCAAATACAAGATTTAAAGAAATTGGTATTTGGGTAATTCCATGTCAAATCATCCAGAACAAAATTAAAATTGATCACCCACCCACTTCAATTTTTCTGAAATTTTTTCCAGGCGTAGACAAAATATTCGTTTTGGTACAAATAGTGTTCAATATATGTAAAATAATAATAGAAAATTTTTTTATCATAGATACAGTGCTTATCTGGATATTGAATTTTATATAAATAGATCAGAAATCACCAATAACTTAAAATTGGTTGACTTTAAGACTTTTTCATAGCAATTTTGGATTCCTAGGGCAAAAATGCTTTTATAAATCAGTTTTTAGGAGTAGGTAAGCTTTAGAACTCGTTTTACACACAAAAATTGGTTAGAAAAAGTCGCCTGGCATTAAGTAACTCAACAAGGGTTGATATGCCATTAAACCAAATAACTAAAGTATCCTCCAGATAGAGTAACATGTACCTTTCTCAGACATGATTTGCTATACCATATAGCTTTTTTTATGTTTCTTAAGTATAACGTTAAGGTAATGGCTGGTTACCTCTATATATTTTCCACATACACCTGGGATGTTATAAACACAGTTCTTTATCACACCCTTCTCGTGTAAGTGTCCTGTTCTTATAAAGAGTTTGCTAATGTGGTTTGGAGCCCAAGACTCATTGAGGGAGTCCATAGGAGAGCTACTAAATTAGTGAATAATTTAAAACCTCTTTCATATGAAGAAATACTTAGGAAAATTAACTTACCAAGTTTGGTTTTCCAACGTAAAAGAGGGGATATGATTGAAGCCTACAAATACACGCATGGTTTTTATTCAACGAACTCTGATCTACTAAACATTGCTCAAAATATCTATACAAGGGGACATAAATTAAAACTCCTTAAAAAATCTTGTAAAGCAAACGCAAGACAAAATTATTTTAGCTACAGAGTGGTGAATGCATGGAATAAACTACCTTCATCAGTAGTGAATGCCCCATCTCTAAACTCCTTCAAGGCAAAGTTGGATAATCTGTGGAATGATTATAAATATTCTGTGGATTTAAAATGAATATTTATAAGGAACTGCTGACAGGTCTCAGACTTAATATACTAGCTGAAAAGATATTATTATTATTATTATTATAAAAAGTACTTCTACAATTGAAGATGACTCTAATGTTGATAAACCATTTGGATCTGTTTTGCTGCACCTTTTCTATAATGAATGTCTGCTATAGCTCCATGGTTGAGTGTTCTCCTCCTGTTTATCATCCAAGAAACATCCTGGGGCTGATGATTGTTTTGTTGGAAGTTGCAACTAATGTCCTTTAATATTCCTTTTCCCATAATTGTTGAATCACAACTGGAAAAAAAAAAAGACTAGAGAGCCATAATGACTTCTCAATATCATAGATAATAAATGAACTTTATTATTAGATCACAAGTATGGTGGCCAGTACTCCAGAGAACATTGATAAATGTACCAATGAGCTTCCCAACTAAATGTACAAATAATGGCTATAAAAGCCTCTCATATTCTCTTTGCAGAAAATTGCCTTTTTGTTTTCTTTTCTTTACTTCTGGATGGGTTTTTTTTTTTTACCTAAGACTGCAGATTTATTGCTTTTGATATTCAGATCTGTGAATTGTTCTGAGATAGTAAATAATTTGTTTTTTTAAATTAGCATCATCATTATTATTATTAACAATAACAACAACAATAATGATAATTATTATTATAATAACAATAAATATTAACAATAACAATTACTATTATTATTATTAGCAATAACAATAACAACAATAATAACAATTACAACAACAACAATAATTATTATTATTATTATTATTATTATTATTAATAACAATAATAAGAACAATAATAATAATAATAATAATTATTATTATTAATAACAATAATAAGAAATAATAATAATAATAAAATAAATAATAATATAATAATATTATTATTAATAACAATAATAAGAACAATAATAATAATTATTATTATTAATAAGAACAATAATAATAATAATATTATTCAATAATAAGAACAATAATAATAATAATTATTATTATTATTATTAATAACAATAATAAGAACAACAATGATAATTATTATTATTTACAATAACAATAATAACAATAACAACAATGATAATTATTATTATTAACAATAACAATAATAACAATAACAACAATGATAATTATTATTATTAACAATAACAATAATCATTAGCAACAAAATAACTAGCAATAACAATAACAATAATAACAACAATTATTATTGACAACAACAACAGTAATAATGATAATAACAATTACAATAACAATAATAGTGATAAATTATCTTTATTTTAAGAAAATACAACAGGAAAAGGATGAAGAATATATCAGTCAAAATATTGTACTAAAAATAACAAAGACAAACATGTGAAGATTCTAGCCTAACTAGTGTGAGAAGAAATTCTATTGGACATTTTAGACCATGGATTTTATATTAATTTTAATTTTAGATTAGATTTATATTTTAAGAAAAGTGGATTATGTTTTTCTTGTTTGTTGTAATCTTAATTTTGATATTTCAGAATTATAATCCTAACACTTCAGCCTTTCAACCACTCCTTGGAGTCTTGTTCTAAACAAAAGTAAACTTAATCAAAATATCTGTAAGGTTTACTCCACGGTTTGAAATTTGTAGATGGCGTTTCAGTTTTTTCACTTGAGAAATTATAAAAAGTGATTATTGAGTTATTCTTGGATATAAAGCCATGAACAATTTCCTGTCTGAAATAAATAACCATCAATGTTACATTCTGAGAAAAATGAATCTTCTGATCACTATAAAAAAAAAATAATTAGTGTAAGCCATTTAATGTGACTGAAAGGAAAAAGACATCTTACCAATGTTGAATTTATTATTTTGATCTTTGCTCTTTCTTGATTTAATGCTGAACTGGATTGTGTAATCTTTATTAACTCAGGACTTGATAACAACTATTTATGAGTCAACTGGAACTAAAGCCTTTTTACAAGTTTATTTTCTGTATTCCCATTTAATATGAAACACCTTCCAACTGCAATAAATTCTTAAGGATTTTTTCATCTTCTGTAGAGAATAGAAACGTTCTTCAAAGTTCTATTTTTCAGCAGTTCACAAAGTGAAAAGAAAATAAAACAATAAGATAGACAAATAAATGAAAAAGAGTTGAAAAGGCTGTGGAATATGAGGGTGACGGTGATACCAATTGTAGTTGGTGCACTTAGAACGGTCTGCACTTTGAAAGTAAACTGGAGGAATTGGAGATAAGATAAAGAATCAAAACCATTTAGATTACAGCATTATTAAGATCAGCATGGATACTTAGAAGAGTCCTGGAGAGCTGAGGTGATTTGCTGTCACTCAGACTTCAGTGAAAAAACAACAGTTAAAACTGGTATGAAAAAATTTTAGAGTGATAATAATGATAATTTGCAATTCCAGCAGATCACAGGGTGAAGATGAAGGAAAAGAAAAGATAAATACCTGGACCTTGCCAGAGAATAGAAAAGGCTGTGGAATATAAGGGTGAAAGTGATACCAATTGTAGTTGGTGCATTATTAATGTTGTATACCCTCTTTCCTTTCTTACTTCTATTCTTCCTCTGCTCATCTTGGGTATCTTAAATTCATCTTCTAGCATCTGGACTTCGTTTTGGTGGTCGGTCGCACTTAATTCATTTCTTCTTCTAGGTCAGCCTTGTTGCCAAGACATTCATCAACCACAAAACCATATTATTCATGTAAGCTTTTATTTACTTAACTAACATAGCGCACGTATGCAGTGAACTCCAGCTAAGGCCTTATCTGCCTGACGTCAAGCTGAAACTGAGAGCCAACCAGGTCCCACGTGACTTCATGTATTTCGCGGGCTTTCTGTAATATTTCATGTAAAGTCCTGCCCGGATATGAAAAGAGGCCATCCCTTCAGAAATACAGGGCGTTGACAATAATCTATGCATAGATTATGTAAATTAAGATCAGTGAGGATACTTAGAAGAGTCCTGGACCTGAGGTGATTTGCTGTCACTCACACTTCAGTGAAAAAAACAACAGTTAAAACTGGTATGAAAAAACTTTCACAGAGTGATAATAATGATAATTTGCAATTCCAGCAGATCACAGGGTGAAGATGAAGGAAAATGAAAAGATAAATACCTGGACCTTGCCAGAGAATAGAAAAGTCTGTGGAATATGAGGGTGAAAGTGATACCAATTGTAGTTGGTGCACTAGCAATGGTCCCAAAAAACGTGGAAAAAAGACTGGAGGAATTGGAAGTTAGAGTAAGAATCAAGACCATCCAGACAACAGCATTGTTGTAATCGGCTAGAATACTCAGAAGAGTCCTGGAGACCTAAGGAGACTTGTTGTCACTCAGACTCCAGTGATAGACCATCAGCTATAGCTGGTGTGAAAAACTCATATAATAATGATAATGATAATAACGATAATAATAATAATGATCTGGGACCTCAAGATAGAGACGGATCACCTAATCCCAGCCAGTTGACCAGTCTAGTATTGATTAACAAGAAGAGAACCTGTCAGCTCATGGATTTTGATACTTGTCTGACCACCAGGTGAAAATGAATAAAAGCGAAAAGATAGACAAATACTTGGACATATCCAGAGAACTGAGCAAATTGTGGAACATGAAGGTGAAGATCATACCAGTTGTAATTAGTGCCCTTGGAATGGTCCCTGAAGCTCAGGAAAAGAATTTGGGTGAATTGGAAATCAGAGGAAGAATCGACCATCGAGACTACAGCACTGTTAAGATCGGCTAGAATACTCAGAATGGTTCTGGAGACCTGAGGAGACTTGCTGTCACTTAGCCTCCAGGTGTGAAAAACTCATAAAAATCAATGAAAAAATCCAAGGAAATTAGTTGATATAAGCATGTGTAATAATAATATATCAGTTCTTTGTAAAGATTTTAAATTTTCTTACAGATGTAAACAACAAAGAAACTATTTATAGCTATGAAATTCAGTTATCAAGATAGTGACTTGCTTTAAAAACATTATATATATATATATATATATATATATATATATACTGATGAGGGTCAAAAGTTGAGTAGGTGTAAAGATTTCTGAAAAGCTTTTCTCACTATCTTATCGAAATATTCAACACAAACCTGGACAACATTGTTTTGAGTCCTTCAGAAGTTTCATATCAGCAATGTCCAGACTTAATTAAATATAGTTAACAGTGAAAGAAGACCCTTCAGTTCTTAATATAAAATCTAAGTACATTCATCGAGTGAGCTTTCTAAAACCAAAATTGAATATAATCATTATTTGATTGATAAATTGTCATATTTGATTTATTGATATTTCAATGTTTATTCATACCATCAGCAGAACATTATGAATAAGATTTGAATTTTACTGTCCATTCAGAGATATTTATTAAGTATTGTATTCTTATGTGCTTAGCTTAGAGATAAATATAGTGGGAAGATATTTGCTAACCAGATTGCTTTGAGAATCAGCATTCAAGAGGAAAAGGTAATTCAATTGGGAAAGGTATGTGTTGTGGGGATTTAACTGGTCAAAATAAGACAAACGACAGGTAACAAATGTAGGAAAATGTATTAACAAAAGAGTAGACATTTACAGTAAAGAAAGTGGGAATGACGTCCGACCAAATAGAGTTACGAGCTGACTCACATTGGCTTCCTCAAGCCATAATTGTTCCTGTTACTTATAGTAACCATTGGCGCATTCCACTAGTCTATAGGGTATATCAACTATAACATTATACACAGAATATGCAAATATATACAAAGATTCTGTATAAATGCATATGTATATATTTCGGAAAAGTAAATTTGAACCCAGTGTGTTTAGCTGTAAGGAAAACTGGGGGTACAGAGTATCCAAATTCAAACTAAGACGTAGCAAGGGACCATATGTTAATGTATCCAACTATTCTCTCTCCAGCTATGGATAAATAGTAGGGCAGAAATTAACCTTAATATGGCAACCAGTCTAAGAGAAGGAAAACTCTGAATTTAAACCTGTGAAGCTCCGCTTAAAAAAGTAAGATAATACAAGTAAAGAATGATATTTATTGAGATTAAAAAGTAAAGTCAGCGGGTTGGCCTAATGTCGGTATCAACCATGCAGCAAGGGAGTCTATCCCCTTTTCACTAGCGCTAGACCAAGGAGATTATTTTAGCATCTGAGGTGGAGCGCCACACCTACCATCAGCTCCTTACTTTACCGCACAGATCCCTGTGCTACTCATACACTGAGTTGGCGAGGGCGGGTATCGAACTAGGAACCTTGTGGTCTCTAGCCGAATGCTCTACCGACTGAGCTAACCCGGCCCCCAACCTTAATATGGCAACCAATCTAAGAGAAGGAAAACTCTGAATTTAAACCTGTGAAGCTTCGCTTAAAAAAGGTAAGATAATACAAGTAAAGAATGATATTTATTGAGATTAATTAAAAATTACTATTTTCCCTCCATCTATGGATAAATAGTAGGGCAGACTGGGCTCTGGTATGGCAACTGGTCTAGGAAATTTCTTGTTAGTCAAAACTGCTTTAAGAGCTTCACCTTCTCTTTCCTCCTAACAGAAAAAACTCAACTATTACTGCACATAATTCAATGTATAAATGAACCTACATATAAATATATTGATATTATCATCTCATAGAGATAATAATAGAGATCCAAAACTGGACACTAATGTGAAATAATTAGTCATTAAAACTGTGTGTTGAATTGTGGAGGAAGAAAATAACTGTATTAAAATCTAACACACAACAAAAAAGGAAGTCCAGGTAAAATTTTGCATTTTTACATTTGAATATAATTACCAAAGCAAAACAGCATTTTCTTTCTTTTTGTGTAAAAGAAAAAATATTCAGAATCTTAAAAAGCAAATGTGCTATTTATAATTATTTTCTTGGTATATAATGAATTAGTATTTTTAGAAAAGGCCCAGAATTTATATTGTCTGCTTTTAAAAACCACTTAAACAGCAAATACTTCTCACATCATTTTCCAAAGAAACCGTAACAGCTCTAATGATGCTGTATAAGGACTTATGGGGTTTAAGGTAAATTATGGGTATATGAATTATGGGTATAAGTGGTTTTGGGTGTTTTAAGGTTAAATGTAGGTATCTGAATATTCCTGGTGTGTGTTCCTCAGGTTTTCTTTTAACCCCATATCTTTTGGTGGACGTGCTAAAAAGAAGGCATTCAAAGAAGAGAAAGGAAAGAGACAAAGGCAGAAGGTAGTTTTATGACTCAGGCTTTATTGAGCAGGTCATAGTTGCCTATAGCAAGGGGATATTCCCCTGGCCAGGAAGCAATATCGGGCTCTTTAATCTTGATATGACAACTGGGCTAGGAGAAGGAAAACTCTGAATTCAAACCAAAGGGGCTCTCTTCTCATTAGTCAAAAACTCCTTTGAGAGCTACTCCTCCTATTACCTCCTAACCAAAAACCAACATGACCCTTACACCCACTTTCCTGTAGAACAAAAAAGGAGGGGGTAGATTCCCTGGTTCCTGCTACTCAAGGCTTTGAATCAAAAATCTAAAGATTCTTATTGGTCTTGGACAACTTTTTAATGACAGTAATCTCTTGTCTTTTGAATTCTGAAATGTTCTAAAGAAAATCAAAATACAAAGAAAATACTGAGAAAATCCGTAACATCAAACATGAATAACAAGCAAAGGATGAATTAGAAAAGAAAATTATTGTAGAAAGATTTCTTCCTTCCTGAACAGCTATTATGCAAATGGCTGCCTTAACAATTTGAGGATATTTTCTATACAAGGTGGACCCAAATTGTTTGATATTGATTGTTCGGAACTTCTCTATTAAATGTCATTAACGTGTGTGTGTGTCTTAACTCATTAAGAGATAGGCCTAATCTTTTTTTTCTCTCTCTCTCTTTAAATCTTGTATATTATGTTCATCTTATCAAAGTTTCCTGGATGAAATACAGAAAAAGTTTGGCTTACTTTTTAAGGGAAAAATTAATGACAAAAAAGAAAAGTTTTACATGCAAAAAACATTGAACAAAATTGTTGTCAGTTATTTATGATTGAAATTCCATAGTCATTTTTTATTCTTATTTTTAATATCATATATTATTATAGAATTTACAGATCCTAGTATTAGTGTACTTGATACTATGGAATATATTCTGTTGAGTCCCCACTCACCAAGGACCAATATTAGCATTAGTATATACATGATATATTAACACAATGGAAGGAAAGACATGATAAATGCAGTTGTACATTAGGTAGGTTGATTTTGGAATTGTAATATCTCCCATGTGACAAAAGTTGCAAATTAACATAAAGAATTACAGCACAAAATACTTTTCTTCAAAACTTTCCTTCGTTTGAGGAAATAGATTTCAATCTTTTAAAATGTTATCACTGTTACAGCTTAATCATTAGGTAAAAAGCAACATATCAGAGGTGTTGGTAGTGATGGGGGGTATATTTTCAATTTGAATTCTAGTTATATTTCATTCGTTTCATTTAAAATCATAACCTTCTCTGTTTTGAATATTGAAATTGCTAAATTTTCTAACCAATTTCTCAGTTAAATGTTGCAAAGACGAGGATGTTTTGGTGCATTTTAGTAGATGATCTTTGATACTATTTCTCCAAACAATGGTGCAAATAAGAAATGTAGTTTTTGGTATCAGTATTATTTATACCAACACACAACTTTCTCTGTTTGAGAAAATATGAAATTTTAAAAGAAGTGAAATATCAACCTACCCAATTGTACATACTAAAATATTTAACCTTATATAGAAAGTATATACACTAGATATATAAGTATATATATATATATATATATATATATAGTATATATACTATATATCTCAACTAGAAATATATACATATTGTTTCGTGAACAAGCAATATCTGGAAGGATGGAAAAAATTATTTGATGATGAAAAATAAGATAGCCACATAGCTTTACCATTCCTTGACAGGGTCTGACACAAGATCTCTACTGTTCAAAGAACAAAGGCAAAATACTTTTCTGAGACTGTCATGCCACACCCCATGCTCATTCTCTGGGAGAATTTGTATTTGAAATAAGGTCTGAGACAAGTAGTGGACTGTTCTGTTAGAATATGTGGGTTGACATGTGTTTTAATGTTTAGGTTTAAAGGTTGTTGGTTATTTCTGATGTGTGTTCACCAGTTTTCTTTTTAAATCCATCATATTTGGTGGTCGCACTGAAAAGGAATTAAAGGAAAAAAAAGGAAGAGACAAAAACAAAGGGTAGTTTTAGGAATCAGGCTTTATTCATGGGTCATAGCCACCACATGGAGAGGAAATTTCTTCCTATCCAGAAATAGTGTCTTGTCTCAGTTAAAGCCTAGGTCATAATGGCCAAGAGATTATCTTGGTGGACAGAAGTGGGTCCTTTTTCCTGCACATGCTCAGTGGGTTCTTCCTGTGTGAAGGCTCATGGGAGTTTGTTATTTTTCATGCTTTTTATTTTATTCTTATTTTTTAATCCCCACAAATATACTTTTATATCTTGCAATTTCATGATTTCAATTTGTTGGTTGGTGTATGTTTTGTATTGATTTTTATTTGATCTTTGATAGAACCAAATAAATACTGGATCAAGACAAAACTTCCACTTCAACAAAACAATTAAAGTGCAGAACTCAGTACAACTCCTCTTTTGTTAAATTAAAACAACAAAAATTTAAATAATTGGTGATAGTATTTTTGTTTTTGTTATTAGTTAATGTTATTGACGTATCTTCTGTAGAGAGAGAAATTACTTACGTGGGAGCTCAAAGCGAGCGCAAATGTGTCTGGTGTGCAAAATGAAGGGCTCATGGGTCGACTACAGAGATTGAACTTAGATCCTCCTGAACGTGAGTCATGGCTCAAAGTCAGACTACCTCGTTTGCATGTATGTAAATTTCTACATTATGATGGCAGCGCTGGGCACGATTGGCCTGGATGTAGTATCTTGGTCAAAGCAGTTAATCATTATTTGGACCATATGACCTTTAGGCACCTCTTTTGCGATCTCGTTTCATAAGGACATTTTTTTCATTTACACTGTCAAAATCCTGTTGTTTGTTAGGGTTAGGGGTTAGTTTTATAATTTATTTTAAAAATTCAAAAAATCATCTGTTAACAAACAACCGGATTTTGACGGTGTAAATGAAAAAAATGTCCTCATGAAATAAGATCGCAAAAGGGGTGCCTAAAGGTCATATGGTCCCATTATTTAAGGCCTGCTTTGCCATACCAAGTGAGTTGTGTTTTGATCTTCCTAACGAGAACACAGATGTGTGAACAAGAGACGAGTGAGCTTTGGTGGAGGACTGCTGTAAAATTGTTGCAGGCAGAAGAACTTGGTCAGAGATCTTTTTCAGTGGAGAGATCCGGCTGTCCGACAGGACAAATTTCTGTACTCTCAACGAATTTCTGTTCTCATTATATTTTCATAGAATAATGAATTCAGAGTGTCAAAATAAAAAAAAAAAAAACCTATAGACTCTTTGATTGATTATAAATAAAATGTTTATTAAGATATATATTAATATTTATATTTTTTTTTTTGCTTGAAGGCAATTACAATGCGCATATCGCATAAAATTCGATAATTATAGAAGATAATAATGACAAGTGAATTTCGCAAAGAATCACTCGGTGTGTAGAATATCGCACAGACTGTTTCAACTTTATTAAGTCTCATCAGCGATATATACTAACGATTTCCCTCGACAGAAATCAAAACCGGGACTTCAGCAGGATAGTCAGAAACTATACTGTTTCAGCCACGATATAGCATGGAGAAATTCCTGCGAAATTAACCTGTCAATGATACTGAGACGTCTCTACCATATGAGGCAAGGGGGTGCTGTTTTTTAATCTATATTAAAGAAGCCAAGTATAGAATATTTTTAGATATTGCATGTATTTAAACTGATGATCATTCTGAGAGTTATATCAAGATTATTATACTTTTTACATATTGAAATAATTTTTGCAATAGCTCTTAAGTAAACATATTAAACGTTGTAATAATTGAATTATGATACTGTGGTATATCCACAGGTACTGCTAGTTATAATCATTATCTATCTATCCATCACGGTATGTATTTCTCTCACTCTTCCTTCTTCTCATTATGTTTGATTGAAAAAGATGATTATTAATAATAAGATTACGGGCGACCCCCTCTTGCTATATTCCTCCTATTCTCTTTCTTTTTTCTTATTATATATTTTCTGTGTATCATGTCCTTTTTCTTCTCTTTCATTCTTTGTAATAAAAACGGAATTGTCCTTTATTTAGCTAATGTGACGGCACTTTTGATGACTCATTCAGTTCCACCAAATATTCTGTAATGATCTGAATTACTAGATCTGTCAACTTCCTTTTGTTCACATTGTTCTATTTTCCTTCATTTAAAAAAAAAACTGTTCTTAAATGTTTGCATGATTTCATGTCTGTCACTGTAAACTCGTTCCAGTACAGTAGTCTTTTTATATATCTGAGTAGACTTATACTAATGTTGAAAATATTGGACTGATATCTTTTATTCATATTGTACTAGCATTGTTTGTGTAAAAGATTAAATAATTATTTATTCAGTACTTTTATTTAGGATCAGAGTGCAATATCAGTTCACTTTGTGAAAAGTGTTATTTAAACACAGTATATATAGTTTTTTTTACAAGGAGTTGCTAGATCTACATAACTTCTTTTGGTGTTCATTCATAGGAAGGAGTGTATTGATACATTTTTAGTGTATATATATAATATATATATATATATATATTATATATATAGAATAAGAAATGTTCTGATAACATTAACAGACAGAATTGCAATCATCAATTAGTAATCACAGGTGTTCAAATTGATGACTATTCTGTTTAGAATTGCAAATTTTACAAATTGTATCAATTTGGGATTTGGTTGTATTCTCTTTCAATTGCTACCATCATTGATTCTTGCAGATTTAGTGCCATAAACTTAAATGCCTCAATTAAATGCCACAGTTGCATCGTAAGAATCTCCCAACCCATATGTTATGATGGAACCAGGTGTTACATTGTCGTATAGAATATCAGTATTAGATGTAATTTGACCATTTCTTTTCAGTTAGGATGTGACACAAGGTCAATTTCTTAAGCAGAGTTTAACAGGTTTGAATTCAGAATATTCCTTCTCCTAGACTGGTTAAAGAGCCCAATCCACCCTACTATTTGCCCATAGCTAGAGGGAGAGTAGTTGGATTCATACTTTTCCCAAGGGTATTAGCACTATGTGCAATGCAAACAGCTTCGTCCAGGATTTGAACTCAGGTCGACAAGTTCATTTCCTATGGCTCTAACCATTACACCCACACACCTCCAACTCTGTATATTTAGCATCCAAATGATATTCTATAGAATTTTGATAAAATTCAATAAAAAGTTGATTGACTTAAAAAATATTTCTATGAATTTTTGTTAGGAAATCCATTAAAAATGTAATTGAAATCCTATAATCATTACCATCTTATTATGTAAAATCATCTGGGGGGGCCAAAAGTCGGTATCAACCAGACAGCGAGGAAGTCTATCCCCTTTTCACTAGTACTAGACCATGTAGATTGTTTTGGCATCTGAGAGGGAGCACCACACCTACCATCAGCTCCTTACTTTACCGCACAGATCCTTGTGTACTCATACACTGAGTTTGCGAGGCTGGTGTCAGACACTCTACCGACTGAGAATTATTAGGTTGAGTTAAAAGTTTTGCAATATTTTCTAACCAATTTCTAGGCTAAATGTTGGAAAACAAGGAATATTGGTGCATTTTAGTAGATTATCTTTGATGCTATTTCCTCAAACAATCGTGCAAGTAAGAGATCTACATTTTGGTATCAGTATTCATTATACCAACACACAACTTTTGCTGTTTGAGAGAATTTGATTATTTTTTTTTAAAGTTAAAAATTGACCTACCCTATTACACATGGAGTGTACCAACCACAGTGAATACCTTCCATGGTTTGAACTGGTGTGGTCACACGATATACTCGCTGAAAACTAGCATGTACCAAAATAATGCAACACTTTTGGCTCACCCTAGTAATAGATAAATCACAATTAGTAAATAAACTACAAATAATATTTCTGGGGTTGATTTTTAAGTGGGGGTTTTGTTAAGTGTATTGTTTTTTACTATTTCTCTGAATTTTTTAGATGAGGCTTTATAATTAGTATTATATGGATTATTTGGACTATTGTCCTCATCTTATTGTTATCTGTACAACGTTTCGACTGACGTGCCCTCCGGCCTTCTTTAGGTATTTCTTTTGGTCTCTGGAGCCTTCTCAAACTCAGAACCTTCTTTTTGAATTTGGAAATATTCTTGTTGTAATTGGGAGCCATCACGATCTTTGAACGCAACCTTTTATTCAATCCATTGGGGTATCCTGTTCTCATTCCGCTAACCATAGCTGGATACAAGTGTTAAGCTGTGTTAATTATTATTCTATGTTACTGTTGCCCTTGACTAAGATTGAGCCTGCAGACTAGAGATAACTGTCACTTAGAACTATCTAAACCAACACCTTTATCCACTACACTATGTATCCAATTGGATTACTTTTGGTGAGAGATTTTGCTCACTGGGTGTTTTGTCACATGTGGTTTTTGTCATACCCTCAATAAATATCCGTCACCGATATTTACTGAGTTTCTCTAATATTGATTTGTCTCCTAAGGTCACTTGGTGCTGCTTAGGCGAAAAAAAAAATTATGTTCTCAATAAAAATTGGTTGGGTAATAAAAACCAATTACTTTTAAAAAAAAGTATTCATGTTTAACAGATTCTCTGAATTACTCTACTTTAGAAAATAGCCTGAAACTTTATTCTTCGTGTTTCTTAAGACATTAAGAATTGATTTTTTTTTATCAAATAAGGAACTGGCCTCAAATGTGTACTGTTAACCTTCTCAGTTTATCTATTTCACTGGTTAAATCAAACTTAAAGGACCTAGATTCTACCATCATATGTCATTTTACATTTTTTCAGTTCAGTTAACTTCAAACCACGTATCTTTGAGAATCTGTGTTATGCCTCAAAGATATGTGGTTCAAAGTTAACTGACCTGAAAAAATGTAAAAGTTTTAAAATGAAATAACTGGTGCATTATATCTTTTATTCATTAATATATAAACACTGAAAATTTCACTAAATTTGGTTAATTCCCTGATTTTTGGTATATATATATATATATATATAATATTTTTTTTTTTAAAAAATTTTTTTTACTATTTATTAATCTTCCTTTGTTATATCTACCTATACATCTAGACCTGTTAATTATCTATCTCAGTCTCTTCACATCTATGAGTTTAATGCTGTGAATTACGTATTTCAATCTCTTCATATCTATCTGTCTGTTTAAATCTGTTAATTATCTATCTCAGTTTGTTCATATCTATCTACCTGTCTATATCTATTCATGCATATCTCAGTCTATATATCTATATATTGTATCTGTTTTAGTCTCTTCATATTCATGTCTAATTCTATTCAAAAGTCTGTCACCTTATTTCAGTCTGAATCTATATATATAATATACTGTTTGTTTTTCTGTCTGTCTGTCTGTCTGAAGTAAATTTAATATTCAGCTGAAGGAGAGATGATGTTTACCATCATTTATCACATGATAGTGTAATAAACAGGGTTACGTATGAAGTGTATGGTGGCAAGGAAAAGACAAACACAGATTTTTGTTTAAGAATGTATTAGCAAACACAAAGGTTACACGGTTGAAATTGGTGAAATGAGAAGAATGTCCGATATTCGGTGATAGTCGTTTGTGAGTGTAAGTAGTAAGGTCTACAGCGCTTGGTACGTTCAGTGTCAGTCAGTAGTAGTAGTAGTGGTGATGTATGCAGATGTCCCAGTGGTAGTGGTTGTGAAAACGTGATGTAGAGTCCAATGTAAGTTGGTTGAGTGTTGTATGTTGAAGGTAAGTTCTAGTTGATGTGGGCAGAATATCCGGCGTTAGTATTTCGTGCCGAAGTGAGTGGCAGTCGGGATTTCAGATGATTGTCACAGTAGTTTGGTTAAGAAGATGATATCAGATTCCATACTCGTCGTCCTCTTTAAGGGTGCCTCGGTAGGTCGTTCGAGGTTATGAGGTCAGTGGTAGGGGTGAGATATCTGTCGTGGTCTTGAGGTATAAAGTTTGTGTTGCCGGCTCCCCTTGTGATGTGAACTGGTCGGCTGTCTCGGATATCTCTGGTGTTGTCTTCAAGAGCCGGCTCTTAGATAGTTTTTGGTCGGTGGAAGTTGGATCAACGCAGCATCTTTTTATTTTTGCCGGGAGCGTCTCGGATTGGACGAAAATGTGAATTTGGTTTTATTTATTATTTTCAATTTCTAGGGTGCGCAGGCCTGCGTGCGCGGAGAGACGAAAATTTGTCACTTGATTTAGTGCCTCGGGCTGTTTACATCTGGTTAGCACTCCGTTCATTGCGGTGTGTGGGCGACATGCATTTGGTGACTTAGTGAATTGGGAGATATCTATATTTCTGTATATAACAATAGTTTTATTTTATGCATACAAAATTGAATGTGTTTCTCCAATGGAGAACAGAACCACAAACTCTTTCTTTGACAAGGCAGGAATACTTAACATTATACTAGTGGGTACGGGAACGCAAATGTAAATAAAATAGATTACTATAATCTCGAACCCTGCCAATTTGTTTTTAGAAAAAAAATTTACCACAAAATAATCCTTTACAAAACATACATATGTATAAATATGTATATATATATATATATATATATATATATATATTGTGTTATGCTAGATATTGTTATATTATTTATTCATTATTTGTTATATTTGGTTTGTTTTGTTTTACGCATATCAACCTCGGTGGGTCATTTAATGCCGACAAAGTTGTGAAATAAATCCATTCTTAATGCATAATACAATTTTGTTTATCAACTCATGTTTTTCTATTTAACCCATAGATGGGACCCTGACAGTACTACCACTATGGGTCAGAGTGGACCAGGGAGCAATGGTGATGAAAGGTTGCTCCACATTCCCCAAACCTCCAAAACTGAAACCTCACCATCAGATAGAGTTTAACGTCATTCCCAGACATGTAGACCCGCAGTCACCGCCTTCTAGCACCCATATGATAAAAAGGGGTTGGGGCTTGCCATAAGGGCAATAGGGTTGGGAAAATTATATAGGTGCTAGGGCTTGACGTGACCAGCCGATTGATCGGAGGTGATCTCCTGATTTGTTATATTACTCATTATATTATTCATTGTTATAATATTTATGTTTATTTTATATTATAGAGTTGGCATGAAATAACCCACAGGGTTGACATGCCATTAAAACAAACCAAACCAAACCATAGATCATATCAAGCTACTACAACTGGCTACTCTTCATAGAGTTTGCTTACAAGTTTGAAAAGCAAGAACTTCTCTAATTCTCTGGCAAATGTTGAGCTATTAATCTATCCATTTCAGTCTTTGTCATGAAAGAACTGTGTCTTCTATTTATATATATATATACATAAAGCTTTATTCAATCTTCAAATATAAGGCACCCAGTGAGAAACAAATTTACTTCAGTAGTAATGGTCTGTGCAACTCTGCTCCTAACCATGGCATAATATAAAATCTATTTTTCATATCTATATCAGGAGACTGGACTCTTTAAACTTGGTTAGACAACCAGTTTAGAAGAAGTAAAACTCTGAATTCAAACCTGTTAAACTCAACATGAAATTAAGCTGGTGTCATATCCAACTCATGTGCACAGGGTGGTAAATGTCTTCATTTCTATCTGCATATCAATTTGGTCATTTGCTTGATTAGATATCTGCTCATTTCTCCCAAACACCAGTATGTGGGGTTCATGTATAAGCCAAGGTCATGAATGCTGATTTTCAAGGAAGGTAGATTTTTCCTAACCTGAAGATTAATTCAACTCAATTTCTTAAGCTTCATCATCATTATCAACTCATGCCAACAGCATGGATTCCCATGACTCCTCCACTCACTATCTGTCCTTATTATTCATCACTTAGGGACCGGGTTAGCTCAGTCGGTAGAGCGTTCGGCTAGAAACCACAAGGTTCCTGGTTCGATACCGGTCCCCGCCAACTCAGCGTGTGAGTAGCAGAGGATCTGTGCGGTAAAGTAAGGAGCTGATGGTAGGTGTGGCACTCCACCTCAGATGCTAAAACAATCTCCTTGGTCTAGCGCTATTGAAAAGGGATAGACTCCCTTGCTGTCTGGCTGATACCGACTTTAGGCCGCCCCGTCGAATTTACTTTTTATTTGTCCTCTAAATGGCATCCTATGCAACGTGAGTTTTTGTTGGTCAGCCAATACTGGTGTGTCCATGTGTAGGTGTCATTGGAGAACACAGCTTATGAGTTTGTCCTTGCTTCTCCAGCAGTGTCCAACATGTCTCTCAAGGATGGTTTGCAAGATATGGGGTTGGGTAACTGAATGTATAGATTCTAATGTGCTTCTTCCAGGATTTGTTTAAAACTATACATAGCAGCCTTCCCATCTAGCTTTTGTTCAAGTGTTTTGTTAGGGTCCAAGTGTTGAAGCTATACAGTAGTACTAACAAGTTATAGCTTTGAAGAATTTATGTATTATTTTATCAGAGAGATCAGATTTCCATACAGACAATGATCTGCCAATAGTAGTTCATGCATTTACCTCAATAGTCACTATATTTATGTGCTTGTAAAACTTTTAATACATCCAAACTAGATTTTAAAAGATATAAATATGAATAGAAAATCTGTATCATCTGGATTCTTCTGACTATTGTCCTCATCTTTATTGTTATCTGCACAATGTTTTGGCCTATGTGCCCTCCGGCCTTCTTCGGGTATTTCTTGTCGGACTCAGAAGCTTTCTCGACCTCGGAACCTTGTTTTCGAACTTAGGAGCCTTCTCAAACTCGGAACCTTCTTTTATGAACTTGGGAACCTTCCTGTTGTAATCGGGAGCCATCACAGAACTTTGAACCCAACCCTTTATTCAATCCAGGAGCTTTCTCGAACTTGGGAACCTTGTTTTCAATCTCAGGAGCCTTCTCAAATTGGGAGCCTTCTGAACTCAGGAACCTTCTTTTTGAACACGGAACCTTCTTGTCGTAATCAGGAGCCATTACAGAACTTTGAACTCAAACCTTTATTCAATCCATTGTACAGATAACAATAAAGAAGAGGACAATAGTCCACATAATCCAGATGATACAAATTATCAAGCCTCATCTAAAAAATTCAGAGAAATAGATAGAAAATCTATGTGTTTATTTTATGTATCATATTACATCCTGTTATAAGTTGATATAACTGCTGTCATATTCTGTTGGTGTAACATCATATCCCTGTTGAATTCCCTATGGGGTTTGTATTTATCCCTTCATATGCAAATGATCCATCCAAAATCCTCCTCACTGATTGGCCAACACCTGAGGCTAATTTGACTCAGCCCTAGCTCATCCATATTTAAATATGTCAATAACAGTTTCCTTACCTGATTATCCCAACAAAAACTTTTGTATTTGAAAGATGTGTTTATACAATCTAGTATATTCTGGAATGAAAAAGAAAAAAAAATAGAGGAGAAAAATAAATTCGACTTGTTGAAGAGAGGGGGGGGGTCAACAATGTTGTCACCGTCACAAAATCTATAGCACAAAAAATCCGTCGTCATCGTAAAATCACCAACTCAAATATCTTCAGCAGCTGAAAAATCGCAACTCGACTCCTGTCGTCACCCCACTTCTATTTATACTAATTTCTCCTCAACATCCGGGTGTCTGCGCCCCACACACGAGATTCTCGAGCCAAACCTGGCCGCCGGAATCATCATAGCCATCATCCGGCACCTGGCACTTACATCCGGACTGTAGCTTCTCAACTTTGGTGACAATGTTTGCATTCTGAAGGAAGCAGGTTCGATTCTACAGTCCTACATGTCAGGCAAAGCCTAGTCCGCTTCCTTCGAGAATACGGCAGGCCTTGACGTTCGCCACTCACCTCGTGTTCTCTGTCACACATATATAGAAAAGTAACACATAAATGTGAGAAATAGAGTTGTGAGGATGATGTATAAAAATAAATGTGATCCTTATGTTAATCTTTTATATTACCAGCATTCCCTAGGTGCACTAATGTCACATAATTATTAGATTCCTAATATTTATGTATAGTAGTGTAGAAACCAAAATGGCTGTTATAAGTTCAGCCGGTGGCCTTGAAGGATTGAATGATAAGGCTTGATCTCAGTCCTGATCCTTCTGGTGGATACCGTGAGAATCGGTGGAGAAGACCCTCTTCCGGTTTTGATTAGAAAGAGATGTTTTAGTGAGATCGGCCAAAGCCACGACGGTGGTAAGTCATGTTATGCACGGTGCCGACTCAATCTACACAGGTAGTCTGGTGGGGATTTCAGAATAAAATATGATCTAAGTTAAATTGAAGTCTTGTGTTATTATCTAAAAACTACCAATGACACAGGGCTTCTGATAAAGAGAAATCCCCAATGGAAGACCAGACACGAAGTCCCCAAGACGAAGTCCAGACTCTAGAAGAGACGCTAGAAGAATAGAAGTAAGAAAGTAAAGAAAGAGAGTATACAACACTAAGTGTAACAGTTATTGTCTTCAGAAATGAAATCAGTGACCTGAGTTCAAGTCCTGAACGAGGCTGTCCACATTTCACATCGTGCTAATATCCTTGATAAAAAGCATGAATCTCACTGTGCTCTCCTCATATCTTGATAGTCAGGCTCTTTATCCTTGTTTAGGCAACCAGTCTAAGAGAAGGAAATCTCTGCCTTCAAACCAGATTTACTCCCCATAAAAATCAACCTTGTGTCACATCCTGTCCAAGGTTGGGTAAATACATACCCAGCATTTCTCAAATCTCTTGAAATCATTCTAGAAAATAAAAAGATCTTCTTTTTTTTCTTCTTGAGGAAACCAGTTATTGCATTAAGTTTTCTAAATTTCTAGAATTAGTTAACATAGTGACTGCATATGTATACTAAAAATCAATAATATAACAAGTGTAGTTTTTTTTAAGGAATTAATACCAGAGCAGTAGCTGTTCTGTCTGGAACGTCAGAGATCTTTAAATGCAGCAATATTTACAGCATTGCCAATTTATCGGACCATATGACCGTTAGGCAACCCTTTTTGATCTTGATTAAGAAAGGACATGTTTTTCATTTATACCGTCAATATCCGGTTGTTTATTAGGGGTTAAAGTTGGGGTTTAGGGTTTGGGTTAGTTTTATAATTTAAAAAAAAAAAGAATCTAAAAATCATCTGTTAAAACAACCGGATATTGACGGTGTAAATGAAAAACATGTCCTTTCTTAATCGAGATCAAAAAGGGATGCCTAAGGTCATATGGTCCATTTATCCTCTCACTTTGTTGCAGACTTTTTGACTAAATCTGCAAGAATAACTTTTTCTTGTTTTTCAATATTTCACAAAATTTTTGTTATTATCCACTTTATGGATCAGTCCTGCAATGACAAAAAATGAAGTCAGTTTATGACATTAGATAGACTAGCAAAAATATACAGTCTAGTCTGCAAGTATCTAAATTTTGATGTCATGAAATATTATATTAAATTTGAAAGGCTAATGAAACTAAATAAGAATGCAGATAAAAAGATTTGAAATAGAGATGGGTATAATCAAAAAAAATAGAACAACTGAAACATACTTATCCATCACTCCTGTCTTTCATTTTCTAAATTTTCCTAATTTAACTATTTAGTTAAAATAGAAAGTAAAGAATAAAATTACAGTTATTTCTTCTTGTTAATGGATTTCTTTTAAGATTTGTCCCCAAGATTTTTGCTTATATTCATTAAGATAAAACCAAAGAATTAGAAATCAATAATACTAAGCACATATTTATTAAAATCAAATTTTTGATATCAATATGCAAATTAACCTTCCCATTCACACTGTAAACTTCTATTTTGTTTATATATAAATACAACTGCATGTTGTTATTAGTATGTAGACCTGCCCAATGGGCTGGGGATCCAGTGGCTTCGGCCCTGGATCTTTACAAGTTAATAGCGTCGATCCCAGGGGTTATTGCCCCAGGCAATACCTGCCCCCTCGATTTAAAGGGGCAGGGCTGGGTTTATTGCCCAGCACCTGAGGTGCCCCCCTTGAGGGGGAATGCTGACGGGATCGACACATTTTTTTCACCTACCACCCATGAGCTTCGGCTTGTGGGTGGGCCCACATAAAAATGTCCTTGTGTCATGCTCTCATATGTGGGATGAGAGGCAAATACCTGTAGATATGGTCAACATATCTAAGTCCTGTTTCAACCAGGGTTCCAGTGAACTTCGGCTGCTGGACCTTACAAGTTAATAGTGTTGATCCCAGGGCTATCCCCCCAGGCAACACTTGCTCCCTCGATTTAAAGGGCGGGCTGGGTTTATTTGAGGGGAAAGCCGATGGGATCAACACAATTTTTCCACCTATGAGTCTAGGCTTGTGGTGGTCCCATATTAATAGGGCCTTGTGCCTAACCTGTACAAGTGGGGTACGAGTAAATATCTCTAACTCCGGTTTCGACCGGGGGTCCAGTGAACTTTGGCTGCTGGACCTTACAAGATAGCATTGTTGATCCTAGGGAGCCATCCCTCCAGGCAACACCTGCCCCCTTGGTTTAAAGCGGCAGGGCTGGTTTATTGCCCAGTGTTTGAGGCGCCCCCTTGAGGGGAATGCCAATGGGATCAACGCATTTTTTGCACCTCCACCATGAGTCTCAGCTTGTGAGTGTCCCACATTGATAGGGCCTTGTGCCTAACCCATACATGTGGGGTATGTGGTAAATATCCTAGTATGTAGATATGGTCAACAGTATCAATAATGTAAAACAATTTCGTTAATAATTGAGGATTGAATAAAAATAAAATCATGGAGAATGTGGTGTAAATAACTAATGGAATTGTGACTTGAGTAGTAATATAGTTTCGGTTACAGACAGACAAACTCACAATCTCCATTATAATAAGAATCAGCATTGGTTGATGTGTGTAGGTGTTGTATATTGAACAAACGAAATAGGAATTCCGGTTAAATTAAACGAAGAAAAGACAAAAAAAAAATGACAAAGGACTTTTTCCCGTTAAGAGCGAACAAAGAAGTTAAAAAACGGGAGAGAGGGTTTCCGGGCAAGGAAGCAGGGAGAAAGATAAAGAAATATATAACAATGTCCATTATCAGATCAAAAGATAAAGATGCGGAGGCGTATCTATCAATGTAAAGGCGAGAAGATTCGAGCCGACACACAGAGATTCGGCCGGCAGCCAAAAAGGACACTTCACGTCTCCCATCAGTAAATACCCTCAGGCACTCATTGTGAACACTGCGCTCTTTGCCAGCCACCGGCATTTTCATTGTGAAGCTCTGCGCCTTTACCACCCACACACGAAGAAAAATAAAGAAGGGTCCTCTCTTTGTATATACGTATCTGTTGTTTATTGAAGTCCAGTAGTTGGTAGTAGCTGACTACTACATACCCGCAATGACTACTGACTTATATGATTTAGAGTAGCAAAGAAGCCAGTACGTAGGGATAACATATTAGAATGATAGTAATGTAATAAATATAAGTAATTTGTTATATATTGAACTGTTAGTCAATTAGTCATAGTTATTAATAACTAAACAAGTGATAATGTCAATGTTAAGTCTAAAGTCAAATACTAATAGTTCTACCAAGATTAAAGATTGAAGTTAAAATACTTACTGCCAGCTGTTACAAAATATATAGTCACAGATTAGGGGAATTTAATTCTCTTATTCCAAACAAGATTAGTTTTAAAAATGTTTTATAATTTGCTTGAAGCATCGTGTTTATATTGGTTTGGTGGTTGGTTTTGAAGGTTATCACAATGCAAGTGTAAAGAAAAATAAGGTAACTATGGTGTTGTTAATTAACATGTGATTTATTCTTAATATTTTGAGATAAAGTCTCTTCAACATGTTTATTTAGTATTGAACAATTCTAACGTGAACTAAATAAATAGACATTTATTGTCTTACTTCAAAAGATTATAATGATATAATGTATTATTTCTCTGAACTTTGAGATGAGGCTTGATAATTTGTATTATTTGGATTATTCGGACTATAGACTGATTTTATAATAGAAATGTATTGAAATTGATTTTACTATAGAAATGCATGAGACTGATTTTACTATAAAAATGCATTGAGACTAATTTTACTATAAAAATGCATTGAGATTTTTGTTTATGTCTTATATCTTCCAAATTATATGTGTGTGGGGGTGGGTGGGTTATGTGTGCGTTTGTGTGCATGTGTGTGTGTGTGTGTTCAACAATGCCTGATTATCATTCCAGGTTTGGCTTAGTTATGTTCATATAATTGGTTATCAGGTTTCAAAGTGATTCAGAAAAAAATCCACAATTATTAAGAAATGAAAGTGTTTGTAATTTTCATGTGAGAGAGACAGAGATTTAAAAAAACAAAAAAACAACTCATATATAAATGTTGTTAAATAAAATTTAATAATTTGTTATCTATCCCAACCAGTTCAGAACCACTGTATGTATGTATGTATGTATGTATATATATGTATAGATAGATATACATATATTTTAGTTATCTTAACCAATAATTCGGCCACAACGATTATTGAAAAAAACTCTATATATATATATATATATATATATACATATAATATATATATATATATTCAGTATACTAATCCTATTAGTAAACCCTTGGGGTAATGAAAAAAAGGCAAATAATTTGTTAGTAGAAATATACTACAAAACTTTGCCTGGGAAAAAAATTTAAAAAAGAAAACACCAAGAAAATAATCAATTAACACCATAACACTTGGCCAAAAGAAAATAATATATATATATATATATATATAAGCTGCTAGGATTGTGTTAAACAAAAATGTCAGATTCTTTCCCTGATGAGCTAGTAAGTGAAACTATTAGTTGGTATATGTGACTTATTAGGATTAACATTAATATATATATATTCCTTCATTTTAGTTTTTATTCTGCTCTCCAGGCCAGTATTAAGCATTTTGGGGATTTATAGATTTTTATAACAATTTGTTTATTCCATAATATATATATATATGTGTGTGTGTGTGTGTGTGTGAATTTAAAAACAAAACACACATAAACATTGGTAACTAAATTTTTATAATTTTTTTATTAATCCTGGCCAGTTTTAATTTTAAGTCATCATCAGGAGTTTTTTTTTATTTCAAGACTTATCATTTCAAGATTGATGCATATGAACATTAGACTTACTTTCTGAATTCAGGAAACTCAAACGTTTTAGCAACATTTAATACAATAATAGTAGATTAAAATATTCTTTTTAGTATCTACCATGTTTGAACTGATATATTGGTGATTTACTTATTTGCTTAGCTGTTACCTATGGCTTTAATCCGAGAAGTGAGACCAGTAACAATTTTTTTTCAAATGAGCCTGAACATATGTTAATGTGGAAAGGACATGCACAGCATTGTCCTTTTAACTGCCAACTGGTCTCAATAAAGGGACGGCATGACAATTCTTTACTGATGTCAAGGAAAAAAACAAATACATTTAATGACGTATACAGGAAATAATCTTAAGAAATTCAAAAATCCTCAAAGAATTATAAGCAATTCAAAGAAATGAAGATATTGAAGTCAGTCAGTCAGTCAGTCTACTATTGGTTTGAACAATGTGACTGGGCACAACTGAATCAGTGTCAAGACAACTGGTACTTATGGGAATTCAGAACAGTCCACTCATGCATTTGGGTGATTCCATTCCCTGAGTCCTGATTGGCTGCTTGGTTTGTATGATCCTCTGAGGCTCCATAAATCCTGCCATTTTGCAGTAGTCTTAGCAGCAAACCAGAAACGTATTTCAGTTACAACTGCTTGCTATCTTGTCTTGCCAATTCGACGGTAATTGGACTTAGTATTATTCCCCCAGAGAACATTCTTATTAGAAAGTAAAGGAACAAAACAAGATGTTTGGAGAGCCTGAATTATCATGTGACCAATAGACATGTGATGCGGGAAGTTATACCCACAATCCACTAGAAGATAATTATGTTTGTCTCCCTATAACATAAATATTCACATTTCAATCATTCTTTACAAAAATAAAAATTATCAGATGCCCTACAATTTAGTTTGAGCAGAGTTAGGGCGGGGGGCATGGGTTCATGTCTATTCCAATGTTATTAGCACGAAGGGAAATTCAGACAGCTCAGCCTGAGATTTGAATTCGGACCCCACAACTATAACAGTTACACTAAGTGCACCTCATAGTGGGCGTAAAAGTCAATATTAGAGGAAACGGACTTGGCTAGCCGAGTTTGAATCCTGGACGAGACTTCAACCAATAACCTTGGGAAATAAAGCAATCTCATCTCCCCTACCATAGCTATGGGTAAATAGTAGGACAGACTGGACTCTTTAACAGGTTATTTTTTATAAGTCTAACATGATCAAAGGGGAACCACTTTTGACTTATAAATTATTTATTTATTGATCTACTAGGAAAAAAAAAGACGGGGTTAGGATTAGGGTTTAGGGTTAGTTTAATGGGAAAATAAATAGATAATTTATCAGTTAAAAGTGGTTCCCCTATGATCATGTTAGACTTATAGGAAATAACCCTTTAATATTCATATAGCAATGGGTCTAGAAGGGAATGTTTTAGGGGTCTAGGTTATTCCCTTCTTAGTCAAGATAATAACTTTTTAGAACCACTGCCAAGTCATTTTGTGTGTAAAAGAATGGGAAGAGTCTGATTTTCCATCAAATACAATAACATCTGCATGTATTCATGCTTCAAAAATTATCTAGACCAAATGTTAAATGATATAAATTCAGCAGTTGGATCACCAGCTTGAGTGAATTTTCTTTTTTGTTTTGTTTTTTTTTCAAGTATTTATTACAGAGTAAGTCCCATGGGATCTTGTATCAAATTTGACACCATCCATTAAGTATCTGCGAGTCTAGTTCTGTATTTATGAAGATTTTTTTTTTTTTTTTTTTTTCAAACATTATGGTTAAATCTTTTAGATGAACAATGAAATACAGAGCTTAAAAAGACGAGTCCATTTCCTACAACTTTAACCATTAAACCAAGTGCCTGTGTAACAATAATCATATAACAATAATTATTATACCACCCACATATCCACAAAACAAAATCCCCGTGAAACCTTTTAGAAGATGAACAGACAGGTATAATTTTGCTTAGTTGGCCATTATGATGTCAGAAAAAGGAAAAATAATTCTTATGGACCCAAGTGTACAGTTTTATGTGAGCAGCCTAAGAAGAGAAGATTTAAAGGACACTGGATGCAGGAAGTAAAGATATTATTTCTACTGTCACCAGATAATATTGATTTTAGACTCTCTATCACCACAATTGTTTCTATGTATGTATTGTTGTCATTTTACTGGTATTATGTTCGGTATAATATAATCAGTTGTAAATATATTTATGTTCATATTCTCTCTTGGAAAATATAAACATAAGTAAGCAAATAAACAAATTTATAGGTTATCAATCTATTATTATACTAAAGCTGAACAAATCAATTTTTGTCTCCAAAAAGCTTTTTTACTGTTTAGTTTAATTACATAAAAAGTTATACTAAAATATTCCTTAGTTTTAGAATTGAGTTATGTTTTTAAAAAATCCATTTTAATTGGTTTAATTAGTCATAATTTGCACTTAAGTCAAAAACTGACCGTCTCAATTGACATATTGCCTGTCATTTTCACATTCTCTATGTATATCTTGATTACCTCCTCATTATATATGTAGTTCCTCAGAGAGAGAGAGAGAGAGAGAGAGAGAGAGAGAGAGAGAGAGAGAGATGTTGGAGAGTCATGAAACGTATTTGTATGTTACATTTCATAAACAGCCCGCCAGGCCAACATCTTCATTCTTAATAAATTTGAATTATGTTAAACATTTCCTTTCTTAGAAATCTTACAAATGATTTTAATGTTTTTGTATTTTTAAAAATTCTCCGGTTGTATTTATTTATTTATTTTTTTGATTTAATTCACTTTGCAAACTCACTTTTCCCTAATCCCAATGGGTCACGTTTTGTCTAGTATTTTATTATGATGGATACTCGATGTCTGTCTGTCTGTAATCGAAAATCTTTAATACATAGAATAAATCTTATTTTTAACAATGTCTCTATGAAAATCTGGGTTAGATTTTCTTTAAAACAGCCCATGTTATTAATGCATGTATCTGCTCATGTATTAATGCAATTATCTGCTCATGATCTCAGTTTGTTATATACCATATATAAAGGTTTACATAATATATGTTGTGGTTAATTTGTATACTGGTTTTAACAAAACCTGATTTGATAAATAATTACTTGGTATTATTGATCATTAATATTATTGTTTTATTTTCCAGTGTATTAAAATCAATCCTATGAATGATTCTATGTAGAAATCAATTTAAATATAATTAAAATAAATGTAATCTTTTTATATGCATTTTTATTTAATCTCGTTAGTCTTTCTAATTTTAATATACAGGGTGTCCATAAAGTCTGTGTCCACTTTAAAGAATTCATAACTTTAAAGTGCTCATAGACTTTGTGGACATCCTGTATTTCATTTCATTAAAACTTCAATACTTACACCCGGAAGGTGTATATTCTTGTTTGTCTCATTAAAAAAAACATGATAGTTAACTGATTGTTAATATTCTTAATAGTTTCATGTTCATTCACGAAAAAATGACCCAAGTATAAAAAGGACTGAAAAATTCATCAATACACATGGTGCACTTATAAACCTGTTTTTCAATCTTATTTTCCTGTTTCAAGTGATTTTCTTTCATACACATGGACATAAATATGTTAATGGGTGTGTCATGGGTGTGTCATGGAGTCTGTATATCTATTGGTTTGTCTCTTGATTTTTGTATCCCTCCCCCCACTTCATAGTTTCTCTTTGTTCTTATTTCCCTTTCTCTGCTCATGATCTCAGTGTGTTTCTATCTGTCTATGTTAGTTGATAAATATATCTCAGTCTATTCATCTTTCATCCCCTCTCACTCTCTCTTTCTCTCTCTCTCTCTCTCTCTCTCTATATATATATATATATATATATATATATATATATATACACACACCAACCCCTCGCACGAGCAGGATGTGACACAAGGTCAATTTCTTAAGTGGAGTTTAACAGGTTTGAATTCAGAGTTCTCCTTCTCCTAGACTGGTTACCTAGCCATGGTTAAAGAGCACAGTCTACCCTGCTATTTACTCTGATACTTCCCAGACATACTCGTCCTTCGGGCGGGGGTCCAGTGTGCTTCGGCCACTGGATCAGGGTAAAGTACAAATAATACCCAATCCCAGGGCTTTCCCCCCAGGCAATACCTGCCCCCTTGATTTAAAGGGGCAGGGCTGGGTTTATTGCCCAGCGCCTGAGGCCCCCCATCTTGAGGGGGAATGCCGAGGGGATCGACACAATTTTTGTTCTTTCCCACCCATGAGCTTCGGCTTATGGGTGGGCCCACATTAAAACGAGGCCTTGTGCCCAGTCCATACAAGTGGGGTATGGACAAATATTCCCTGCTATTTACCCATAGCTGAAGGGAGAATTAGATTTATACCTTTTCCATGGGTATTAGTGCCATGTGAAAATACAAACAGCTTCGTCCAGGAATTGAAATCAGGTTGACAAGTCTATTTCCTACAACTCTAACCATTAGACCATGCACCTCAACTTGATCTATCTATTTCAGCCTGTTTTTAATATAGTCAGAAACTTGAAAGTTGTCACTTGATCCCAGGTGGTTACAGAAGTTGACAAACAGGCATTTATATTGTGATACCTATATCTATTAATTATGGAGATTTGGTATCTATTTGTCTGTAATCTAAACTACATTACTGCTTACATCACAGTCATTTCAGAAATTAAGTAAATTAATCAATAAGTATTTAATCTATTGTCAATATTATTAATACATATAATAAATTTTATTTTATTAATGATGTCTCTCTAAAAATCTTTGTTAGATTTGCCTCAAAACAGCCCATGTTATTAGTGCATTTAAAATCCTCCAATGTGTCTTATATATCACTAAGAAATAAAGGTTTACATAATATATGGGGTGGTTAATTTGTATACTGGTTTTAACAAAACCGGGTTTAATAAATAATTACTTGGTATTATTGATCTGTAATATTATTGTTTTATTATCCAACGTATTAAAATCAATCCTATGAATGTTTTTTTATATGAAAAACAATTAAAATATAATTAGAATAAGTGTAATCTTTTTATATGCATACTTATTTGATTTTGTAATCTAATTTAATATATTCATTAGATTAAAACTGATATATCCAGGGTAAGGTATATATTAGTAAAAGTTGTAGGGAGGTGTACTCGCAGGTAAGTATAAAGCTGGTACGTCGCAGTAATAGTAGTATGTCAGAGTAGTCAGCATAGTAGTAACAGGCGATTGTACCACTACAGTGTTAAGTATTTATGGTGGACACTAACCAATCAGATTACTGTGAGGGGGGTACCTAGGTATATGCATATTCATTACATCATAAACTTAAATACTTATGCCCAGAGGGCACATATTCTTGCTAGTCTATTTAATATTTTGAGTTAATCAGGTATCTCTGTCTAAAATTTATACTTTTCCACAATATTCCTTTTAGTCTCCTGGTGAAATTGCAGAGATTTTACACAAAAGAACTGCGTGTTAGATGTCACTTGCTTGTTCAGAATGTCCACAATTTTGTTTTAACACAAAAGAACAGATTGAATTGAAAAGTTTTGTGTGTTTTTTATAATGGAAACATTTTTTATGTTTTTCTGGATTTTTCTGGATTTTTCATTGGAAATTTTTAAATTCTGACCTTTTGAAGTTGATTGCCACAGTGTAATTATTTGGGTTTTTTTTTTCTGTACCTTTTTCATTTTCATTTCATTTAATGTTTGCAGGATTTCTCAAAGTTGATCTTTATATGGATAGATTAATTTTTTTTGTAAAAAAAAAACCCAGATTATTTCAATTGTAACTATTTCATACATACAAACCCGTTCAATTAACAGGAATAGGGGCCGGGTTAGCTCAGTCAGTAGAGCGTTCGGCTAGTAACCACAAGGTTTCTAGTTCGATACCGGTCCCCACCAATTCAGCGTTTGAGTAGCACAGGGATCTGTGCGGTAAAGTAAGGAGCTGATGGTAGGTGTGGCGCTCCACCTCAGATGCTAAAAAACAATCTCTTTGGTCTAGCGCTATTGAAAAGGGGATAGACTCCCTCGCTGACTAGCTGGTACCGACTTTAGGCCGCCCGTCGACTTTACTTTTACTTATATATATATTATATATTATTATTTATATTTTGCTTGAAGGCAATTACAATGCGTATATCGTATGAAATTCGATAATTATAGAAAATAACCATGACAAGTGAATTTAGCAAACGATCATGATGCTAGAACATTGTACAGTCTGTTTCAACTTTATTAAGTCTCATCAGCTAAATCATACTAATGATTTGCCTTCAAGCAAAAATATAAGTAATAGTATATACTTTATTCAACAATGCTTCTAAAAACAAACATCCAAAAAATTATATATATATATATATATATATATGTTTGGGATATGCCTGACTAAACAGTGCTGGGTAGCATCGTCAGTGATGTTATTAACTGGTTTCATTGGGGTTCGGATCTTCCAGCATAATACCCCCCTCATCAGTTAGACCCCATTAGAGATGATCAAACCCTAATGCGCTACCCGTTTGTTCAACGCCAACAGAAAAAATGGCTTTAAATAGAGTATGCTAACACAGACATCAGCCTCTGTACATCTGGTTGGTTAATTCTACTACATACACTAGACAAAATGTAACCCATTGGATCACCCATTGAGCTCTGGATAGATAATTGGGATTAGGGAAAGTGAGTTTGCAAAGCGAATTAAATTCTTTTTAAAATGAATACATATTGAGAATTTTTTTTAAAATATTAAAATCGTTTTGTAAGATTTTTAAGAAAGGAAACATTTAACCTAATTTAAATTTATTAAGAGCAAAGAGAAAAAGCACACAGAAAACAGAGAGATAAAGAGAGAGAGATATACATAGCAATAGCATTATCTTTACAGATCACTGCCATCCCTCACAATTCTATAATCCCACCACCAGAACCTTTCCTCTCATGCGCCCTCAAATGACTCATCAAACCCGCTGCAGATCCTCAAAGTTTGATGCAAATATGCCATAGAAAGGACGTCCTTCTCATTGTATCAGATGATAAAATTTTATGCTTATGCACCACCATAGGATGCATGCATACATATTGATCACAACGTCTTGTCAGGCGACTGCCACTCCTTCATTCATTGTCCGTTTGTGGGCTCGTTCATGACTTTTCAACCCTGCCAAAGTCTTGCATATCTTAGAGCATATCTGGCACACATAACGAACGGTGTTGACTGAGTCAACAGGTGTTGTATTCTCATAACTGTCCTCATGTTGGGAATCAGAGTGTGGCATGGTAGAGACAACAATTGTAGTCTGGTAGCTCTCATGTTATTCATGTGATTGACCAAGCCTGCCTTTGACAACAGGGCCCGGTCACACTCCTCACAGATCCACACATCACCAGAATTGGCTGGTAGAGTTTCACGTTTTGGTACACTCTGCTGAGTTTTGCTTGGTCCACCCTTGCAGCTTCAAACAGTTCTGCACCCCTATATATCGCAGCTCTCCATTGCCAATGATCAGATGTTAGTGACTCCCAATTATCGACGGAATACCAAAGCACACTAGACACTCCTTCACACTGTCATGAAACCGTTTTTTGGCTTGTGTTGTGGTCTTTTACATGCATACATACATACATACATACATGCATGCAACATACAGAGAATCAGAAACTTAGAGAAACATTGAGACAGAGAGAAATAGACAAACATAGAAAGAAGGATACAAAATAAAATATAAAGCAATAGAAAGAGAAACATACAGAGAACCATTGTGATGGATAGATAAATAGAGAGAAACAGTGATAGATGCTTAAGAGAAACATAGAAATAGAAAGAAATATAGAAAGAAAAGGTAGACAGACAGTTTCCACTTTAAGAGGTGTGTTCAAAAAGTATGGAAACTGAAGCCGAGACAAAAGTGAACAATGAAATGTTCATTTTCTTAAAAATAGTCTCCTTCATATTCAGCACACTTCTTCTTCCAACAAGTTTTTCCATTGGTCAATGCAACTAAAACTCTTCTTTTGATCTGGTGTGAATGGCTTCACCATTGTATTTCTTTTAATGTCCTCCATCTCCTCAAATTTCACCCTTGAGATGAATTTTCAGTTTAGGAAACAAGAAAAGATTCAATGGAGCTAGGTTTGCACAATGTGGAAGGTGTTGCACTTGCACTTGCACAAGCCCGTGTTTCATCAGAAACTTCTGTTCAAAAGTATTGAGATTTGCCTCAATTTTTTTTCAAATTGACATCATCTAGATTTCAACTAGGCATATTAATCTTTTATGATTTACATGAGATTTTTACATTGACCTGATGTTATTCTTGTGTACAGAGAAATTATAATAATCAAAAATATTCAAGTTTAGCACCTAAGGATTTTTTTTACCAATTTTATTCATAAGATAGAAACTATGTTATATATAACTAGCAAATGTATGCACCCTCCGGGTGCAAGTATTTAAGTTTGAATATAATAAAATATCATATTAAATTAGAAAGGCTAATGAAACTGAATAAGAATGTAGATAAAAAAAAGATTTGGAACAGAGGGGGTATGATTGAAAAATAGAACAACTTTGAAACTAACTCTTCCATCATTTTCCGTTACTCCCGTATTTCATTGGTAAATTTTCCTAATTTAACTGTTTAGTTAAAAAAGGAAGTAAAGAATAATATTAGTTATTTCTTCTTGTTAGGGATTTCTTTTAAGATTTATTGAAGAGATTTTTGCTCATATTCATTAAGATAAAACCAAACAATTAGAAATCAATAATACTAAGCATATATTTATTGAAATCAAATTTTTAAGATCAATATGCAAATTAGCCTTCCCATTCACACTGTAAACTGTTATTTTGTTGTATATATAAATACAATTGCATGTTAGTAGTATGTAGATATGGTCAACAGTGGCTTCGGCCCTGGACCTTGATTAATATAGCGTCGATCCCAGGGGGCCATCCCCCAGGCAACACCTGCCCCCTTATTTAAAGGGGCAGGCTGGTTTATTGCCCAGTGCCTGAGGCGCCCCCCTTGAGGGGGAATGCCGACGGGATTGACGCAATTTTTCACCTGCCACTCCATGAGCTTTGGCTTGTGGGTGGTCCCACGTTAATAGGGACTTTGTGCCTGACCCGTACAAGTGGGGTACGCGATAAATACTATGTAGATATGGTCAACAGTATAAGTAATGTAAAACAATTTTACTAATAATTGAGGTATAGATAAAAATAAAATCATGGTAAATGTGATGTAAATAACAAAGAGAATTGTGACTTGTATAGTAATATAGTTTCGGTTACAGACAGACAAACCCACAATCTCCATTATAATAAGATGTGTAGAACAACTATGATATATGCACTTCTTTTAGGTAAGTATTTACATATATCTAAAAATATAGTTAGACATTTTTGCATATAACTGCACACATATATAATGATTGAGTGGGGATTCTGGTGACTAAGTGGTCCCATGGCATGCCACACTTCACCTCAGCCCTTTCTTGGGTGGACAGAGAGGTGCCACCCAATCCATTGGCTGGCTGTATTTTTAAAATTACTCTTATGGCAAACACCCACTACTTTTTATCAGAAGGGTGCTAGAAGGTATTGGCTGAGGGTCAAAAACAAGTATATGTCAATACACATGAACTTATTGAAAATTATTTCTACCATTTTATTAATACACAGGAAATTAAACAAATCATATATATATATATATATATGAAGGATGGTGGATGGTTTAGGATCCGACGATATGCTGTAGATAGAAGGAAAGTGGTCAAGAAATGATCAACTCAAAACAAGTCACAGGGTGGTACGTTTCGATCGGCTGAGAAAGTCTGTGCATACAGACGAAACGTACCACCCTGTGACTTGTTTTGAGTTGATCATTTCTTGACCACTTTCCTTCTATCTACAGCATATATATATATATATATATTATTTAGAATATAAATTTATTTCAACATATTATCTCTTCAGTCTTATCTTTGTTATTTGTTTTTAAGACATCACACCAGTCTCACTGGTGTGATTTCCCGTTTTCTTTATATTTTGCTGTGCTATTTCCACCTATATATATATATATGTGTGTGTGTGTGTGTGTGTGTGTATGGCATTAAATAACCCACAGAGATTGATATGCCATTAAATACAAACCAAATAGAATATGGGAAATCAATGGCAGGAACAGAAAGATGTCTGTCTTTAAAAAAACTCCATTAGAATTCTTGAGTAATATTTAAACTTATATGCCAACCAGTGCTGCCAGTGGAAAGCATGCAACCACCTCAGCCACCAAGCTATTAATCCAAACCCAGGATTCAATTTTTTCTTTAAAATATTTCACCAAACAATATTTGCCCAGTTTTGAATTTGTACTTTTTTTAGCGGCTGAGTTTCAATTAAGATAGAAACTTATGTTGAGTAATGTTCAGTTGTTTTGTTGACCATTTTGTAAGGAGAGAATCCTGATTAGATCCACTGTAACCACCTGTGGCTTAAAGTGTAATGTCTGCAGTCATTCATTTGACAATGAGATCTTGTGGGCTTTCTCAATGAAATATATTTAGCTTGTAATCTCCAGTTGAGATGATACAAGAGAGACTGTGTTTGTAAAGAAAGAACAACCAGGAAATATGAATGTCTATTATTTATACACTTGGCTCTCATAAATGTTAATCATGAAGATTATGTCATTGTTTATTAAAAACGTTGCTTAATTAAATTTTCATCTATTTTTTATCTGATATTGCTCTCCAGATATCAAAACACAGGCACACATACATTTATGCTGAGTCTGTGTCTACACTACCCTAACTATTATATATATATATATATATATATATATATATATATATATATATATATATGTGTGTGTGTGTGTGTGTGTGTATTTGGGCAGCATTCTTTCATTTATACATGTAGAATTAAACAAAAGACACATCTCCTGTTTAACAATTTTATTTTTGATCTTTTCGAGTTTTCTGGACAACTTTTTAATGTTTGGGTGGAATTTGTGGATAAGTCCACCAAAGTTCAGGTCCCGAGTACTTTTGCACTTCGAAGTGCCATCATCAGGAGTGATGTGTTCCAGTTTTTAAAAAATTAAATTAATGTGGAGGCTGGAAGGAGAAGAATTGATGTGAAAGGTGTTATAGACATTTTAAAATGTGTGTACTGCATTGGAAATTAATTTTGTTTAAGGATGGTTTGTATTTGGTGGACTTATCCACGAATTCCACCCAAACAAAAAGTTGTCCAGAAAACTCGAAAAGATCAAAAATAAAATTGTTAAACAGGAGATGTGTCTTTTGTTTAATCCTACATGCATATATATATATATATATATGTTTTGTTAAACTCGACGCACAATTCTTGTCGGACGAGTTTTTGTTTGATCCTTTCTAACTGTCTGGCCATCTTTTTAATATCCAGGTGGAATTGGTGTAGCAATCCACCAAAGGTTTTTTCACGAACAGTTAGAAAGGATCAAACAAAAACTCGTCTGACAAGAATTGTCCATAGTGTTTAACAAAACATGTCTAAAAGAAAAATTCTGCCAAAATATATATATATATATATATATATATATATATATAGTGATGCTGATAGCTTTTTAATTAGTGTATTCTGGGAGATATTTGATTTGATGAGTCCCTACCCAACTAAAGTTTCTTAATAAATCATAGAGTTTTTATATGAAAATAAAGCATTAACTAACTACCATACAGTGTATCGTTTCTAAAAAAATATTGAAATTATTTAGTCTTGAAAAAAAAAAAACACTGGGACCCATTACTATTTTATGTTTCTTTAATATCAGCATGTGTATATATATTAATATATATATATAGTTGAATGAATTGACAGTTTAGCTTTTATTATTTATTTGTGACTACCAATGGTTTCCTGCTAAAAGCATTCATAGAAACCCAAATAACAGTTGATCGAATATGAATGTGTACACATGCATGCGTGTGACACTACAGTTTGTGCGTATGAAGCACTATATATATATATTTACCTAACCCCTCAGCATGAATAGGATGTGACACAGGATCAATATTTAAGCAGAGTTGAACACTACAGTTTAATTCAGAATTTTCCTTTTCCTAGACCACTTCCCCTATCAAAGTTAAAGAGCACAATCTGCCCTACTATTTTATCTATAGCTAGGGAAGAATAGTTGTATTCATACCTTTCACAAGGGTGATAGCACTATATGAAATGCAAACAGCCTCATACTGGATTTGAACTCCAGTCGCCATGTCCATTTCCTATGACGATAACCATTACACAATAAACTCCTCTGTTATATATATTAGAGAAAAATGGAAATACATTTGACAGTATGTAGATAGGAAAAATATGAAAAAACAAAATATTTAGGGGATGTATATATTTAATATGATAATATGCCAATGTAACAGTTTGTTTGTTTTTTTTTTTAAGGAACCATCAACAGAACAGATATTAACATGTAACATCTGTTGTATACAACCTGATTTCTTAAAAAAGAATTATCATATATAAAATTATATCCTTTGAATATTTTTATCTCTCTCTCTCTCTCTCTATATATATATATATATATATATATATATATATATATATATAATATGAGCGGGTTAAGTTAGAATTGAAACCCAAGTTCTTATTTTAACCATATGAGTAGCACAGGTCTGTCGGTAAAGTAGGAGCTGATGGTATGTGTGGCGTCCACTCAGATGCTAAAAAAAAATTCTCTTTTCTAGGCTTTGAAAAGGATAGACTGTGACTTGGCTGATAGACTTTAGGCCGATTACTTATTATATATAGCAACTTATAAGTTTAATTAATTCAATTACTTTATAAGTATATCTGAAACTGTAGCAAGATTGAATTTGGCAAGATACTATGGATAATAGTTAAAGTTTTAACACCATGAACCGGAACCCCACGGAGAATGAATGTCACCAGAATTTTGGGTGTTGAATCACGTGATGTGGAACAACGAAGAAAGTCCCAGGGTACGATCAGGCCTCCGGTGCCTAGTATGTCACAGTAATTTAACAGTTTTTCTTTTTTTTTTTCCTCCTTCTGATAAATAATATATTGTGACTACATATTTCTTGCGTTGTAATTTTTATCAACAAGATGACCGCCAAAGACATTTTTAGTATGTTGAATATATCACTTTGATATCGTGAATACAACAGATACCACAAGTTACACTCACTCATACCTGAAATTTTAGCAAAACAAAAATTGACTGATTGACAACTCATAAGTCTGAAAATTTGTAATTTGGGGCACTCGTAAGTCAAGATACCACTGTATATGAGAGAGGGAGAGAGATAGGGAGAGAGAGAGAGGAGAGAGAGAGAGAAAAGAGAGAGAGAGATAGAGAGAGGAGAGATAGGGAGAGACATAGATAGATAGATAGAGAGAGTAGAGAGATAGAGATAGGAGAGAGAGAGAGAGAGAGAGAGAGAGAAATTTTGCTATTGATCATATTAATAAAATAGAGATTCGGTTCCTATTTGTCTGTAACCAAAACTATGTCACTGATTACATCACAGTCATTTCAGGAATTAAGCAAGTTTATCAATTTATCATTTATAGTCAGTATCATTACTACATAAGAATATTAAAATTCTATGAAAAATCAATTAATTGTCAAATTTTCACAAAAATTTTGATACTTATTCACCTTAAGTTGAATTTATGTTTAATTTTTTTTTTTTACTAGATTAAACTCCCCCCCCATTTAATTTTATGAAATCCGAACAAACTATATTTTACTCATATGATTTTTAAATTTTTCTCTAAAGATAAGTGTCTGAATAATTAAATCAGAATTTTTTAGAAAACTTTTGGAGGTCTCTACTGTTGTAAAACAAAACAAATATCTCAGTTAAATGGAATGAATATGATGCTTTTAAGTAAGTAATTGATTTAAAAAAAAAATACTAATTGTTTTATCTTATTTATTTAATACCCCCCCCTTCAGGCAATATCTTTCAAAAATTTATTTTTACACCACTTAGAGGCCATTTTGTTGTTGTTTTTTTTTGTTTTTTGCTAGTGGGTTAATTCCATGTCAAATCATCCAGGCCATGTCACCCACCCCCTCAAATCAAATCAATAACTTTAGATTGGTTGACTTTCAGACTTTTTCAATAACATTTTTGGATTCCTTGGGCAAAAATGCTTTTATAAACTAATTTTTAGGAGTATGGAAGCTCTAGAACTCATTTTACAGAAAGAAAAAAATAGATTACAAAAAGTCACCATTTTTTCGCGACCCTCCCTCCCTCAAATTTAGAGAGCTAAAAATTGACATTACTCCACCAATTTTTGTAATTGGAAGCTCAAATTTTGGGGAATGTCACACCTGTACAAAATTTGAGAAAAATTGAAGGGGGGTGGGTGACAATTTTACTTTTTTCTGGATGATTTGATATGGCATTGCCCTCGTATCAATAATTATCAAGGATTATTATTAATTATCAATAATTATCAATTATCAAGACTTATCAAGGACACAAAACCCATTGTGGGAGTTCAGAGGGGAGCTACTAAATTAGTGAATAATTTAAAATCCCTTTCGTATGAAGAAAGACTTAGGAACATTGACTTATCAAGTCTGGTTTTCCGACGTATAAGAGGGGATATGATTGAAGCCTACAAATACACGCATGGTTTTTATTCAACGAACTCTGATCTACTAAACATTGATCAAAATACCTATACAAGAGGACATAAATTAAAACTCCTTAAAAAATCTTGTAAAGCAAACGCAAGACAAAATTATTTTAGCTACAGAGTGGTGAATGCATGGAATAAACTACCTTCATCAGTAGTGAATGCCCCATCTCTAAACTCCTTCAAGGCAAAGTTGGATAATCTGTGGAATGATTATAAATATTCTGTGGATTTAAAATGAATATTTATAAGGAACAGCTGACAGGTCTCAGACCTAATATACAAGCTGAAAAGATATTATTATTATTATTATTATTATATTATTATTATTATTATTATTATATGATAAAAATCAAAGATGTTCTGTAAGATAGTTGTTTTGTAGGACAGCAGTAATTTTCATTTTCAATTCACCCTAAGATTAACTGCATGATTGCCTTTGAATGAGACAGATAGAAACGTAAGCAATCAATTGTAATAGATTGATTAGTTGCTCACCTGTATGAAATAAAGGTGACAATAAGAAATAGAGAAGAAAAAGATAAGAAGATCAGAGTAAATAAAAAAAAGGAGTGTTGAAAGAGATAAATAAAAGTACAAGGGGAGTCAAAAAGTAATGCTATTTTGTTTAGGACAATAATAATTACCAACACGGAACATGTATCATACATCAAAATGAAGCTGGTCCATTGTGGATCACATCCCTACTTCTCCACATAGGTGTGTCAAAAAGTAATGCCATTTTGTTTAGGACAGGTATAATTACCAACACAAGATCATGTATCATACATCAAAATGAAGCTGGTCCTCTGTGGATCACATCCCTACTTCTCCACATAGGTGTGTCAACAAGTAATGCCATTTTGTTTAGGACACGTATAATTACCAACACAGGAACATGTATCATACATCTAAATGACGCTGGTCCTCTCTGAATCACATCCCTACTTCTCCCAGTTGTAACTGTTTTCTCTCAATAGCAATATTCCACCTTCGAAAATGACAGCATGTATCCCTGCCCGTAAAATTCTGTAGACTGATCTTTGAGCCACTTCTTCACTACAGATTTCACTTCCTCGTCACTGGAATGTTTGCCTCTGAAACTCTCTTTCATAGGCCCGAAGAGATGATAGTCTAAAGGCACTAAATCTGGTGAGTATGGAGGATAGGATAAAGTTTTCCACCCAAATGAGGCAATTTCTCCCTTATCCTGATGCTGTGTGTGGTTGAGCATTGTCGATTGGCAAGTTGGGTCTTACTCATCAGATTCTTGTTCTGAGCTTTGTTAGGGTTTCAATGTAGACCTTAGTTTTATTTTTTTAAATTCACACGAAATAAAGAAAATGGCATTACTTTTTAACTCGCCCTTGTAAAAAAAAAAGGAGGAATTAACAGAAAGGAATTGAATTACTAGACAAAGAAATTGTTGAAATAGATTAATAACAGAGAAAGCTGAAACATTTTTGTTTATTTTTTTCATTTCATTTTAGTCTTAATGGTCTTTGTGTATTATTTTATATTAATCAATTGTATCAGGCAATTCACACTTTACTCATGTAATCTGACTTAAAATGCATTGAATCTTCATTTAACTATGTTAATTGGGACAAGGGAAAACATCACTAATCAAAATTAATTTTAAGTAATCAGTTTCAGTCAGTCAGAGCGTTTGGCTACAAACCACAAGGCTCTTAGTTCGATACTGGCCCTCACCAACTTAGCGTATGAGTATCACAGGGATATGTGTGGTAAAGTAAGGAGCTGATGGTAGGTGCCGTGCTCTACCTCAGATGCAAAAACAATCTCTTTGGTCTAGTGCTGGTGAAAATGGGATAGACTCCCTCACTGATTGGCTCATACTGACTTTAGGCCACCCCAACGACTTTACATACTTTACTTACATTTGAATTGATCAATTTGTATCAGATTATTGAAACTATCTGCAGAAAGAACACAACAGTTAGATATCTTCAAGTAGCATCTCTTCTTCTTCTAATAATAATAATAATAATAATAATAATAATTAGTTTAGTACAAGGACAGAAGTAGGGGACACCCAGTGAGAATCGATCTCACTAATAATAGCCTGCTAACCTAGTTCAGCTCAATACTAATAATAATAAGTTTAGCTTAGTTTAGCGTAAGAGCAGAAGTATGAGCACCCAGTGAGAATCGATCTCACTAATAATAGCCTGCTAACCTAGTTCAGCTCAATATATAATAATAATAAGTTTAGCTTAGTTTAGCGTAAGAGCAGAAGTATGAGCACCCAGTGAGAATCGATCTCACTAATAATAGCCTGCTAACCTAGTTCAGCTCAATACTAATAATAATAAGTTTAGCTTAGTTTAGCGTAAGAGCAGAAGTATGAGCACCCAGTGAGAATCGATTTCACTAATAATAGCCTTCTAGCCTAGTTCAGCTCAGTAATAATAATAATAATAAGTTTATCTTAGTTTTGCACAAGAACAGACGTATGGGACACCCAGTGAGAATCGATCTCACTAATAATAACCTGCTAGCCTAGCTCAGGTCAATAATAATAATAATAATAATAATAATTTTTTCTGCCCTGTTGTCTGAGTCTGTAGAATACATGAATTGCACCTCTGCAGAGGGTTAAAATCTCCCCCCGCCCATGGCGCCACATTTTAATGATGCTTAAGTATGGAATCCTGGTGGCTGAGCTTTCCATGACATGTAACATTCCACTTTGGCATTTACTTAGGTTAGACAGGTGGTTGGAGAGGCCCCCTCTGATCAATTGGCTGATCACATCAAGCCCTAGCACCTATATGATTGTCCCAACCCTATTTCCCTTATGGCAAGCCCCAACCATTTTTATCATATATGTGCTAAAAGGCAGTGGCTGAGGGTCTTAGGGTCCTGGGTATGACATTAAACTGCCTCTAGTAGTGAGGTTCAAATTCTGGAGCTCTGGAGAGTGTAGAGTACTCCTTCATTGCCATTACTCCCAGTCCACTCTGAACCGGAGTGGTAGTACCTGTTAGGTTTCCATTCATAGGCTTTATATACAATAAAATGAGTTTAAAAAATTGTGTAAAAAAAATTGAGTTTAAATTAGAAAAAATTGAATACCCATCAAGAATGAATAAAACAAAAAACTTCACTATAAAATAACCCAACAAGGTTGACATGCCATCCTGACTGTTAAGTGTATTTCTCTGATAAAAGATTTGCTATAACATGCTGTTTTTGCTGAGTTACAGTTACATATATACAAACATGAGAATTTTAGTGTTACATTGAGATCTAGACTCTTAGGAGAATTCTTCTAGTAAATAACTTGAAGTGATCTTAAATCTGAATAACTGAATGTAATACAGAACTGTAAATTGAAATATGACTTTCATGAAAGAGAATACATTTCTATAATTGAGTTTGAGGATTCAAATCCTTTCACCTTAGAATGAAATTATATTAATGACAAGAAGTAAACCGAAAGGAATTGTGATTTGATATTACTGAAGATGTTTGACATATGAAACAGTTTACACCTGAGAAATGCATGCCAATTTGATAAATAAACTTGCAACATAATCCCGGATTTGAATGCTGTCAATTTGAACCTAAAAGCAAATACTGAATATGAAATCAACGTTTTTGGAGTCAAACAGTGATTCCTTTTAAATTTAAATGAATGTATTTACAAATCTTAATTCAGTCTGGTAAAAATATGTGGTGTAATGGTTAGCAAGTTAGACTCGCAGACCATTGTTAGTGAGTTCGATTCTCATTGGGCGCCCCTTACTTCTGTCTTTGTGCCACATCTATACTGAGCTTAGTAAATAATTATGAATTGACCTTGAGTCATATCCTGATTGTAGCGGGGAGATTGGCAAATAACTATTTCCTATAAAACCGCAGTATATATATTTACCAACCCCTCCGCACGAGCAGGATGCGACACAAGATCAATTTCTTAAGCGGAGTTTAACAGGTTTGAATTCAGAGTTTTCCTTCTCCTAGACTGGTTACCTAGCCATGGTTAAAGAGTCCAGTCTGCCCTGCTATTTACCCATAACTGGAGGGAGAATTGGATTCATACCTTTCCCAAGAGTATTAGCGCCATGTGAAATGCCAACAGCTTCGACCAGGAATTGAACTCGCGTTGACGAGTCCATTTCCTACGACTCTAACCATTAGACCACGCGCCTCCAAAATAAAATAAAACCGCAGTATATGTGTTTAGTTGCAACTGAAATTTACATTTGCATTTTCTGTCAATGAGAAAATTATATTCAAGAATGATGGATATTGCGCTATGAGATTCCCATATTGAAGTGGTATTTTTATTCTTTAAGATAAAACCCCTAAAAACAAAAGAATGAAATTGATAAATAAATTGAGATGCGGCTTGATAATTTGTGCCCTCCAGCCTTCTTCAGGTATTTTTTGTTGGACTCAGTTTGAGAAGTTCCCAAGTCTGACAAAAATACCTGAAGAAGGCGGAGAGCACATTGTCCGAAATTGTACAGATAACAATATAGATGAGACAATAGTCTGAATAATCCAAATAATCCAAATTTATGAATAAACTTCCAACATTATTCTGTATTTCATTAGAGAAGAAATTTCATATCAAATGATGATTCAGTAAATATTTTATTAACAAAATCTTTTTTAATGTGATTAAAGCAACACTTTTTCTTTGTTTTGTCAAGGACTTTGTTTCTTTGTTTGTCAGAATCTATTTTGAAGTTTAGAATAGAAATATTTTACAATCCCACAATGCAGTGGAAATTCAGGTTTGATTATCAGTCAAATTTTCATTTTTATCAAAATGGGTGTAAAAATATTATTGGTGTCTGTTGTCATATCTAGGTGGTGTGAAACACCTGTTCTGTCTAGACTATGTCACCAAGATTCAAACAAATGATTGGCCTTTTAACTCCAATGTTGAACCTCAGAATTAAATACTAGGGTGAAGCCAAAGTTTTGCAATACTTTAGTACATGATGGTTTGTGGCATTGTAGGGACTAGAACTCTCCTGTGCCTTCGGGGACAGGAGGTAGAAAAGGTAACGTCCCTTGTCAGGTTGGGTGAAGAACCCTCTTTACGTTTTGGTACCAACGTGTGAGCCTCGTGGAAATGAGCTCTTGTCTCAGTCTCTTGTGACTGAAGGAACTTTCCCCTCAGTGAGAGAGTAACAACTGCAGACTCAACCTGACACCCCCCTCAACAAGGGAGATATATGAACTGTAAGTACTGCCCCTAAGTACTTTGTTATATTGACTGTTGTTGAGTTTACATGTGAATAAATAAGTTTAAAAGTACATGTGCTTTCCCTTTTGTCTTTACATTCTGTGAACTTATCTTTTTACTCATAGACTGTAGGCAGCTATTCCTACAGTGTGTATAGAAACAGTTCAAGCTGTATAAGATACCCACTCTGCTTTGTTGTATTCTTGTAGACTTTCAGTGAATGCTTTTGGCAGAATTCAGACACAAAACAAAACTAGGTTTTGTTTGTGTTCACTTTGCCCTAATGCTTGTTGAAAAGGCATGAAACCCTTTTTTCCTGCTCATCTTCAAATATCTTACCAAAATAATTTAACTCTTATTAATTGCCTGTTTGTGTAGCTCAGTCGGTAGAGCGTTTGGCTAGGAACCACAAGGTTTCGTGTTCGATACCGGCCCACGCCAACTCAGCGTATGATGAGTAGCACAGGATCTGTGCAGTAAAGTAGGGAGCTGATGGTAGGTGTAGCTCAGACACTGAAACAATCTCCTTTGTCTAGTGCTAGTGAAAAAGGGATAGACTCACTCCATCACTGTTAGGCTGATACCGACATTAGGCTGCCCCGAGGACTTTACTTTACTATATTTTATGCTGATTTTTTTTGCAAATAAAAACATGCTATGACTTTCGGCTGGTGACCCTTATTAATGATTTCTGATTTACAAATTTTAACTGGTTGTAGCTTCAGTTCTGGGCAAACACCAAACTATCTTTTTGGGACAAATAATGTTCAATATATGTAAAATAATAATAGAAAAAATGTTGTCTTAGATTTAGTGCCACATTGGGATATTGATCTTGCTATGAAAAAATCAGAAATCATCAATAACTTAAAATTGGTTGATTTTAAGACTTTTTCAATAGCATTTTTGAATTCCTTGGGAAAAAATGCTTTTATAAACCAATTTTTAGGAGTAGGGAAACCCTAGAACTCATTTTACAGAAAATAATAAATTACAAAAAGTTGCCATTTTTTGTGAAAGCCACCAAATTTGGAGATCTAAAATCAACATAACTCCGCCAATTTTTGGAATTGGAAGCTCAAATTTTGAGGAATGTCTAACTTTAAATTTCAGAAAAATTGAAGGGGATGGAGGACAATTTGAAAGATTTGACATGGAATTGCCCACATATATATATATATATATATATATATATATATATAATAAAAGTCCAAAATGTTTTTAGAAAAAAATTTTTTATAAAATTTTTTCTGAAAACATAATACATTTTGTGACCTTCATTTTTATTAAATATATATATATATTATATATATATGTATATATACTCACACACGCACAGAGAAAAGTGTGGGGAGTAAATAAAAACTTGGCTTAATCTTCAAATTGTAGCCCAACTTTTTTTTTTTTTTTCTTTTACTGTCTTGAAAAAGACCACCACACATATATACACAAACATTATATATACATACACACAATACACACACACACACACATATATATATATACACACACACACTCACACACACATATATATATACACTAACACACACATATATATTTACACGCACACACTCACATATATATATATATATATATATATACATGCACACACATGTCATTAGCCATGAAGCAAACCATGCAGAAATCTATGTGGGGCTTGCTTAAGGTGACCTGGCCCATGTGCAGGGTTAGAAAAGCTTTTTTCTTCTTGTTTCTTCTCAACAATGAATGTTAGATATTGATCTTCTTGCGACAGCTGTCACCTGCTGGACAGCTAAACATTCAACCAATCAGCTGATACTCTAAATCTAGAATGAAGATATTTATCAATTTCTACTTTCTGCATGGGACTCTTTTCTTTCTTATTATTTTTTCTTATTCATTATTTTGTATTTTTTTTTTTTAGAGTCATAGCAAATGACTTGATAATTGTCAAGTAATTTCATTCATTACGAATAAAAAATCCTGGCAGCGTACTTCATGACAGTCAAACTGGCTTTGTATCTTTTTTCTATCTTCACAGCTTGAATCAATCAACTGATACACTGGGCTTTTATTTCGCATCCACTAATGGCGCTGGTTAATGAGATATTTTGTCATTTTTTTTTTCTAATTGGGAAATCCACTTTATTAATCTTTAAGCTTAATCTATATAAGCTTTCAAGCCCTGTCGCTGTCGCTGGGGGCTTTAGAATACCTCAAAACCCTTGCAGAAGGGTAAAATCCCCCCAATGGGGCCAGCTGTTGACCATAGGTGGTGACCCGTGAGGCTTAAGAATGGAACCCAGGTGGCTGAGCAGTCCATGACATGCAACACTCTACTTTGGCTCTTACTTACACTAGACAGGCAGTCGGAGAGGTCTCCTCTGATCAATCAGCTGGTCATGTCAAGCCCTAGCACCTATATGATTGTCCCAACCCTATTGCCCTTATGGTAAGCCCCAGCTGTTTTATTGTATGGGTGCTAGAAGGTGTTGGCTGAGGGTCTGCTTGTCCTGGGAACAGTTGAACTATCTGATGATGAGGTTCCAGTCCTGGAGGTCTGGGGAATGTGGAGCACCCCTTCATCACCATTGATCCAAGGTTCCCTCTAACCCGGAGTGGTAGTTCCATAGTTAAATAGAAAAAATGTGTTTATTAAAAAAAATTGTACCCATCAAGAATGAATTTATTTCAAATTCTTGTCAGCATTAAATGACCCATCGAGGTTGATATGCCGTAAAACAAAACAAACAAACAAACAAACATAAGCTTTTATAACTGATCTCAAATATGGAAACTTGTTCCAAAATAAGAGAAAAACTTATTTGCTATTACAATAGATAATCATCTCCCTTAGAGAATCGGGATGTCCATTTGGTGCCTCATGAGGTGTCACATGACAGTCTCAGAAGCCTATTCTTGATCCTTTTTGCCTCTGTTCTTTGAACATTTGGGATGTTGTCTCCTGCCTCTTCTATGTAACACTAAAGATACATGGCTATGATCATTTTACTTTGCATTGTCATCAAGTAAACCTTTTTCCCTTTTTGTACTCCTTCCACATACTGCTTGTGCATTCAACAATATGTGTTTATTTCTTGCTGCTTGGACACGTTTGTATATTCTTTCCATACTACTTATATGTATATTATGTATATAATAGATATTTCTGTAAATGTGCTTGTCTTTCCTTCTGTTTATTCCATGTTAGTATATCATGGATATACTTATGCTAATATTGGTTCTTGGTGTGAAGGGACTTGACTAAATATCTTCCTTTCTTCCCAGCATCCCAATACTATAAAACAATTTTTAGAATGAAATAGGTATACCTTTTACAGAGTTTATTTTGTTTTTAATAAATTACTTATACAACTCCAGTTGACCAGACCCAAATTTGGTTAGTATTATCTGCATTATTCAGACTATTGTCCCCATCTTCATTGTTATTGTACAACGTTTCGGCCGATATGCCCTCCGGCCTTCTTCAGGTATTTCTTGTCAATTGGACACATGGCCTAGTGGATAAGGTAGTTAGGTTAAGACAGTTCTAAGTGACAGTTATCTCTGGATCCCGAGTTCAATCCTGAGTAGAGGCAGTTAGAAAAATAATTAACACAACTCCTACCCCAGCTATGGTTAGCGGAATGAGAACAGGATACCCCTGTGGACTGAATAAAGGGTTAGGTTCAAAGTTCCGTGATGGCTCCCAATTACGACAAGAAAGTTCCTGAGTCCGACAAGAAATATCTGAAGAAGGCCGGAGGGCATATCGGCCGAAACGTTGTACAAATAACAATGAAGATGGGGACAATAGTCCGAATAATGCAGATAATACTAATCTTCAAGCCTCATCTCAAACATTCAGAGAAATACCAAATTTGATTATTTCAAAAGGACAGGTTTTCACAATACACCGTCTGACATCACATTTTACATCATGATGATGTAATTTTTGACATTTTATTTTAATGGCAAAGACAAAAGGCCACAACTAGTGTGTGCACGGTATCAAGTGCCTGAAAAATAGTCTTACCTTAGGAGAATTGTCAGCAAAAAAAGCGATAGTGAGGAGTGGGAAAATTTATAAATGATGGAATATGCAAAGTTCATCCTAGCCAATCACAAAATTCAGTCTAAGTGGGTTTCTCAAAGTGGTCTACATAACCCCCATGGGTATATATCACAACTCTATAAGTATTCAGGTGTCTACAAGGGTCTATGGAAACTACTAAGCCTTCTTAGTAATTAGGAGAAATTAATTCCACAAGAATCCTGGAGAACATGCTCATGTTGATATATTTTCAAAAGTTTAAACCCAATATTCATGAACTTATCAAAAGTTATCAGCTTCACCCATCACATTAGGAAATGTGCTTCCTTGGTAAGTTATTAAATTAGTATTAAATATTTGCAGCTCTTTTTTACGTTATGCTTACTTTACTGTTTATTTTACTATTGATAGTTTTACATAAACGTTTGTGAAGAATTTATTAATTACATAAATGGCTGCAACAAAACAACTGCAAGGTGAACTGGGTATATAGGAGGGGGTCCATGATAGGTCAATCACATCTTTGTAGGGGTCTACGGACTTACGTTTGAGAACCCCCCTAACATTAAAAACTGCTGCATTTTTTTTTGTGAAGTTAGAGCAAACTCTGGAAGGAGATGAGTTAGATGTTTTTGTGACTATGTCTGTTTTGTTAACCATAGACCCCAAGATTTTTGACAACAGAGACTTTTTGAATAAACAATAATATTTCATACACAAGAAATATACCAATACAAATAGAGGGTTCTGTTTGAGAATACTTACATGGATGACATTTTTTTGTCTTGAGAGAAGTAAAAATGTATCCAAAAATTGTGAATTGGATAGGAGATACATCACCAAATACACCAACAAAAAATTACACCAGTAAAGGGAGCTTGTGTGCCAACTATTTTTTTTAATTCACTAACTTTGTATTTTTTTACTTTAAATAGTATTTCTTCAATTTTTTAAATTTTACTTGTTCTATAATTTTTGGAATTTGCCAATTACGGAAGTTATTCTGTTTCTTTTGAATTTAAATAAATTGTTTTTAATTAAAACTTAAATAAAATTCTGTATTTTTAATCTAAAAAGAAAATTTGATAAATAAAAATGTTAGAAAATTAATTAAAAAATGTATTAATAACATTTTAAGCCTAAAGAAAAAAGTATTTTTTTTAGTAAAAATGAAATATTGAATATTTAAATATTAATAACACTGGTGTAATTTATGGTGTTAAATTGTGTTTTTATAACAACTCTTTTTAAAATGGATTACTTTTGGAATTGTGCTAAAATATTAAATCTGTCAAATATTTGTTGCGTGATTTCAACTGTATTTTCCTAATTGCTGGTTCAGTTTAATGGGTATTGTTTGAAAAGAACTAGAAAATTATAAATTCAATTTTTCTTTAATGAGATCAACTTAAAGGTCAAAATGAGAAAGGCTTTTTTACTCTCTTTGGCAGGTAATTTTAATTTCAATTTATTAGCAGAGGTGTGTATTCTGTGTGCACTTGGGAATCACCAGATGAAAATTCAGTTCATTGGCAGAGGTTTATATTCTAGGGGTGCACCAGATGAAAATTCATGATAAATATTCAGCTGACTCAATACTATAATAATGGATCATAAAAGGAAACTTTTTTTTCTATTCCCAACTTGATGTTTTGCCTGGAGTTCAATAACAATTGAATATTTTGTAAGTAATTCAGTTATATCACTGCCTACCCTTGTATTATCATATGGCACCAGGTGGATGGTGTGATAAGAGAAGAATGACAACAATAAGGGCTAAAGGATGAGTGACATTCCACCAGCACACATCCTGTGTTCATTTCATGGAGAGATGCATTTATAAATTTATCAAATGAATGAATCTATTAATAAAAAAGCTTATATCATGTCTGCTCTATTCATAAATACAGTGCTAAATATCAGTGATAAAGTAAGTCAAACCAATAGTATCTATCCTTTCTGACCACGCCTCCAAATCGGACTAGTCCATTCTAAAATGCCAAACCTTGAAACTTTTATTTCTCTGAATGTTACAGATGAGGCTTGAAGATTAGTATTATCTGTGTTATTCGGACTATTGTCCCCATCTTCATTGTTATTTGTACAACGTTTCAGCCAATATACCCTCCGGACTTCTTCAGGTATTTCTTGTCGGACTCAGGAACCTTCTTGGACTCGGGAACCTTCTTTTTGAACTCGGGAACTTTCTTGTCGTAATAGGGAACTTTCTTGTTGTAATCGGGAGCCGAGTCCGACAAGAAATACCTGAAGAAGGCCAGAGGGCATATCGGCCGAAACATTGTACAAATAACAATGAAGATGGGGACAATAGTCCGAATAACGCAGATAATACTTGAAACTTTTGATCAATAATAATACTTTTTTGATTCATCGATTTAATCATTTTTGTTTTTTGTCCAGACTGTTAATCATAACTAAGCTATAAGGCTGAGTTATTATTTATATTTCTAGCTTGAAGAATCTCCAATTAAGCTAATTAATGTTCAATTAAATTTTTATAATGGATATTTGGTGTTTGTCTATTGCAACCAGAACTATGTCACTACTTACGTTACAATACCTTCAGGAAATGCATAAGTTTATCAATGAGTATTTATGGTCAAAATCATTAATACATAGAATAAATCTTATTTATTCACTATGTCTCAATGAAAATCTGAGTTAGATTTGCCTTAAAATAAATCTTTGATGAATGACAGAATTCTTGAAAAATCAATTAAGGTAAAAAGAATAAAAAGGATTTTTAAGTAACTTGATCAAAATCGTGTGTGGGGGTCTCTTGTCAGAACCCAAATTTGGACATTTTTAATTAGGGCACTTTTCAATGGGGCGGGTAAAACAATTTAAAATCCCAAATAAAAAAGTTCCCTAATTGCCCAAAACTGGGAAAATTTAGTCAAATATTGCTTAAGGGTGTAAGTGTAATGAGCCTGGAGCAAAGTGATCTGGCTGCCTGCAGGGCCGAGTGTAAAGCCACGGAGCACAGAGAATTTGTTAGCAGAAATAATAGTATTGAATATGAAGAATTAGCTCAAAAACTGAATAAAAATCATTCAAGAATTTATTGTTATCGGCAAAAAGTTGGAAAGGTCTCTTAGAAAATAGAAAATGAAAATGAGTTCCCCATCATGTGATAATAGTAGAAGTAGGAGATAAAAAGTGAAGATAAAAGGAAAGGTTGATCTGATGGTTTTAACTTTTATCAGAATTTCACACAAACTGGCCAAATAATTTACATACAGCCAATGTTATAAAAGCAACAAAAAGAAAGACAGTAAACTAAATACCATATATATATATATATATATATATATATATATATATAGAGAGAGAGAGAGAGAGAGAGAGAGAGAGATGTTCGGCTAGAAACCACAAGGTTCCTAGTTTGATACCGGTCCCCGCCAACTCAGCATATGTGAAGCACAGGGATCTGTGCGGTAAAGTAAGGAGCTGATGGTAGGTGTGGCGCTCCACCTCAGATGCTAAAAACAATCTCCTTGGTCTAGCGCTATTGAAAAGGGGATAGACTCCCTCGCTGACTGGCTGATACAGACTTTAGGCCACCCCAACGACTTTTTTTTTTACACCACAATGGAATGGCACTCCTATGTCAAATGTACCACTGTATATCTTATTATAATGGAGATTGTGTGTTTTTCTGTCTGTAACCGAAACTATATTCCTACTCAAGTCACAATTCTCTTAGTTATAGACATCACATTCTCCATGATTTTATTTTTATCTAAACCTCAATTATTAATAAAATTGTCATACATTATTAATACTGTTAACTATGTCTACACATTGACAACATGCAATTATATTTATATGTACAACAAAATAGCGGTTTACAGTGTGAACGGAAAGGCTAATTTGCATATTAATATTAAAAAATCGAATTTAATAAATATGTGCTTAGTATTATTGATTTCTAATTGTTTGGTTTTATTTTAATGAATATAAGCAAAAATCTCTTCAATGAATCTTAAATGAAATCCATTAGATAAAATAACTCATTTTATTCTTTACTTCCTCTTATAACTAAATACTTAAATTAGAAAAAATAACAATGAAAGACGAGAGTGATGGAAGAGTAAGTTTCAGTTGTTCCATTTTTTATCATACTCCCTCTGTTTCAAATCTTTTATTATACTCCCTCTGTTTCAAATCTTTTTATCTGTATTCTTATTTAGTTTCATTAGCCTTTCTAATTTAATACAATATTTTATTATATTAAAACTTAAATACTTGCACCCGGAGGGTGCATATATTTGCTAGTATTTATAAGATTACCTTGTTAAAATATCTGCATCTTCTACCAAGCAAATTAAACTTGTAATTTTTATAGAGTTTAGACACTTCAACACTAATAAAACCTAATATTCTGCACATCCCTACACATCTTTCTTTTCTTTTTTGTTACTAATCACAAACACCTGCCCATCTAGACCCAATAGTTTCCTCTACCTTCTTCATTTCCTGCTTCCCCAAATTTAATTTTTTTTTTAAATTAGAGACAAGATGGCAGAGCAAAAAAATTATATAGTTGACTTCTTGTCACCAAATTTTTCCCTTTTGTTTACCAAATTTTCCTGATTTTTAGTATAATGAGTTTTTCCTCTAAGCAGTGAATTTCTGGTTCTACTCCTCTTACACATTTTGTTTTCCTTAAAAAATTGTACTTTTTCATATCTGGAATTTGAGAAGAGCAATTTGAGGTTATTTCAGTTTATTTTTCAAGGAATTTAAATTGCTCCAATATATGATTTCACTTTTTGGTCTCCATTATTCAGAAATTGTGTGGAGTATAATGTGGAGGATAAAAGGGCATAATAATTTTCTAATCATAATAATTGAGCTCTGTCCTTGGGATATGGAGCACTTTTTAAGTTTTGTAAGTGATTAGTAACAAATTTAGACACTATATATATATATATATATCTTTTTGATATTCATATACACTTTTACTGCAAACTCTTTTGAGCTTTTTTCTAATGATAAAAATGCTTATAATTTTTTAAAATAAAATTGATCTATTTTTAACATAAATACGCATTTTAAAAAAAAAAAAAAAAAATTTTTTTAAAAATTCCAGTACTGATCGTGAGTGTTGTGTGCCTCGTAATTAATGATATATTCATTTCGTCTTTCCGTTTATAATGTTGCTTTGATAAAGACATCTTCATAATGTCGAAACAGATTTCTATCAACAAAACTTTTAACATCTTGTTTTTTCTACAAAACTTTCTACACACACACATATATATATATATATATATATATATATGTATGTATATATATATATATATGGTAAATAGACATAAATCTGACAGTATGTAAGTATAGAAATATTGAAAAAAAAAAAAACTATGATTTTATCAACGCGTGAATATTCCTGCCTACATTCAAAGCATTTTGTTTTTTTATATTTATTGGAAATATGATGTCACCACATTTGAAGAAAATGAACACTGTTAATGATAAGCAAATGAATTTATCAGATTATCATTTAATCTCACTTGAAATAACACTTTTGAAAGAGCTTCATGACATTGTTCCTTGATATTGCCTTGGTGACAACTTAATACATCCAATATATATATATATATATATATATATATATATATAAACTACCCGTCTTAATGAGACCAATATCGTGTATGAATTTAAATGTAACGTAGGAGACTGTCTCTCCCAAATCAATAATACATATATTGGCCACACGACGACTACATTATCTCGTAGATTAACCCTACACTTATCAGATTCCAGCTCCATTAATCAACATCTTAAAACACATTCATGCCCCCCCTCTACCTACCACAAAATTCTAACTGAAAATACACACACACTATATAGAGAAAAAAACAAACAAAAACTTCAAATAATTGAAGCTTTATATATAAAACAAAAAAAACCTACGCTCAACAAAATAAACTTTGAAGTAAGTCAACATATCCTAAAATGCTTATAATTTTCTGCCTACATTACTTCCATTATCCCCCCCCTTCAAAAAATCACCACTGCTTTGTTCAAACTACTACCATTCCAAAAACCTCCCACTACCTATTGATATTACCTCCCACTAATTCCTTGCTTCTACTCGTTCTCGTTAAAAATGAGACATGAAAACTATTCCATCGTTTCCACCTGAGGATGGCAAAGTGCATTGCCGAAAGCGCTAGTGACGAAACATTCGGTGGACTGGTTACCAGTTCCACCCTGACACCAGAAGGATGGCCCGAAGATTAGAACGGATCGGCGAAAGACTTGTCAGACAGGAATTGTCTGTTCAATTCAATGAAACATATATATATATATATATATATAAAATTGAAATGCTCAAACTTAGGCAGAACTATTTATTAATTCATAAATATATACATTAACTGAATTTTTATTTTCATATTTCTCTACTTACATGTATATATATATATATATATATATATATATATATATATATATATGTAAGTTGAAAATGGAAATGAATCTGACGATATGTTGAAAGGAAAAATAAATAAAGGAAAGAAAATGTTGAATAGATAAGATGAATTTAAAATAATGATAAATAGAATACATGTGTACATGAACAAACTCCTGGCTGAAACACATGTTAGTAACTCATATTAAATTTATCCTATCCATTCAACATTTTCTTTCATTTATTTATTTTCCTTTCAACATTATATATATATATTATATATATATATATGAGAAGAGAATATCTTAAAAATATAACAAACACTGGATGTTATGATTAGGGGAAACAATTTTTTTTTTGTGTCAATACTTAAGCATTTCGGTATATTGTACCATCTTCAGGACACTGTTAAGTAATGTTTATGTGAGGGACAAAATGAAAGATGTTAAGTGTATAGTGAATGTGTGAATATGATGTTATTAACCGTTAATTTTTATATGCGCGTTTGTTTACGAAAGCCAATGACGTGATCAATGCATGTGCAAAAATGGAGGTGAAGATCATATGATGACGCATGCATTAACGTGAATAGGCAGAGAACATTCTCCGCCTATTCATGTTAATCATTCAGCGGATTTCAACTCGATTTTCAGTGTAAATTTCATTCAATGATAACCATTACACAACAAACATCCTCAGCCCTTTTATGTAACAGTTACTGAAGTGTACAATATACAAATGTTAAGTATTGACACACAAAAAAATTGTATAATATAACATGTGTGTTTGTTATATTTTATATATATTGTATTAAATTTTATGTATGTTTATATATATATGTATATATGTATATATATAATGTATTTGTATGATGTTGTGTTATGTGATTGTGTACAATGTATGTTTATGATAAATGATAAGTTGTCTTATAAAAGCGATATGGAAGAAAGAAAATATCGTTAAAAAAACTACAAAACGAACTGATATCAACCGCTGAAAAAAATTTTTGAAGCACTGAAAAAATAAAAAATCAAATAAATTTTTTTTTATTTTATTTTATTTTTTTATTTTTTATTTTTTTTTTTTATTAAAAAAATTAAAAAAAAAAAAAATTGTTTTAAAAATTAAAAAATAAAATTTATCATTTTTATTTTTATGATTAAAAATTTTTCTAAGCTCCTGAAATAGTCTTAACATATTTTCTTTTGTTATTTATTTAAATAAAATTTCTCTTTGACTCTAAACAATTGAGCACACATAACAAACTCAATGTTTTTTAAAAAATATTGTCGTAAGGGAGATTTCTTCTCTACTTTTGGATTATATATATATATATATATATTTCTGACAACTGAGAATGTTTTTCTTTTCATAATTATCAATACACAACTTATAGGTTAAGCACAGAATCTTCCTAAAAACAAATTTTTGTGAAAGAATTTAGAGTGTAATTATCAATGTTTTTCTTTAAAGTCGGTACCCTTCAGTTTTTAATAATTATAACACCAACAAAACTTTCTTCTTGTCAATATTTGAGAAGAAAATATATCTCAGTTCCTGACATATTTCACGAAAAACATTTTTTTCCCTGCAGACAAATTAGAAAATCCTCTTCAGATTTATTGAAAATAAACATTAATGTGAGAAAATGTCTGTATTTTTCATATCTGAAATAACAGAATTGAAATGTTCATGAAAATATCAGAATAAGAAATGGTTAAATTGAACTCAACAGATCTAAATTCCACCATCATATGTCATCCTACCGAAAGAAAAAAATTTTTTTTCAGGGAATTAACCGAATTTAATGAAATTTTCAGTGTTCATATATTAATGAATAAAACATATAATGCACCAGTTATTTTATATAAAAACTTTTACATTTCAGTTAACTCTAAGCCACATATCTTTGAGAATCTGTGTTACACCTCAACGATACATGGTTCAAAGTTAACTGACCTGAAAAAAATGTAAAAGTTTTAAGAAGAATAGTTGTGGTACTATTGCAATTATCCTAACATCTGCTCCTGTCAGCTAACAGCCGAAAACTTCTTAACTAACTCAATTTCTGATCTCATGCCTCCCCATTGGCAGAAGTTGGAGGGGGGGAGGTCAAGTAAAAGTCATTACCTGCCAATAATAACTATAAGAGCTAACGTTAACTTTCCATTTACTTCTCTCCGATTTTGAATCTTCAACAAACTTTGATTCAAAAATCTAACTACAATTGACACATATTTCGTAGGCTACCCACAAATTATGTAACACTATTTAACCCATAGATGGCCTTGCTTGTTTTAATCAAGCTAAGTTCCAATTACCATTGAATTGGTAAGACATGGCAACAAGCAATTGTTACTTAATAAAAACCTGTCTTGCTGCAACCCTACTGTAGAATGACAGGGTATTTATGAAACTCCACAACATCATAGAAACCAAGCAGCCAATCAGAACTCAAGGAATGGAATCACCCAAATACATAATTGACTATTCTTGATTTCCATAAATACCAACTGTCTTGGAGACTGCTTCAGTTGTGCTTAGCCAGTTACTGTTGTTCAAACCAACAGTAGACTGACTGACTGACTCAATATGGCACTGCAAACAGCAATGAAACCTGAAGATTGGTAAAGCTACTTTATCAAACTGGGTATCTCTGCCGATTCAGCCAAAAGCTATGCTGCAACATTTGCAAGTGAAAAGCTGACAAAAAAAATCTTCAAGTGATGGATCGGGCCATGTTAAAAGAGTTGGGAATCACAGCAATGGGAGAAGCCCTGTCTATCCTTAAACAAGCTAAGGAGACCTCTACCCAGACAACCTATGCCAAGGCACTGTCAGTCAAGCTCACCCAACTCCACTTTGAGATGACCCCCCAACAATTCAGAAATTTCGAATTGATTGGGAAGTTTTCACCAGGATGACAGACATGCCAACATCAGAAACCAGCATCCATTGATGTGAAGAATTAAGTTGATCTGTCTCCACCTCCCCCAGTTCAGAAATAAAGGAGTAAATTTTTGATCTAATAAACAAATCACATAAAAACAGTCATTGTTCTTTTGTAGTAAATTTTCAAGTCATAAAACAATAAGAAATTTTGTTTACAAAGACAGATTGTTGGCACATCTACAATTGATTATGTCTTTTATTAACTTTTCTATTCATCACGTTACACTCTACAGAGCATGACACTCATAATGGCTGACCTCTAGAAAACAGTGCCAAGAAAATCACTTAAAGCTGAATTCTGTAGCAACCTATGACCAACGATGGTAATTTCATTCACTCCACCTCATAAGCATTAAAGTTAAGAGAATGTGAAAAAAAAACATTACACAAGCAGATAAGTTTACAACCAGTCGGAAGAGCGTCCGGATAGGAATCACAATGGTCCCTGGTTCGATACCGGCCCTCGCCAACTCAGTAGCACAGGGATCTATGTGGTAAAGTGAGGGGCTGATGGTAGGTGGGGCGCTCCACCTCAGACACTAAAATAATCTCCTTGGTCTAGTGCTAGTGAAAAGGGGATAGACTCCCTCGCCGTATGGCTGATACTGACATTAGGCCACCTCGACAACTTTACTTTACATTAAATTAATTAATTCTTGGAAGAGAAATATTTCTCAGAATTTTTGCGATGAGGCTTGATAATTTGTATTGGACTAGTGTCCTCATCTTCATTGTTACCTAGACAACATTTGAACTTGGGAACCTTTTTGTTGTAATCAGAAGCCTTCAAGAAGGTTCCTTAGTTTGAAGAGAAGGTTCCCAAGTTCAAGAAAAAGAATTCCAGAGTCCAACAAGAAATACCTCTTGAACTTAGGAACGCCCTCCTTGAACTCAGGAGCCTTCATAGAACTTCAAACCTAACCATTTATTCAATCCATGGGGGTAGACTGTTCTCATTCTGTTAACCATGACTGGGTACAAGTGTTAAACAATTTTAATTATTCTGTTACTGTTACCCTTGACCAGGATTGAACCTGGTGCCTAGAGATAACTATCACTTAGAACTGGATTAACTCTATATCCATTATGCCATGAGTCCACTAATGTCTTGGGAAAGCCATGAAACCCAATCCCCAACCCCCAATTGTATGGCAGGCTGGATTTTTTGTCTTGGTTAGGTATTCTTCATGTGGGTTAGTTTTGTTTTGTTTTACGGCATATCAACCTCAGTGGGTCATTTAATGCTGATAAAGTTTTGAAATAAATCAATTCTTAATGGATAATACAATTTTTTATAAATACATTTTTCTATTTAACCCATAGATGGGACCCTAGCAGGTACTACCACTCCGGGTCAGAATGGACCAGGGAGCAATGGTGATGAAGGGGTGCTCCACATTCCCAAACCTCCAAAACTGGAACCTCACCATCAGATAGAGTTTAACGTCATTCCCAGGACATGTAGACCCGCAGCCACCGCCTTCTAGCACCATATGATAAAAAGGGGTTGGGGCTTGCCATAAGGCAATAGGGTTTGGAAAAATCATATAGGTGCTAGGGCTTGACGTGACCAGCCGATTGATCGGAGGGGGCCTCTCCGACCGCCCGTCTAGCCCAAGATAGGGCCAAAGTGGAGTATTGCATGTCATGAACTGCTCATCCACCTGGGCTCTATCCTTAAGCATCACAGGTCGCCACCCATGGCCAACAGGTGGCCCCATTGGGGGAGTCTTACTCCTCTGCAGAGGTGCAGTCGGCGCATTCTAACGCCTCAGCGACAGGGCGGTTCATGTGGGTTACTGATAGAATGATAATTAGGGGTTTGATGGGATTATACATTTCAGCATGGAAAGAAGGTGGGTGTGGCTCATAAATGACAGGGGTAGGACAATTAAAAAACATGCACATGACTCTTGTGGGGTTACCAAAGGATCTTCTATGTGGAAATAAGCCCATGGATAAAAAAAGATTGGCCGAGTGTTTGGGCTGGGACAATACAGCAGAGAGGCTTATGGTCCATGCCCGAATGTCCACTGTGTGATGCATCAAAGCTGGAAAAGGTTATTATGTGTGACTTAAGTTGAAAGTTTTTCATGTGTGTCCGTGGTTGATCAGGCCAGGAAGAAAGGATATTTTATGAAGCTAAGTCAGTCATCCACTATGTAGTCTCACTGACAATGTGTCAAGAACAAAGTATCATGTATGAGTGTGGTTAGGCCTGAGGCCTGTATTGTACTAGGCCAAGGCAGAAAAAAGTGAGAGGAAAAAAAAATAGGATGTATTTGTCTTCATTGGTTTAGTGCCTTTCAATTAGCTAAAAAGGTCACATGACCTAGCCACCATCACATCTGTACAATAAGTCAGTCCACTAACCATTCTATTTTGTTTTACTTCCAGGAAATGACCCGCCCTGTCAGCTGGGGCATTAGAATACACCGACTGCACCTTTGCAGAGGGGTAAGACTCCCCTAATGGAGCCACTTGTTAGCTGTGGGGGGCGACCTGTGATGTTTAAGAATGGAATCCTTGGGGATGAGCAGTGTGACATGCAATACTCCACTTAGACCCTTATTTAGGCTAGACGGGCGGTTGGAGATACCTCCTCTGATCAATCGGCAGGTCATGTCAAACCCTAGTATCTATATGATTGTCCAAACACTATTGCCCTTATGGCAACCCCAAGCTCTTTTTATCATATGGGTGCTAGAAGGTGGTGGCTGAGGGTTTACATGTCCTAGGAATGACGTTTAACTCTATCTGATGGTGAGGTTCCATTTCTGGAGGTTTGGGGAATGTGAAGCACCCCTTTCATCACCATTGCTCCCTGGTCCACTCTGACCTGGCTTTGTCTATTTTTAGAATACAATTCTTTTCTTTGTTCCTCAAACCTGCCCTAACAAGAATCTACAGCTTATGAACCATTACAATCTATATATACTAGGATGAGATGAAAGTTTTACAGTATTTTGGCAACATGAGGCACAATTCAGCAGCTCCAGGTGATTTTGCCAAGGTTGCAAAGGTGACAAATTAATCTTGACTGTGGGATGCTGAGCACACTTGATGCACTCCAATTGATACTCACTGGATTTGCCTCTATGGCTTAGAGTACGGTCTTGAAATCTATGGTTTTAGGCCTACCTGACATTGCCTGATCATCGAAGTTCTTTCAACCCAAAATAATTTCTTGAACCATCTGGTTACTCTACTGTGATCAACTGTGCCTTCACCTTTCACATAACAAATTATTTTTGTTGCTTCTGCAGCATTATGGCCCAATTTAAACTCATAAAGTATATATATTTACCTATCCCTCCACATGAGCAGGATGTGACACAAGGTCAATTTTTAAGTGGACTTTAACAGGTTTGAATTCAGAGTTTTCCTTCTAGACTGGTTGCCTAACCAAGGTTAAAGAGCTCAGTCTGCCCTACTATTCACCCAAAACTGGAGGGTGAGTACATGGATGTATACCTTTGCCAAGGGTTTTAGCGCTATATGAAATGCAAACGATCTCATCCAGATTTGAACTCGTGTCAACGAGTCCATTTCCTAGGATTCTGACCATTACACCATACACCTCCACTAAACTAATAAAGTATAAGTTCCTGTGTTAGATTACATTGCATATTCATTTGTGTGGATTTGAAATCCCACACAAAATGAAGCAATGCACAATGTGTCAGTGGCTTAAACTGCATTGGTCATGTGATATAAAAAATAAAGTCGTCAGGATGGCCTAATGTCAGTATCAGCCAGACAGCAAGGAAGTCTATCCCTTTTCACTAGCACTAGACCAAGGAGATTGTTTTTAGCATCTGAGGTTGAGCACCACACATAAAATCAGCTCCTCACTTTACTGCACAGATCCCTGTGCTACTCATAGGCTGAGTTGGTGAGGGCTGGTATTGAACCAGGAACCCATGTGCGTCCCAGGCAGACCAAGGAGATTGTTCTTTGCATCTGAGGTGGAGCACCACACCTACCATCAGCTCCTCGCTTTAATGCACAGATCCTTGTGCTACTCATAGGCTGAGTTGGTGAGGGCTGGTATCGAACCAGGAACCATGTGCATCCCAGGCAGACCAAGAAGATTGTTCTTTGCATTTGAGGTGAAGTGCCACACCTAATATCAGTTCCTCACTACCGCACAGATCCCTGTACTACTCATAGGTGAGTTGGCTAGGGCTGGTATCAAACCAGGAACCTTATGCGTCCATGCAGACCAGGGAGATTAGCTGATATTAGGTGGTGCGCCACACCTAATATCAGCTCACTTTACCGCACAGATCCCTGTGCTACTCATAGCCTAGTTGGTGAGGGCCGGTATCAAACCAGAAATCTTGTGGGTCCCAGACGGACACTACCAACTGAGCTAAACCGGCCCTATGTGCTGCAAACTAGCACATACCAAAATATTGCAAAACTTTTGACTCATCTTACTACTTGACACTTCATTAGAAAGGTTGACCATTGACCTTCAGGCCCAAAAAACTGCTTGGTGGTTCACTTTTGTGTGAAGATAAACATGGTGACTTGCCAGGAATAAAGGATCTTCAAGTCCGACTAAATGGATCATTACTGTTTAATGTACATACTTAGACTTTTAAGATCTGTGACATTTAGAACAGGTTAAAAACGAACTGAAAACACATTTTCTATGTCTGTGTGTTGAAAGAAAGTGAATGAAAATTGTTTGTGAAAAAGAAAGGGTGTACATATGAGAGAGAAAGGGATAGAAAGAGAGAGACATATGTTTATGAGAGAGTAGAAGAGAGAGTGTACATGTTTGTAAGAGAGAAAGGGATAGAAAGAGAGAGTGTACATATGTTTGTAAGAGAGAAAGGGATAGAAAGAGAGAGAGAGAGTGTGTACATGTTTTTTGAGAGAGAAACGGATAGAACGTATATGGTTGTGAGAAAGAGAGATTGAGTATATTGTGAGAAAGAGAGAATGAATGTTCATTTGTGAAAAAGACAGAATAAACTTATGATTATCAGAAATAGAGTATGATTGTGATATATATATATATAGTATGAACAAAAAGTAATAAGACAAACATTAATATTTTTTATATGTTATTTATTCTCAACTAGTTTCGACCTTAGGTCATCGTCAGGAGAAAATTTCTTATTTGAAGAAACTGTTTTTAGATTTTTTGAAAGGGAGCATTATAGAAGAACTATAAAAATTGGAGTATTTTTGAAGGTTTGAAATGCTATTAAAATCCGGGTAGACGAGTGTGTTATAGTAGCAAGTCCATTTATTCCGTGAAAAACCTCTTTGAGGTGGGTTATTTTTTTTAATGCTCTTATATATGTGATCGAGGGTTCTTGGGAGTTGTGTATATGACCATATATGTATACACATAAATGTATGTGTGTGCATACATATATGTGTGTGAATGTGAGTGTGTGTATGTATCTCAGTACTGTGCGCATGACTTTTAGATTTTTAATATATATATATATATATATATATATATATATATATATATATATATATATATTTTGTAATATATATATAATTATATATAGACAGAGAGAGAGAGAGAGAGTATATTGTGAAAAAGAGAAAGTATATGTTTATGAGAAAGAGAAAATTAATGTCCATTTGTAGAAAAGAGAGAATAAGCATATGATAGTCAGAAATAGTGTATGATTATGATATATATATATATATATATATATATATCATAATCATACACTATTTCTGACTATCATATGCTTATATATATATATATATATATATATATATATATTCGTGGAAAATGGACTCGTCGATTCGAGTTCAATTCCTAGACGAAGCTGTTGGCATTTCACATAGTGCTAATACCCTTGGGAAAGGTATGAATCCATATATTCTCCCTCCAGCTATGGGTTAAATAGTAGGTTATACTGGGCTCTTCAGCCTTGGGTAGGTAACCAGTCTAGGAGAGGGATAACTCTGAATTCAAAATTCCTGAAGTCGGTCGTTGATTGGGTTTGTGGCAACCCTTGATGTATCAATTCTTTCCTATCAACTGTGCCAAAAGTGCGGATGGTCCAACACAAGCTTTCACCACTATACAAATCACTGTGTGAACGTTCATTTGTATGAACACTCATACATCGAAATTGACGGAGAGTCCATCATATATATATATATATATATATATATATATTATATAAAGAGAGAGAGAGAGAGAGAGTAAGCATATGTATGTGAGAAAGAGAGAATGAATGTACATTTGTGAGAAAGAGAGAGTATATGTTAGTGAGAGAGAAAATGATATCCAGTATATATATACATTCATCTTGGCCTAATTACTCACTTGCAAAAAATATATTTTAACAGAATATGCCAATAATACAGAGGCTACCAAATTTAGCTTGAACATGATGAAGAAACCATCATAATATCCTCATCTTCTGTACCCAACTATTTTGTCATTATTTTATTGTATTTTTCTCTCTATTTTGTTTTCTTCATATCTAACTCATTAAATTAGGACCTGCTATTTTCATGTGAACCAAACTGAAGGTTTTTTTTTTTGGTTTAAAATTATCAAGACATTCAGTATCATATACTCAGGATGACTTACAGGTAAAAGCTGGGCCAGACATGTGCAACCTTTTTCAAGTAGTAGGCTATATGAAACATGGCTCATTTACAGGTGAGCCACACTACTAACAAAATTTGAGGTAATTTCATGTTAAAATAAATATCAGAAAACTCTGTAGTTTTTTTTTAGTTTCTTTTATTTAGACGTAATGGAAATTTTCAGAATAGTGACATCCCTTCTTCCTGACCGTGAATTGTAGTAGTGATCTTCTGGTTGCTTGTCCGGTAAATTTCATGTTAGAAGTACCTCAACCATTTTTGCCACAAAAGATCATGCATGTAAACGTCTGCTTTAGAAATAGGGAAAAATTGATCTTTCTTTCTCATTGGTAAAAAAATTTTTCTATTAAAAATTGAAGACGTTAGTAGGCCATTCAGAAAGAACTGCAGGTCACATGTGGCACACAGTCCGCAGTTTCCCCATGACTGAGCTAGATTCGTCAACACTGGATTTCAAAGGTAGCTGTTACATAATTATTAGACCCCTAATACTTATGTACAGTAGTGTAGAAACCAAAATGGCTGTTATAAGTTCAGCCGGCGTCTCTTAAGGATTGAATGACAAGGCTTGACCTCAGTCCTGATCCTCCTTTCGGTGGATACCGTGAGAATCGGTGGAGAAGACCCTCTTCCGGTTTAGATTAGAAAGGGATTAGAGTGAGATCGGCCAAAACCACGATGGTGGTAAATCGTGTTATGCACGCTGCCGACTCAATCTGCGCAGGTAGTCAGGTGGGGATTTCAAAATAAAATATGATCTAAGTAAATCAAAGTCTTGTGTTATTATCTAAAAACTACCGATGACACAGGGCTTCTGATAAAGAGAAATCCCCAATGGAAGACCAGACACGAACTCCCCAAGACGAAGTCCAGACGCTAGAAGAGATGTTAGAAGAGACGCTAGAAGAAGGACTTAAGATAGAAAAGATGAACAGAAGAAGAATAGAAGTAATAAAGTAAGGAAAGGGAGTATACAACAGTAACAAGCTCACTCCAATGGGGAAGAGATGTATGACACAATCTTACTACCTACATTCTTTATAATCTGGACTTAGTGATTTAACTTATTAACTATAAACAAAATATGTTAATTCTATTGTTTTATTGGATGCTTATATTGGATGGGGAAGATATTTTCGTTGAGTCCTCACTTTCCAAGGACAATTATTAGGATTAGTATACCTATGATATACTAACACTGAACACAACAGAAGGAAATACAAGGTAAACTAATTGGTACATACATTCATTTGTACATTTAACATTTTATTTATAAAATATACCTACAAGTGGCATCCCATTATAGTGAAATGGTTAGCAAGCTAGTCTCACAGATCCATTACTACTGAATTGCCAGTTCGATCCTCACCCCATACTTGTGATCTTGTGTCACATCCTACCCATGGCAAATGGGTTGGGTAAATACTAACCTACAAGTGGTGTTAAAAGGAAAAAATGTACAATGTCTGCAGTGCTATACTGAGGCTATATCAACCAAAATACTGTTTCGTTCAAATCGGCAAAGATAATCACCATTGGAAAAAAAAAAAAAAAAATAGATATATATATTTAATGATTTGAAGGCAATTACAATGCATATAAAAATAAAAACAAAAAGATGTTATTTTTGTTTTATCGATTTCAAAGTATAAAACTTTATCTTCAGAGATGAATATCAGAAATGTACGTGCTTAAGTTTTTTTTGTGTGGTTATATATTTTTTTTCCTCTTCTTTTTTTTTCTTTCTCCTCCTTTCTTTTTTCTTTATGTTATGAATGAAATGGGCGAATAACTGTAATTTCTTATTTTTTTTTAATAACTGTTGAGAACGAATGTTTGAACCCCTGCTTGTATATGTATCCAATATTGTCTGTTTTTCTTCCGGTGAAACATTGCAACAAAGTAGCCATGCTGAATTCAAAATAAAAACGGCCACATAAAAAAATTCATATACTTAGCTTTTATTTTATTCTATTTTTTTTTTTTCTCTAATTTTTTATTTTTATATTTTTTTTCAGTTGTAAAAAATAAAATGTATTAATTTAATTAGATGGACAGTTTTAGAAACTATTCATATCCGAAATTGTGTAAAGGAAAATAAAAACTCTGAAGAAACAAATGCACAAAAAATGTTAATATGAATGTACAATGAATGCAATTCTCTAACCTCTAATCATGAAATAACCCTAAGACAGGTTGACATGCCATTAAAATCAATCATTCTAAAATTTAATAAGAAATTTTTAGACAATTCAGGAAAGTTGTAGGGTATACTGACCAAAACTTTGGGTTAAATATTAATTATCCATTAGGAGAAACCTAGCTAGATATTTTCTAACTCATTAGGCTTACTTTATATATATATATATATATGTATATATATATATATATACACTTTCCAACCTCTCCGCACAAGCAGGATGTGACACAAGGTCAATTTCTTAAGTGGAATTCAACAGGTTTGAATTCAGAGTTTTCCTGCCCATAGCTGGAGGGAGACTATTTGAGTGCATACATTTCTCAAGTGCTCAATTAGTGCTATGTGAAACGTGAAATACAAATAGCCTCATCCAGGATTTGAAATCGGATAGACTAGTCCATTTCTGATGAATCCAACGATTACACCACAGGCCTTCTTATGCATCATGTGTATATATATATGATGTAAAAGAAGGTGTGTGGTGCAATCGTTAGATTCATCTGAAATGGACTAGTCTATCTGATTTCAAATCCTGGATGAGGCTATTTGCATTTCACGTGTTTCGAAGTTTACTTCTCATCAGTGCGGCTCGACTTTTTTAACAGCTATCTCTAGCAGAATTTTTGTCTGCCTAGTCCCTTACCCTTACAGCTATCAGCAGCCGTCAGTCTGAAGTGAGCAATTAATTGATACATCCCAATTAATTGATACATACCTACGTGGAATGTTTTTACAGTCACCAGAGAACTCAAATCTGTAAACAGACGAGTAACATATATATATATATATATATATATATATATTATATTATATATAATATATTGTTAAAAAACAACAAAGATGAAGATAAAAAATCTAGAAAATAAATTTTAAAAAGACAAAAAAAAAAATTTACATTATCTGAAAATTATTTTTTCTTATCAAATATACCCATCAGCTTTCATGACTTATCAGGTTTTTTGGGGGGGTTTTACCTAAGCTAAAAATTTAATATTTCCCATTCAACTTCAGATAAACTTAAAAGTGGAGTTTTTATATAATCAAAACTATTTTGCTTGACAGTTAACTATTTTTATTATCTCAAAAGGAAAACCTCCTGTGGCTGTTTGATTCACTGATAGGATTTGACCCTCGCTTATCAGCTTAAGACAGATTAGAATAAGATGCCGCAACAAAACAACAATGAAAAAAGACCCTGGGGTCAGATTATAACCAATGGTGGAGATGAAGACGCGAGTTTATATGTAACCACATTATCTCATAACAAAATAAAGGCAATTGTGCATATAATCTTGTTTATATATATATATATATATATATATGAATATTTTTTTAAAAAGCCGCAAGAAAAATATTATAAGCTCGCATCAGTGGTCATAATAAGATTGCAATAAAACCTGTTGATCTGATGATGTCCTAATTTGAAGGTGCTCAATCAAGGGAGGAGATATTAAAAGAGAATTTAAGGATGAAAAGGATATTAATCATAATTAATAATCCCCAAAGAGGATAGATTTGACTACAAAGGTATTTATCTATGCAAATACCACATACAATAATTTCTGATTACAAATAGTTTTACGTAATTTTGATTGAATTCACTTTTAAGTTTATCTGAAGTTGAATGGGAAATATTAAATTTTTAGCGTAGGTAAAAAAAAACCCAAAAAAAACCTGATAGGTCATGAAAGCTGATGGGTATATTTGATAAGAATAAATCATTTTCAGATAATGTAAATTTTTTTGTGTCTTTTAAATTTATTTTCTAGATTTTTATCTTCATCTTTGTTGTTTTTAACATTATATATATATATATATATATATATATATATAATTTATATATATATTTGTTGTGTGTAATATTGATTGAATATTTATATCTAAAACAGACAATTATTAAAACATGAATTAAAATAATCAATTTTATTTACCTCATACCCACTTGTACGGGTTAGGCACAAGGCCCTATTAATGTGGGACCACCCACAAGCCGAGACTCATGGGTGGTAGGTAGAAAAATTGCGTCAATCCTGTCGGCATTCCTCCTCAAGGTGGTGCCTTAGGCGCTGGGCAATAAACCCAGCCCTGCCCCTTTAAGTCAAGGGGGCAGTTATTGCCTGGAGGGACAGCCCTCTGGGATCGACACTATTAATTTAACACCTTCCCGGTCCAGAGGCCGAAGCTTACTGGACCCCTGTCACAAAAGACCGGTTGGAAATGCCTATAATAATATATATAATATATAATAATATATAATAATGGAGATTGTATAATAATATATAATAATGGAGATTGTGTGTCAGTCTGTCTGTAACCAAAACTATATATTTGTTATGGCCTGGTTAGGGGCCAGAATAAAGACACAAAGACAGGAACTGAGTTAACAAATATATTAACAAAGAACAGTAGTACAAACATATACCAAGAGTCGGTTACACATGAAGCTGTCTTATCGGCTGTCTGCTGAAATACTAACTATTGCTTAAGTGCAGAACCTGCTGCTATTTATGATTGAAAGAGTTCATGCATATGTGGTAAATTACCATAACAATATCAGTACCCAAGTCCCAATTCCCTTAGTTATTTACGTCACATTCTCCAAGATTTTATTTTTTATTTAAACCGTAAATATTAATAAAATTGGTTCAAATTATTAATACTTTTTGCCTTATCTACAGGTATTTGCCTCATACCCCACTTGTATGGGCTGGGCACAAGGCCTCGAAGCTCTTGGGTGGGAAAGAACAAAAATTGCGTCAATCCCTATTTATTTAGTTAAATTAGGAAAATTTAGCAATAAAGATGAGAGTTAGTTTCAAATTTGTTTTGATTTTTTTTTTTATTATGCCCCACTCTGTTTCTAATCATTTTATCTGCATTCTTATTTAGTTTCATAAATCTTTCTAATTTAATATATTTCATTACATTAATAATTAAATACATATTTTTGCTAGTATTTTTAAAATTTGTTGGAATTTACATAAAATAGTGAACAAAATGAATTAGTAATTGATAGTATATATATTATCGCACAATTTTAAAAAGATGCGATATTGCTGGCATCGAAACCCTACTAGCCAAGATTCAACTTAGGTGGGCTGGTCACATTGTCCGAATGAATGAGAACAGGCTTCCAAAGAAGATTTTATACGAGCAACTACCAAATGCTAAGTGTTCTATTGGACATCCTCTCTTATGCTACAAAAACAAATTGAAGGACAATTTGAAACGCCTTGATATTGACCTGAGTGCTTGGGAAGATCTAGCATTGGATCGGAAGGAATGGCGTAAGACCTGTTTCACTAAACTAAAGAGCTTTGAACAAAATAGACTGAAGCATAGAGATCGGCTCCGCCTAACTTTAAAAGAAAAATATTTAACTCCTGCCTTGGATCATTTCATTTGTCAGTGTGGCTTCATGGCTTGCAGCAGGGCTGGGTTGCTGTCACACTCGAGGAAACATAAAATGTCTTCTTGACAGCATGCACAACATGGGAGGAATCAAATCACTCACTGCTGACCCTTATCTATCGTTCTCGATAGGAGAGTCCACCATATTTACCCAGCCCCTCTACCACAAGCATGAGTAGCACAGGGGTCTGTGCAGTAAAGTGAGGCGCTGATGGTAGGTGTGGCGTACCACCCCAGATGCCAAAAACAATCTCCTTGTTCTAGAGCTAGTGAAAAGAGGATAGACTCCCTTGCTGTCTGGATGATACCGACTTTAGGCCACCTGACAACTTTACTACTTTTTTTTTTTACTTTTCTTTCTACTGGCCCTCTCCGATCAATCGGCTGGTCACATCAAGCCCTAGCACCTATATGATTTTCCCAACCCTATTGCCCTCATGGCAAGCCCCAACCCCTTTTTATCATATGGCTGCTAGAAGGTGGTGGCTGCGGGTCTACATGTCCTGGAAATGACGTTAAACTCTATCTGATGGTGAGGTTCCAGTTTTGGAGGTTTGGGGAATGTGGAAGCAACCCTTCATCACCATTGCTCCCTGGTCCACTCTGACCCAGAGTGGTAGTACCTGTTAGGGTCCGATCTATGGGTTAAATAGAAAAATGTATTTATAAAAAGAAATTGTATTATCCATTAAGAATTGATTTATTTCAAAACTTTATTGGCATTAAATGACCCACTGAGGTTGATATGCCGTAAAACAAACTAAACCAAACTTTTCTTTCTACTTTGATTATTCTCCTTTTTTTCCATTTTAATTTCTCTTCCAAAATGCAAATATTAGATTTGTAGTTAATAGGAAATAATCATTATTATTTCAACCATTCCTCATTCAACTTATATTGTAATATTCTTTTTTCATGGTGACCCCAATAAAATAAGCTTATATATTTGACAGATTATCTATTCAAATCTAAAACCAATAAATTAATTACATTTTTTTATAATTCACTCCAATTAATTGGTTCACTCAAATGTCAAGCAGTCATTACATTAAATCTTATCAGTTAAGGGTTTACTCGGAAAATAGTATTGATTTAAAACGCTCAATTGTACTAATGTTATTAATCAACTTTTTTATATTTATCAGGAAAATGACCGATATTCTTTATTCCATAAAATTAATCTTTTCAAAACATTATTCTATTAAACCTACAAAACATTTTATTTTTGATTATCACTGGTGTTAAAAAATGGATTAAAAAAATTATATAGGATATGCGTGACATTAATTCTCAACTCATGATTTAAGAATCTTTAAGTTTATTTTTTTAGAAAGTTCTCTCTCAAAAACACTGCTTAAATTAAATAACCTATGTCTATGTATTAGGTAGTATTAGTTACATTGTAAATCTTGTTGTGGTCAGGTTTGCTAATGTAAGTCAAAAAGTAAAGTCATCAGGGTGGCCTAAAGTCGGTATCAGCCAGACAGTGAGGGAGTCTATCCCCTTTTCACTAGCACTAGACCAACGAGATTGTATGGGCATCTGAAACAGAATGCCACACCTACTGTCTGCTCCTAACTTTACCACACAGATCCCTGTGCTACTCATACGCTTAGTTGGTGAGGGCCGGTATCGAACCAGGAACCTTGAGGCTCCTAGCTGGACGCTTGACCTTATTATATAAATACAACAATTTTTTGAGTATATGACACTATTTTCCAGATTTTTCAGCCAAAAAAATTAGGGTTGTATATTAATTATAAAAATGAACCTTACATCTTTATGCAATAATAACTCCGCTGAAGGGCCTTCTCCCTAATAGAACCCCACTCTCAATGGACCACTTGTTAGCCATGGGTGGTGGCCCGTGATGCTTAAGGACAGAATCCTGGTAGCTGAGCAGTCCGTGACATGCAACACTCCACTTTGGCCTTTTACTTAGGCTAGACAGGCGGTCAGAAAGCCCTTCATATCAATCGGCTAGTCACGTCAAGCCCTAGCACCTATATGATTGTCTTGACTGTATCGCTCTTATGGCAAACCTCAAACCTTTTTATGATATATGAGCTAGAAGACGGTTACTTAGGATCTTAGTGTCCTGGGTATGATGTTAAACTGTATCTAGTGGTGAGGTTCCAGTTCTGAAGATCTGGGGAGTGTGGAGTACCCCTTCATTGCCATTACTCTCAGTAAGGGTTGACATGCCGTAAAATCCAACTAATGTAAGTGGCATTTTGAATAAAACGCCGATAACCCTTTTTTTTTGGGGGGGGTCTTGAACTTTCTCGACCGTAGCAGCGGCATTCAGTAGATTCTTAAACCTTAGAAAATAAGACCATATTCACCATATTTGGGATGGGATGATTGAAAGTAAGGTATACCTATAATCCAAACTTATGTGTTTTATGTCATTGCATAAAAATACCTACTGTTTGTTTATTATTTTTTCTATCTCCTAATGTGAGTTTATTTTCCCTGTAAGCTTGATACATTTTTTGCATGAACATTTCCATATAGTGTAAATGCTTTTAAGACTTAATCTGAACTATATGGATTCTTATTTTTAGTCAGTAAAAACCAATAAGTTGAAAAATGTTAAATATAGCTTAAAAGGGAGTCTTGGGTATGACATTCAACTGTATCATGTATTTCTATCACAAGTCACCCTGGTTATCCTTCTACAAAAATGAGGAACAGCAAAGATTGAAAATAATAGTAAAGTATAAGCTCTAGGTGAGATTTGAACTATAATATAAAATAATATAAATATGAGGACAATAGTCTAGATAAAAAAATAATACACAAAAAAAATGTAAGTATAAACACAGAATGTGCACAATTCCCTAACATCTAGGCATAAAATAATCCCAGATGAATTGTCATGCCATTAAAATCAATCAATTAATCAATCATTAAAGCACCTATATGATTTTCCCAACCCTATTGCCCTTATGGCAAGCCCCAACCCCTTTTTATCATATGGGTGCTAGAAGGCGGTGGCAGCGGGTCTACATGTCCTGGGAATGATGTTAAACTCTATCTGATGGTGAGGTTCCAGTTTTGGAGGTTTGGGGAATGTGGAGCACCCCTTCATTACCATTGCTCCCTGGTCCACTCTGACCCGGAGTGATAGTACCTGTTAGGGTCCCATCTATGGGTTAAATAGAAAAACATGTTTATAAACAAAATTGTATTATCCATTAAGAATTGATTTATTTCAAAACTTTCTTGGCATTAAATGACCCACTGAGGTTGATATGCCGTAAAACAAAACAAACCAAACCAAACCAAATCAATCATTAAAATCATCAAAGAAACAAAATTTTGGGATATATTTCTCAGCAGAAAAGATTTTGTTAAAAAAAATTGAAAGATGAGTTTTAATACTGCAAAGCACACATATATATTTCTGTGCCTAAAAAATTGTACTTTCTGTTAAACTGTTGAAGAAAAATAATAAAACAAGATAGAAAATAATGTTCATGGACAGAAAAAAAAACTTTTTCTACGATAAAAAAAGAAAATTGATTCTTTGCCACAGCTCATTTAAACATAAAAGTTTCTAAAGTGACTAAATTGATTTTTTTTTGTCATTTCTCCATGACACCTGTTGTGATCTTGTCAGTCAGTTTTATGTCTAGGATTGGATCAACATGTTAACGAGAAAAGACATTGGGGACACACATTTATCTGATATTTACAACAGATAGTTCTATCCTACTTGGAATACAAATTTAAATGAAAGCAGAAAGTATCCCCAAACTGATACATATACATTCATCTTCATGCCCCAAAAACTTGAGTTTTCAAAAACCATCTATTGGCTTAATATGTTAGCTAAACATGTGCCAAATTCAGTGAGTTAAAAGATTGAAATGGATTTACCTCAACATTTTTTCCAACTGGAAATTTATGTGCGAACAGAATTGGATTACTCAACATCCTGGAATCTTCAGTAAGCCTAACCCAGTCTACGCCTCCATTTTTTTTAACATAAAAAGAATATGCAGGCTAAAACTATTTGCCTTTTAAAATGCAAAACTATCTGTGAGCTTCAATCAATTCTAATTTTATTCAAGGTTTGTGTATTATTTTTCTCTATATATAAGCTTATATATTTATATATTAGCAGCGGCTACCCGGCGTCGCCTGGGTAGAGGGGGATTTTTTAAAGTTAGTTCCATAGATCCATTATTACTGAATCATGAGTTTAATCCTCGTGGAATGCTCCATTTAAATCCCTATATAAAAAATAGACCTTGCATTGATCCAGCTACTCTGAAAAGAAATGTTAATGTCTACTATCTAAAATATTAAATGAAAAAAAAAATCCATGCTGTTATCATTTAAATTTCATTTTTTAATTATCTTCATGAATATAAATAAAATCTCTATTATTTTAGCTCAAAGACCAAGCTCTTGTGATATTTAATGTGTATATTTATTTACTTTGTCATGAATTGTTTTATTTTCAAAGTTTCCTCCGGACATACATATACACACAACTGCCCTTTATATATGTATAGATGAATATATTGAAACATACATTGTAACACACTACTAGGATTACTGGAGGGTGAGTACATGGATGTATACTTTTGCCAAGGGTTTTAGCGCTATATGAAATGCAAACGGCCTCATCCAGGATTTGAACTCGTGTCAACGAGTCCTACGACTCTAACCATTACACTGTACACCTCCACTAAACTCATAAAGTATAAGTTCCTGTGTTAGATTACATTGCATATTCATTTGTGTGGATTTCAAATCCCACACAAAATGAAGCAATGCACAATGTGTCAGTGGGTACCTTTCATGGCTTAAACTGCATTGGTCATGTGATATAAAAAAAGGAAAGTCGTCAGGATGGCCTCAAGTCAGTATCAGCCAGACAGCAAGGAAGTCTATCCCCTTTTCACTAGCACTAGACCAAGGAGATCGTTTTTAGCATCTGAGGTTGAGCAACACACCTACCATCAGCTCCTCACTTTACTGCACAGATAGCTGTGCTACGCATAAGCTGAGTTGGTGAGGGCTGTAACAAACTACTAGGATTACATGAAACTGCACACATTACCTACTGAACAAAATATTAGGTCAAAACATATACATTTGGTTTTGTTTGTTTTGTTTTACGGCATATCAACCTCAGTGGGTCATTTAATGCCGATAAAGTTTTGAAATAAATCAATTCTTAATGGATAATACAATTCTTTTATAAATACATTTTTCTATTAAACCCATAAATGGGACCCTAGCAGGTACTACCACTCCGGGTCAGAGTGGATCAGGGAGCAATGGTGATGAAGGGGTGGTCCACATTCCCCAAACTTCCAAAACATTGGGGCAGAGGTGCAGTCAGTGCATTCTAACGCCCCAGCTGACAGGGTGGACATATACATTTGCTATCATGTTGTTTATAAGATAACAATAGTAAATGTGTAACTTTTCTTTCCTTTCAATTCAATGTTAACATGTGCAAATAAATCCTTTTGTCAATTCTGTAATGTAAAACTTTGTATTAATGTACTTTTTTTATCTGACTTTTGTACAAATAAACATTTTAGCATTTCTTTTATATTAATGGTTTGATTTAGTTTCATGGCATATTAACCTTTTTGGGTTTAACCCATAGCTGTGAGTGGATGAGGAGATTTGTAACTTTCCGAAGGGTATTAATCCGAAAGTGAATGTATTAATGCTACTGGAGTTTGAAGTCACTTATTACAATGCTGCAGTCCAGCATGTTAACCACTACACCATGGCGACTCCAACACACTTTTTATATGAATACTAGCTAAAGTACCTGGTCTATGACCGGACTAAAGAAAAAATAGGAACACCAAAGAGTGAGTGGCTAGAAAATAAGAGATAGGTATACCCAATTTCGGTTCATTTTTTTTTATATCTCATAAAATAAAATAGTGGATGGGGGTAGACCTCGTAAAAAAATATTTCCCCGAATATATTTTCGTGAAAATCGGTCCAATAATTGATTTCTCATTGTATATTTTTAAAATCCTCTTGTTGTAAGTTGTTTTTGGCTACGTAAAATTTCAGTTGATTTAACGGTGCAAAAATGAAAACATTGTTTTTCAATCATAATTTTCATTATTTCAGTTAGCTGAAAATTTTTAAAAAATCATCAGTAGTTTGTTTAATGTTTCTTATTTCGAACTGAGAAAATTTTTTAAGATAATATTAATTTTTATGCAAGTATCATTGTGTTAAATATAGGGGTGGGGTAGATTTCACAGGGAAAATTGGTGGTAACTAATAAGAGATAATTATGTTAACCACTACACCATGGTGACTCCACCACACTTTTTATATGAATAAGATAATGAGATCATTAATAAGTTAAAGTGTTTTAACTGTTTTATTTTTATAAAGCATCTGGTCTTCCATTGGGGATTTCTCTTTATCAGAAGCCCTGTGTCATTGATAGTTTTTAGATAATAACACAAGACTTCGATTTAACTTAGATCATATTTTATTCTGAAATCCCCACCAGACTACCTGTGCAGATTGAGTCAGCATAACACGACTTACCACCGTCATGGGTTTGGCCGATCTGACTAAAACTCTCTCTAATCTAAACCAGAAGAGGGTCTTCTCCACCGATTCTCACGGTATCCACCGGAAGGATCAGGATGAGGTCAAGCCTTGTCATTCAATCCTTCAAGGCCGCCGGCTGAACTTATAACAGCCATTTTGGTTTCTACACTACTGTACATAAGTATTAGGAATCTAATAATTGTTGTCAAGGCATTTGTATTTTTTTTAAATAAATGCATCAATTATTCATGTTTATTATCGGAAATTATTTAATTAATTATCTTTAAACATTTTTATTTTAGAAGAATTTTGTCAAATCTAGTTTTATCAAAGAAAAACATTCCTGTGTGGAGAATATTTGTATTTATTATGATAATAATAATAATTCCTTTATAAATCGTTAAAAGTATTTTAAAAAGCAAGACCCCTTCTTGTGGAAAACCTTCAAATTTTAGAACTTTTATAGATTACTCATTTATACACACACACACACACACATATATATATACACACAAGGTGTGTCCAAAAGTATTGAGATTTTTGGTACATTTTGACACACCTTGTATTCTGAAAAATTAACGTTCCATTCATTCTTCATTTCAATCTTAGTAAATACAGCTTTAAAATCTGTACTCTTTTACACACCTTGTATTCTGAAAGAAATTAGCATTACATTTATTGTTCATTCCTATTTTGGTAAATACAGCTTCAACCAGGATACTTTTTTGACACATCTTAGATATAGATAGATAGATAAATAGATAGATAGCCATTGCAGATAAATGTTGTTTTTTTTTGTTTTGTTTTATTAAAATACAACCCTGTAAAATTTAGCAAGTGGTAAAAATTTAGGGTCTTGGGCCCCCTCACCATTAATTCTACAGCTCTGATACACACACACACACACACACACACACACACACACACACATATATATATATATATATATATATATATATATATATATATATATATATATATATATCTGTGTGTGTGCTAAATGTTCAGTAATCAAGTGAAAATAAATAAATGTAAAATTTTTGATCACCAAACTGTTAAACAGATTGAATGCTACACTAACCCTAAAAATAATAGAATAATTCTTTTTCATTAAGATTTTTTCTTTTGCTATAAATATATAAACATCTACAGCCTGTCTTGAACCAATCCTGGAAGTAGCACCCCACAAAAAAGCAGCTGTACGGCCACTTACCTGCTATCATAAAAATCATCCAAGTAAGAAGAAAAATACATGCTGAACACTGCTGGAGAACTCATAAGTGACATTTTTCTGTGGACACCTACAAATGAACACACCAGTGTAGGCTAACCAGCAAAAATCAACATCAATCATCTCTACAGATTCTGGATGCCATGCAGGATACCTGCCAGGAATCACTCCTGGCAGGTATCCTGCATGGCAAGAGTGCGTTGTAGGAATTCCTTCTGTCTGCATAACATGATGATGATGATGATGATGACACCCCATAGGAAAATCTCTAAATCCACAGGGAAAGCCTCCATAGTTTGGCATTTCGTCCCCAGTTATAATACTGTTGCATTAAAAAGTTGTATACATATAGAATACTAGAAGTGGTTACCCGGCATCGCCTGGGTAGAGGGTGGGGGCAAAAAAGTTTGTCTTGCAGATTCAATATGACTGAATTACAAGTTGGATTCTCACAGGATGCCTCATTAAAATACCCATTGCATTGATCCAGCTTAGTGGGGCATCAGGGAAAAAAAAGAAAAATTAATGTCTCCTATTTGAAATATTAAATGCAAAAAAATTCCATGCTGTTACTATTGAAATTTCATTCATTAATTTAATATAACTTTCATGTCATTAAACTAAACAGTAAAAAACCTTTAGGAGACAAACATTGATTCACTTAGCTTTAGTATAATAACATATATATATATATATATATATATATATATATAAGATTTTTGGATGTTTGTTTGATTTTTTTTTTAGAAGCATTGTTGGATAAAGTATATATTATATTTTTGCTTGAAGGCAATTACAATGCATGTATCGCATAAAATTCGATACTTCTTTTTTTAATAGAAAATGAACTTGACAAGTGTAATCCCGGCAAAGGATCGCTCGGTGTCTAGAACATCGTACAGACTGTTTTGACTTTATTAAGTCTCATCAGCGATATATATATATATATATATATATATATATATATATATACGTTAATGTATGAGTAGTGGCTTACCAGTGGGTACGAGTACGATCGTTGGAAGCGCACAGTATCCAGGGGTTAAGACTGAGAAAAAACAAATACAAAGTGCTCAATACAATGTAGAGCAAAATTTATTTATAAAATGGATAAAAGTAACCTACTCGAGTTTCATCGTCTGAATCGTCAGGGTTACATCCGCTGAATTAATCGAGTTTGCAATTAATGTCAGTTGATACCATGTATGACCATTGAAACGGGTCTTATTTTTTATAGATAAACAAGCGTTCATCTATAAAAAATAAGACCCATTTCAACGGTCATACATGGTACCAACTGACATTAATCGAAAACTCGATTAATTCAGCGGATGTAACCCTGACGATTCAGGCGATGAAACTCGAGTAGGTTACTTTTATCCATTTTATATATATATATATATATATATATATATATATATATATATATATATATATATATATAGGTATGGACCTCCTAGGAGGTCCAGAAGAAAGCAGTGGCAACAAAGCACCAGCACAGCAACATCTTCAGGGACAGCTTTCACATGTGACATCTGGGGTCAAGAATATTTTTCTAACATTGGACTTTACAATAACAGGAGGTGCTGTAACATCAGGGACACAAAAACTATATTATAGTCTTCCAAGACTGAAATGCCAATAATATATATATATATATAATATACCAAACTAGTTGGTAAATCCTCGCGGTGAGAAAAAAAAAACAGCAAATAGTTTGATTGTAAAAATATACTACCAAACATCAACCGGGAAGAAAAAAATTTTTGTAAAAAAGAAAAGACCAAGATAATCATACCAATAAAAAATGATCTATTAGTACAATACTTTAGCCAAAAGAAAAAACAATTTATATGCATATATATATATATATAAGATATATATATCCATACAAACCCGTCAGGAGACTAAAGCTAATAAGTAAAAAGTGCTCAATACCTAAGTAGAGAAAATAATAAAGATAAATCTAATGAGTCAGCCGAGCCTACTAAAAGTTTCGCTTAATGCTCTTCAGGGCTAAGATCTGACTGAGTCAGATCTTAGCCCTGAAGAGCATTAAGTGAAACTTTTAGTAGGCTCGGCTGACTCATTAGATTTATCTTATATATATATATATATATATATGCTAGTTATATTTTATTGTTTGACTTGTTGAATAAGCCTCTTTCTTCTTTTACCATACAGAATTAATAATAAAATCTATTCCTTTACTTAAACGGCAACAATATATCAGATGATGAAACCAATTAATATCTTCCATTTTCATCTTTTTTCATTTTTTGCAATAAAGTGAGACCAGTGTAGATTTTTTTAGCACATTTCTGAATAGTTTTTATCTATTTTTAGCCAAAGAATCTATCAACCTTGTTTCACATGGGACAAGCAATGAACTATTTTATCACTGTCTTATCTCCATGGAAACAGTGACATCTCAAGACTCTTCTCTTCTCTTTTTTTTTTACACCTTCTTGCTTCCATTCTCTTTTTTTTTTTATTAGATTTTATTTTATGCAAAGAAAAAATAAATCAAAAAGCAATTTTAAATACAAAAACCAGGAAGTGCCACAATAAAGACATCTTGCTATTTATTTTTGCCATTTTAAAAAAAATCAGGATTTCTTTTTTTTACAGAAATAATAATTAGTGTGTAAACTAATGAGACTGTTGCATGATGCTTTGTCACTAGCCTCCATATGTCAAGGGTGATAATGGTTCGAGCAGCCATTACCTGATTAGATAAAATAATAATAAAAGAGAACATTGGTTATGTTCCTACTTACCAACATTTCTTTGTTGACTATAGTAAAATTCCAGTGACTGAATCATAGTCAATATTATGATAATGGTTATTTCCTATAATTCCAACCTAAAAAAGGGGAACCACTCTGAATGAATTTTATCTGTTAATTAATCTACCCCTTATTTTTCTTACCTTCCCAGACCAGTGAGAGAACAACTGCTGTAGCATTTTGTTGTCGAGACGAGCGGGATAGTGAAATAACTTTGGATATTGTTGGTGAGTCGAGCGTGATACAGTTGGGAGTGTTTAGACTGTTGATTGGAAGAACATTGCATCAGACTTGACTGTGACCCCCACACACACACACACTGATTAGAGATACTGATGCTTCTATTTAATAAGGATGGTTGGTTTGGTTGGTTTATTGATTTTAACGGCATATCAACCCGTCCAGGGTTATATCATGCCTAGCGGTTGGGGTGTTTACATATTGTGTATTCATATGTATACTTTTAGTAATTGGTTTTAACAATGTGTTAGCATTATTGGGAATTATATTGTATGGCATTGATTTGTTTCATGTCTATATTCTATGGTATAATTTTATTTCCCTTAAAAAGGAGAAAATATCCCCAATGTTAACATTTTCAAATAGATCCTTCATATTGTTTGCTTTAAAATAATGGTTTCTGATGGGAGCAAAAAATCTGCATTCCATCAATAAGTGTTTAACTGTCAGGGGTGTTTGACATGTTTCACATTGTGGTTGTTGTTCTTGTTTAATAAGGAGTGAAGGATTATAATGACCCTTTCATTTTTATTTAGAAAATTGCTTTATTCTCTAATGTAGGCCATTTCTATTGGATTGCTCAAATAAAAGATATCTTTATAACATCTCTCTCTCTCTCTCACATATATATATATATTTACCAACCCCTCCGCACGAGCAGGATGCGACACAAGGTCAATTTCTTAAGCAGAGTTCAGTAGGTTTAAATTAATAAAAACTTAACTTAAAATAAAAGGATTTAAAAAAATTTTTGCTTGAAATGTCTTTATCTTCCCTAAGAATATTATCACTTCTTTCTCATTATATATTAGTGAATTGTTCCCAATATATGTTGGCATTGTTCCATCTACTAAAGACGACAGCGTAGTGTCCGCATTTTTTATTTTTTTAAATTTTATCTGCAACTGCGTGAGTGGCTGAACAGACCAATTTTTAAATGGCATTCTCTGGTGCAGTGACTGCAAATAAACAGTAATGCTTGCTGGAGTTGCTATTGTCTCTGTTTCCTTTTGGCTCTCTTTTCTGTGCTGACTTCTTTCCTCTCTTTTTCACACCTTTTCTTTCCTTGTTTGACGTGGAGGCACGTGGTCGCATTGTCTTCTACACAAGCCTCCCATATGTTGGTGTTGATGTGGCATGTCTTCAAGTCCGAGGCATGGTCTCCTGAATTGCTCCTAATACTGATTGTGAATTGGTTAGTATTCATTGCATCATAAATCTAAAAATAAAACTAGCCCTGTCACTGGAGGTTTAGAATACACTGATTGCACCTCTGCAGAGGAGTAAGACCCTCCCCCCAATGGTGCCACCTGTTAGCCGTGGGTGCCAACCTGTGATGCTCAAAGACAGAATCCTGGTGGGTGAGCAGTCCATGACATGCAACACTCAACTTTGGCTCTTACTTAGGCTAGACGGGCGGTTAAATATTGAAATATTAAAACAGTGGCTTGTTCAGCTTTTCTATAACATGAATCAATCGGTTGGTCACATCAAGCCCTAGCACCTATATGATTGTCCAAATCCTATTGTCCTTATTGGAAAGCCCCAACCCTTTTTATCATATATGTGCTAGAAGGTGGTGGCTGAGGGTCTTATTGTCCTGGGAATGACATTAAACTCTATCTGACTGTGAAGTTCCAGTTTTAGAGGTCTGGGGAGTATGGAGCACCCCTTCATCACCATTGCTCCCTGGTCTACTCTGAACCAGAGTAATTGTACTTGTTAGGATCCCATCTATGGGTTAAATAGAAAAATGTGTTTATAAAAAAAATTGAGTATCTATTTAAGAATGAATTTATTTCAAAACTTTGTCAGCATTAAATGACCCACCAAGTTTGATATGCCATAAAACAAAAGAAATAAACAAAGATAAAACTCTTTATTTCATTTATTTGCAGTAAGGTGTCTTCTATGGAATATAGGAATCTTATTATTCTATGGAATATAGGAATCTTGTAACAGCAAATGTGCAGTAACAATCAAATATTCAGTAGATCATTTATTAGATTTTATTCTCTGGCAAAATTGCCAATAAGGAACATTCCTGCCTGGCTTCATACTACAGGGTTCTTTAGAATTTAGAGCTGCTCCCAGTTCTTAGATTTATAACAAGAATATTTTCATGAGAGTGGATATATATATAAAATGGATATATTTACCAAACCCTCCGCTCAAGCAGGATGCGACACAAGGTCAATTTCTTAAGCAGAGTGCGTAGAACATCGTACAGACTGCATAGAACATCATACAGACTGTTTCAACTTTAATTCCTTCGCCGAAGGCATAGGCCTGGTTTGTTGTTATTCACTCAACGTCCGCGTACCTCATATGGTAGAGGCTTTCATTATCATTGACAAGTTAATTTTGCATGGATTGTGCGGTGCGTATCGGTGGCCGAGCGGTAAAGTCTCTGACTCTGCCTGCTGGACTCCTGGTTTCGATTTCTGTTGGAGGGAAATTGTTAGTATACATTGCTGATGAGACTTAATAAAGTTGAAACAGTCTGTACAATTTTCTATGCACTGCACAATTGTTTGCTGAAGTTTGCTTGTCATGATTATTTTCTATAATTATCAAATTTTATACAATATATGCATTGTAATTGCCTTCAAGCAAAATATAAATAATAATATATAATATATATATATATATATATATATATATATATATATATATATATAATATTTCTAGACTCAACTAGTGTGAAAAAATCCAGATAATTAAGTTTTCAAATTATAAATTTTTCAAACTGATATCTGGGTAAAAAAAATTTTTAAAAAAGAAAAGACTAACACACCCGTATTTTCTGAAAATAATCATCAGTATCGTATGCAGTGACCAAAAGAGAAAAAAAACACCAGAGTTTACTAAGTTATATATGTAAAAAGTGCTCAGTATCCTAAGTAGAGTATAATTATAAGGACCTAAATGAGTCAGACACTATCTACCTAGGTTTCACCCTAATGGTTCTTCAGAAGTCAGAATTATCCTGAAGAACCATTTGGTGAAACCTAAGTAGATAGTGTCTGACTCATTTAGGTCCATATATATATATATATATATATATATATATATATATATATATGTGTGTGTGTGTGTGTGTGTGTGTGTGTGTGTGTAGTAAAAACTGTTGAAATTAGTAAAATATAGTGCTCTATATACAAGAAAACCGAGCAATATTATAGCAATTACACAATTTTTAGGGTAGCTTATATCTCCATGTCAGAATTCCATTGAACTTTAAATTGAATATCTATTCTCAATATCTCAAGCAATATTTAACTTGATGGCAACATTTTGATAACAATTCTGACCTTTTATTCAACAGATTCCTTGGATTCAGAAAACTTATACCTTGTTATTTTTCCTGTAAACATAATTGATATTGTTTTGATCCATCATTACAATCAGATGCTCTTTTTGAAATGGAATCACTTAACCTTTTGCTTCTTTATATTTCCAAATGTACTTAGACAATCTCCTATTATTGGTGTAGTATTCATCCTTGAAGCAAATATTATGATCATTGTATATTTCCGTTCATGGTCAATCGGTTGATCCTATAGAGACCATATCCTGTCTGTTATTGTTTCTTTCTTGCTCTTTTTCTTTTTCTCTTTCTCTGTCTCTTTTTTTTTCTCTTTTTCTGGCTCTCTTTTCTGTGGCAGCTTCTTTCCACTCTTTTTCACTCATTGTCACAGGATCTTTTGCCCAAGCCTCCCATGTGTTGATGTGGCATGTCTTCTTGTCCCTCTTGCAGACATCTTTAAAGCGCAGGTGTGGTCTCCCTACCAGTTGGGTACCCTCTACTAATTCACCATAAAGTAGGTCTTTGGGGATGCGGCCTTTGTCCATCCTCCTGACATGGCCAAGCCAACGCAGGCGTCTCTCGCAGATAATGGCGGGCATGCTGTTCATATTTGCTCGAGCATTTATTCTCCAATTGGCAAGGCACTCAATAGATATAAATATACACACACACACACATATATATAGTATAAAGGTATATATATATATAGATAACCTACTTAAGTTTCATCAAAAAAGGATCATCAGGGTTAATTGTAAAGAATTAATTAAGAAATTGATTAATTAAAGACAATTGCAAAAGTGAATAATACAATTATGGCTATTGAAAACACTTTCACAATTGTCTTGAATTAATCAATTTCATGATTAATTCATTACAATTAACTCTGATGATCCTTTTTTGGTGAAACATCTATATATATATATACCTTTTATATTAAATCCACTTGTGTATTGAGCACTTCATATTCCTTATAAACCTGATTTATTCGGTTAATATTTGTAGCAACCATTAATATTGCAATTAACTCGATATTCTATTCCCTGGTAAGTCATCTTCTTTATCATATATATATATATATATATTTATATATATTTATAGTTGAATAAACAAATCATTTAAAAATGCTTTTTCATAGAAAAAGAAATGCTCTCAATACTGGCCAGTAGAGAAGGATAAAACTTAAAATAAATCAATTTTTACTCACCCTACTGTGGTAGTCTTGTTACTACCAGTTTCATGCATACTTGCAGAGAAGGAATTAAACATCTGTAGAGCAACTCCACCTAGAGTCACAAGGTTCCAGGTTCGATACTGTCCCTTGCCAACATAGCACATGAGTAACAAAGTTTGGATCTGTGCAGTAAAGTGAGGAGCTGATGGTAACTGTGGTGCAACACCTCAAATGCAAAAATAATCTCCCTAGTCTAGCACAAGTGAAAAGGGGATAGACTCCCTCATTGTATGGCTGATACTAACAATAAGCCAATCCACTGACTTTACTATAGGATTGGAACGAAAGTCTTGTCCGATACAGAATGATATTTATTTAACCAATAAAGACAACATGTAAATTGAGAAATATAAACAAAAAGTGTCTCTAAAATAGTCTCTGAAAATAGTGTCCCTTATGATCCACACATCTTTGCCAACGTTCTGGAAGTTGTTTTATGCCGTTTGCTTAGAATTTTACAGGTTTTGTAGCGAACCAGTTTTCCAAATAACGATTAACTTCTTTAGTGGACTGATACGTTTTCCCACAAAGTAATTTTTTCATAGGAGAAAACAGTTTGAAGGGGAAAGGACTGGTGAGTATGGTGGATGTGGTAATACCATAAAACTGAATAAATGTTACTTTGTATCGGGTAAGACACTCGTTCCAATCTATATTATATGAGAGATAGGGGGGGGGGAGAAAACTCTTGTCAAGGTTGACTCTGAATGTAACAGCTTCCTCTTTTAGTTCGATATAAAGGTGATGTCAGAAGCATGGATCCCTAATCTATATCTAAATTATTTTTAGTTTTTTTCTAGGTCCTCAAGGGGCAAGTTTATGAATGTATACTTTGACCTAAAGAGCTATGACACTAATCCTGTTCCACTTATACAATGTGTTATGCCCACACTGTGACAGTGTCTTCATTTACTGTGTCATTCAATCAGACTTCTCCTACGCAATAACAGAAAGCACCAGGTTGCTCTCTAAGTGCTTACACTCTTTCCTCAGTTGGTGGCAGGAGCTTTTGTGTATGCAGCTGTGCCGTATACATAGACCCAGCCATGCATTGTTCTACGCCCAGAAAGTCCTGTGTCATGCAATTGTCATGGCTAGAAGGAATAAATAAAAAGAAATAAAATAGAGGACACAAGAAGCACAAGGCATAAGAAAGAGTCCATCAGATGGAAGCGGTGAGAGAGAGAGGGATGAAAGTTAGGGGTGATTATCAGCTGTGTTTTAGTGGATGGGTTGGGACGGGGGTGGGGAGGAGCAGGGGGGGGAGATTAGAAAGACAATCAAAAGAAGATGCTCTTATAACAAACTGTTTGAAGTAGGAAGCGTGTGGGGTAATGGTTAAAGTCATGGGAAATGGACTTGTCGCCCTGAGTTCAAATCCTGGACATGGTAATTGCATTTCACTTATCGCTAATATCCTTGGGAAAGGTATGAATCCTACTCTCCCTCCAGCTATGGGTAAATAGTAGGGCAGACTGGGCTCTTTAATCAGTCTAGGAGAAGTTCTTTATTTATTGTTAAATGTTAATATTTCCTTAACATGGGGATATACACTGGCACCACGAATTTTCACGTCAGCCTAATAGCGTGAATAGAATAAAAATATTAATCTTACCAGGGCATTTAGCGTATTCCTATCCTTTACGTTGACTTTCGATCACCTTTGCTATTATTAATTTTATTATAATGGAGATTATGTAACTGTCTGACTGTAACCGAAACTATGTCACCACTGATGTCAAGATTTCCTTAGTTATCTAAGTTATATTCAAAATGATTAGGAAATAGTCATTATTTAATCTTAATCAGCATCATTACTGATGCTGAGATAGATTGCATCAAAACAGCCCATATTATTAATATGTTTAAAATCTTCCGATGTATGTTATACATCATTAAGAAATAAATGTTTGTTAACATTACTTACAAGTTCACTCTGACCTGGAGTGGTAGTACCTGTTAGAGTCATATCTAGGGTTCAAAGAAATCCTTTCAGAAATTATTAAGATTAGATAAGAATACTTGAAACTATATAACTGTGAGCAAAAAGAAGATTATTATCATTCAATAGGAATAGTTTGTATTTAAATGGGATAGAGTTCTACAACCGTCAAAAAAAAAAAATTTATTGTCAAACGTTTTTAGCGGCTATTGTTGGTGGTTGTACCAGAGTTTGATCACCTCTGATAGGGTCAGCAGGGTGAGGGAAGTCTGATGTTGGAAGACCCGAAACTTCCCAATGAACCCTGCGGATTACATCACTGACGACAACCACCAGCACCCCAAATGTAGGAATGTATATTTAAAGTAGTTACTTGAGAAAGACTGACTTAGATATTAAATAACCAAATAAAATTTGACGTTTTTAAACCAACCAAATTTTGTGTTCATAATGTTTTAAGGATTTTTTCTCTTCTATGCCTGCAGCATGTATTCTGAATTGACTGACATTTTTTTGCAGTAACTATTGATTGAATATTCCAATACCATCATCATCTTCTAGCAACCAAGCATGTTTTCTTATCCCTCCTTATAATGTAAAGGCATGGGTGGCCACAAACAGACTATCAGTAATATGGAGATCCGATCTCACTGACAAACTAAAGCAACAATTCTTCCAGGCGGTAGTTATATCAGTGCTGCTGTATGGCTGCACCACCTGGACCCTGACAAAGCGCCTCGAGAATAAGCTAGATGGTACCTGCACAAGAATGCTGTGAATAGTCCTGAACAAGTCATGGAAGCAGCACACCGCAAAGAAGCAACTATATGGTCACCTGCCCCCATCTCACAAACCATCTGGGTGTGACGGACTAAACATGCAGGACACTGCTGGAGAAGCGGGGATGAGCTCATAAGCGACGTTCTCCTGTGGAAGCCAACACATGGACATGCTAATGTAGGACGCCCGCTAAGGACCTACATTGACCAACTATGCGAAGACTCTGGATGCTGCATAGTGGACCTCCCAGGGGCCATGAGTAATATATGCTACATAGAAAATAGATAGGTGTTTTCAGGATTTTTTTAATAGTAGGTTAAATTTTACAATGTTTTGTTTGTTATGTGGTTTAAAAGCTAAAGAAAAAAAATGAGGAGTAGATGAGGTTTTTTATAAAGTACGAAAGATGCGGTCTCTGGTATTCAGGAATCAAGAGCCAAATTGCAAATGTCTACTTCCATGACTTCAATAACCTACATATGGGTGTGTGTGTTTGTGTGTATATATGTATATGTGTGGGGATGTGCATTTATATATATGTCTTTGGGTTCATACATGTGTATGTATGTATATTTGTGGTTGTGTATATATTTATGCATATGCATATATATTTTAGATTTATGTATATATTTTGTGGTTGTGGGTATATTTGTACATGTAAATATATACACACACACACACACACACATATATATATATATATATATTATATATGGTAGAAATGTGAGGAGGTTAATCCGACAGTATGTAGAGAAAAGTAGACAAACACAGGATGTTATGGAAACTTGATGTTTATTGTCGACGGTACAACGTTTCGGTCTCCTATCATTTTTTGAGAATTTCCATCATTGGAGTAAGAACTATATCCAAGTCCTGAAGATGGTCTAATAAGAGACCGAAACGTTGCACCGTCGACAATAAACATCAAGTTTCCATAACATCCATGTTTGTCTACTTTTCTCCACATATATATATATATAGAGAGAGAGATGGATTGATTAAGCCTATATATTTAACTATTATCAATATCTAAAAGAAATTGTTGAAAAAATAGAATGTACTTACAATTAAAGATCGTAGCAGCAGAAAAAATGATTGGCTATATTTCAGGAATCCTATCCCCCGCAACTGCAATGAAAATGAATTTTATTAACATTATTTATATATTATTCTATATCTGGGCAAGGGCAGATAATCCTGTTCAGCCTAGACACAGTGGCAGATCATTTAATTGTACTTAAACAGTGTGGTTGTCTGGGGCTCCTCTGCGTCTCCTAGGATCTCTCTCATCCCTGCTTATTCTTAAATCTTCTTCTTCATCCATATCTCTCAAGACCTTTATCATATGTTCCTTTTTTTTATTTCTCTGAATAGCTTTTTTTTTGCTACATCAATTTCACTGAAATGAATATCTTGATTTTTATTTTGGTTTGGATTTTATCCTTTTTTTCTCCGTTCCCATAATGTTTCTTACTGACAATTTCCATGATATTTCTCTATAAAAGAAAACACTTATTGGCACCACTACTTCTTCCCCTGCCCCCTCCACTTCATCACAAGGTGAGCAAAATTCCACTTTTTCTTCTTCCTTTCATTTATGGGGCTAAGTTACGTTCATTTGGTGCTGGTATCTTGTCCCAATAAAAAGTTGTTTTTTTTAATTCTTGTGGCTGGTACGTTGAAATGGAACTTAGAAACAAAAAGGCATGAAGAGGAAAGAGACAAAGGCAAGAGGTAGTTTTTACGACTCAGGCTTTATTGAACGGGCATAGACGGCGTGGCGAGGGATAACCCCTGGCCAGGAAACGACCTACACTCAGTTGGGTCTAAGTTCCAATCGTGGAGGTATTATTTTGGGGTAGGTAGTTATCCTTTTTGTCAGACATGCGCAAAGGTTCTTCAGCCAAGGCCCATGGGAGTCTTTGTTTTTTTTGTTTTTTTGGGGTTTTTTTTCGTATTTTTTAATTCCCACACATTCAAATGACAATTAAGTCATAAATTTGGTCAATGTCATGCAAGATTTACTGTAAGCAAGTGTTGCTTCATATCTCAAAGAATGATTATGATTCTCTTTCCTTTTTTTATTCATAGCTCCTTTTAGCAATTTTTAATATATTTAAAAAAAATTCTTTTGTAGTAAAATAGTTGTCTTCAAATCTGACACTTTTATCATAAATATTAATTTTTCATTATTGTCTCTGATAGCCAAGCATCAACAAGGTCAGACTTTTTCTCTTTATTAAGAAACAATCAATATCATTTTAAAAATTACCTTTTTCTTGGAGAACCACAATAGAATTTTTAATAAAATCAGATTCATGTTTGAGGCTTTTTTTTAATAGATTCTTTCTATCTTTTGAGGAAAAAGTCCTGTCTCTTTTTTTTGGGTTTTTATTCTTGTTTTATTCAGTTTTTAACTCTTATTCTTTATTCTTTCTATAATTTCTTTTCTACAGTTTTTTTTTTTCTCTTAATTTTAATTTTACTTTTTTAAATCTTTGTTTCCTTCTTTTTTCTTTTAACACTTTCCTTCTATCATGTAGGATTTTTTCAGTTGTTTTCCTTTTTCTTTTTTTTTTCATTCTCTCAATAATTATCTTATCTGTAATTAAACCTCTTTCATCTCAGTTTTTCTTTCTTTCTATAATTCCAACCCAACTTTAGTTTATCTTTCCTTTTTTTCATTTTCTTATTTCTTTCTTTCCTTCCATGCTCATTATTTTTCTTCTTTCTCTCTATCTTTCCTTCTTTTTTGGAAATTTTTTTGGGAAATAAATTATACCATAGAAATATAGACATGAACTTAATCAACATGATCTCCAATCGTGCTAACATATTGTTAAAAACAATTCCTACAAAAGTATAAATATAGATACATAACATATATTACTTCCTAAATGTTAGGCATGACATAACCCCAGACGGACTGATATGCCGTTAAAATCAAATCAACAAACCAACCAACATCAGGTCTGGTCTCTACTTTCTCCACATGGAAATTGGAGTGTAATATTGACATTAGATAGCATACATGTTATAGGGCCCATCTGTGGGGTAAATAGAAAAAAATGAGTTTAAAAAAAGTTTAAAAAAAATTGAGTATCCATCTTGCTCACATCAGAAACTGTTATTTTAATGCAAACTATATGAAGATCTATTTGAAAATGTCAACATGGAAGAAAAATTATGTCCTTTTTGAGGGACTAAAATTATACCATAGAATATATAATGAACTTAATCAATACCATACAACATGATCCCCAATGTGCTAACACATTATTAAAAACAACTCCTACAAAAGTATAAATATATAAAAATAAATAAATAAATAAGTAAAATAAAAAATAAGATGGGTAAATAAGTAATTAAATAAAATTTAAAAAATTGTAATAAATATTAAATAAATTACTCAAATACAAATAATAGATGGATAGATAGTTATACAGATAAATCGGGGGGAGGGATAAAATAGACACACTAACAATATTTATTCCTAACCATTATGCATGGCATAACCCCAGACAAGTTGATATGCTGTTTAAATTCAACCAACCAACCAACCAACTATATCTTCCTTCTCTTTTTATCTTTTTCTTACTTATTCCTCCTACTTTTCCCTTTCTGTCCTCTTTCTTTCCTTATTTTTATCATTTCTCTTCTTTTTCTTTTTTATTGCCTTCAATGTCATTATATTTTCTCATTCGTCACATTTCGGACACAGGACATATTAGATGTTTTTCTGAATTTCTCAGAATTAGCCAATTTAGGCATCCTGTCTAACGATCAAGGTCAAATATCAACCCACTGAAATATGCTTACCATATTTGAGGGCAATAAGAGCACGGAATATAAGACACCCCCCCCCATTTCAGCAGGTCAGATTAAGGAAAAAAAATTTTTAGTGTATTTAAGCATATATGGTTGAAACAGTTTTAGCTGTGGCCAATTACACAAACAGAAACATAGCTGTATAAAGCAATTTGGCAGTACAGGCAAGCAATAAGCATACACAAGACATCTAAAAGTACTGAGCATAAGTTGGGTTAGTGAGCATCATAGAGAAGATTAGCCTAGGCCTACAGGAGGTCTCAAACTTCACCTATGATGTATAAGATGCAGGACAATTTTTCTAGCCAAAATTTTGGAAAAAAGTGCATCCCATATGGTATTGTTAACCTTGAATTGCAAGGAGTCAATTCTGTTGGAATCTGTGTGTGTGTGTGTGTGAAGAGAGAGAGAGAGAGAGAGTCTTTTTTTCCCTCTGTTCCTCTTTCTTCCTTATTTTATTCATTCTCTCTTTTCTTTTTATTGCACTTCCAATGTCATTATATTTTTCTTCATTTGTCACATTTCGGACACATGACATATTAGATGTTTTTCTGAATTTCTCAGAATTAGCCCAATTCTATGTATTCTGTCTGACAATCCAATGGTCAAATATCAACCACTGAAAAATAACTTGTTAACCTTGAATTGCAAAGAGTCAATTCTGACGGAATCTAAGAAAGGTGAGAAGTGAGAGAGGGGTGGGATGGAGTGAGTCTTGAAAGAGCCTTTGAAATCAGGCATCAGACATATAATTTAGATATTGAAGAATAAATGATCAATTCCAATGAATGTCATGAACAAGAGACATCATTAATGTTCAAGAATGTTTATTCTTTCTTTTTTATATTTGCCTGAAAAGAAAGTTCCAACAACAGGAATGAAAGAGCTGACATCAGTCCATTTGCACCAAGATTGTTAAAATTGAAGGAGAAAAAAAAAAAGAAAGATAAAAGAAATCTGGGGATAGAAGAGTGAAAAATCAGGTTCAAGCAAAAATCAAACGGAGAAAAAGAGATGACTAATGAGCACACTAGAGGGTGCACAACTGAAGATATCGAGAGACATCATTGTCGTCTGCAACGGACTTCCAAAAAGAAAGAAGACAATTAGCAAAATGGTTATTTTAGATGAGGCTAGATAATTAGTATTATTCAGACTATGTCCTCATCCATTGTTATCTGTACAATGTTTTCGGCTGATGTGCTCTCTGGCCTTCTCAGGTAATGTAGGATATAATAGAATCAGCAACTCAAATTCAAATCCTGAAACAAACTATTCTAGTAATAATGTTCTCACGACTGTTCTACACTCTGTCACCACAATCAAATCTATCTCGAAATGCTCGTCCACCCGTTGCAAAGAGCCAAAAGGCTACTGCCAGCTTTTTTCGTAGTCGTCGTACATAATCATTTGACGTTGCTTCTAGCCATCGCGCCGATGCTATATGCGCGCCTGATCTCGAAGAGAATTTGCATACATGCGATCCCTATTCTCTGGTTCGAGATAGCCCATCGATAAATATTAGTGCTTACAGCAGCCATATTTTCTTTCCCGCGATGACCCTGCAAGCCAGACTTGTCGCGCACTACTTTGAGTTTCGAGGTATGTATTTTCATTACATCCACATGGTTTTGTAAACAAACAACCGGGAGTTTGCGGCGAAAAGCAAAAGTAGTTTCTTTCAAACAGCTCCCAGCTGGGGTGCTTTTGGTTACTTGGTCCCCCTTTTTAAAAAACTTTGCATTTAAACTTTGCACTAATGCCCTTGGGAAAGGCATGAATCATCTGTTCTCAGCTAGGTAATAGTAGGGCAGATTGGATTCCTAAGCTTTGGTTAGGCAACGCAGTCTAAGGGTGGAAAATTCTGAATTGAAACCAGCTGTACTCTACTTAAAAATTGACCCTGGTCATATCCTACCTTAGCAGAGGAGTTGGGTAAAGACCCACACATGTTGCTTATGAATCTGTCCTTACTTCACCAGCAGTGCTCAGCATGACTTGCTCATCTTACTTAAGAAATGATAATTTTAATAAAGCTACCATGTATCTATTTAATATTATTATTAATTTTGTTATAAACAAATCCTTGTTTATATACATTTAGGCATAAAATTGTTTAAAAAATCTTATTATTTCAATCAATAAAAGATTATCAATTTATTCTATTCAAATAGAATTAAAAGATATATAGGTAGCTATATAAATTATCATTCCTTAATTTGTTCCAGCAGAGTTCATATTTGCTGGCTTTTGTTCAATGTAACAGAAAAAAATAAGTGTTTTACAATATCTTGCAATGTTTTTACTGACGTATCTCAATCAATGAGATAAATGGAGCTTATCTGACCTGTTGGGGTGGGATGGGATTATAATTTCAATTTAAATGCTACTTTGATATATCTTATTAATTTATTTTTATTATTTATTATATTGAATAGAATGAATTGATAATCTTTTCTGGATTGAAATTATAAAGATTTTAAGCAAATTTTATATCTAAATGTATTATAAACAAGGTATTTGCGAGGCATAAAATAGATGATATTTAAAACTAAATGCTCAAAAATTGGTGCAAAGTCAGAAATCCACTTTTTGGTGTCAGTACTTATCATACCAATATCCAACTTTTCTCGGTGAATCTTTTTGATATTTAAAAAACAAGTTGAAAATCAACCTACCCTAGTAATATAATTATATTTAATAAAGAAGACTGTAAGTAAAGTAAAGTAAAATTGTCGGGTGGTCTAATGTCAGTAGCAGCCAGCCAGCCAGGGAGTCTATCCCTTTCTCTAAATACTCAAAAATTGGTGCAAGTTAGGAATTACTTTTGGTGTCAGTACTTATCATACCAATACCCAAATTTCGCTGGGTAAATCATTTTGGATGTTTACAAAAAGTTGAAAATCGACCTACCTAATATAGGAGGATAGGAATTAAAAGACAAAATCAGTTGCCATTTTTTTTTCAGCATCCTGGATGTGTATTTGTTTCCTTCAATAAAATTTACCAGGTGAATTTGAAGACAAATTATTCATCACTTTTCAACCTTGTTGCCTAATTATAGAAAAATTCTTTGATATATTGTTTTTCCAAGATTTGACTAATTGGAATTGTGTCTTCAGTGCAGGTGTGTCTTTTACATCAACATACTTCACACATATTTACAGATACGAGTTACATATATTCCTACCCCATAATGTTTTCTATAAAACTGAGATCTGAAGACAAGGCAGGTAACTTCATTACAGATGAAAATCATTACCAAGATACAAGATACATACAAAAATCATTACAAGATACAAGATACATACAAAATCATTACCAAGATACATACAAAAATCATTACAGATACAAGATACATACAAAAATCATTACCAAGATACAAGATACATAAAATCATTACCAAGATACAAGATACATACAAAATCATTACCAAGATACATACAAAATCATTACCAAGATACAAGATACAATACAAAATCATTACCAAGATACAAATACATACAAAAATATTACCAGATACATACAAAATCATTAACAAGATACAAGATACATACAAAATCATACCAAGATACATACAAAATCATTACCAGATACAAGATACATACAAAATCATTACCAAGATACATACAAAAATCATTACCAAGATACAAGAAACATACAAAAATCATTACCAAGTACATACAAAAATATTACAAGATACAAAGTTCTTTGGCAAATTACATTTTCTTGCTGATTCTACAAATAGCAAATTCCCCTTTTAAATACTTTAAAAAATATTGGATCATCTGTCCAGCTTCATTGACAAAAAGATTCAGCTTAGTACAAACATAAAAGTTTGACAAGAAATGAGATTTAATTACAAAATTACATCAGCGTGACCTAAAGTCAGTATCAGCCAGACAGCGATGAGTCTATCCCTTTTCACTAGTGCTAGACTAAGGAAATTGTTTTGGCATCTGGTGGTGTGCCAACCTACCATCTGTCCTGCTCATATGCCAAGTTGGTGAGGGCTGTATCAACCCAGAACTTTGTGTTTTCCCAGGCGGACACTTATCGAGCTAAACTGTCCTACTAGAATTATGATTTGCAATGATTCTATGTACAGGTTGAATTCCTTAATGTTACTAATCACTTATGAATTATGTATAAGTTATGTATATAAAAAGACTCAAAGACACTATGAAGGCAGTTGGAAGAGAACCAGAGTGACCTTTTGGATTGGAGCTTAGAGAGTGGCCTTTGTAGAATAATATAAATATTACAAATAAATATAAAACATGTTTTTTTATAATGATTTACAAGAAGTGTGCACTGTATAACTTTACTGACTAAACTAGGGCCAAATAAAGTTTAAAATCAAATTGAGTCGGGGTAGAAGTACTTTTAAAGATTCTGAAGAGCATTAAGCGAAACTTTTAGTCATCTGACTCATTAGATTTATATATATATATATATTAATTATATATATGTGTGTGGTGTGTGTGTGTGTATGTGTGTGTGTGTAATATGTATATATGCTCCCCACCTTGGGAGTGTTGAGCTCTCTGGGAGGAAATTTGCTGGTGGCTGCTGATTACACTAAAATTGCAAGGCACTCCTTAAAATGGATAGAGCTCTCTCAGTGTATTACATATGTATGTACATATTTATATATCAGTTTAAATTCTACAAATCTAGCTGATTGAAGAGCTGTAATACAGCAAAACAGTACTGTATGTGGATGACTATATATATATATATATATATATATATATATATATATATATATATATATATTGGATGGAACAGAAGTAATAAAGCAGTCAATAACAACATAATATAAGTAAAATTTATTCTAAAAGAGATCTGTAATGTTTTATTAAAGTTAGCAAAATCATAATTAGCCAGCTTACACATTGTCACCACTGCACATATAAAAATCATTTTCAAATGTTCTTTCTTTAAAAATCTATACATATATAAAGGGCAGTTGCATGTATATGTATGACCAGAGGAAACATCGAAAATAGACAATTAACGAGAAAAGTAAATATATATACACATTAAATATCACCAGGGCTTGGTTTTTGAGCCAAAATTATAGAGATTTGATTTATATTCGTGAAGATGATTGAAAGATAAAATTTAAATGATAACAGCATGGATTTTTTTTTCATTTAATTATTTTAGATAGTAGACATTAAAATTTCTTTTCGAGTAGATGGATCAATGCAGGTCTATTTTTTACATAGGGATTTAAATGGGGCATCCAACGAGGTTCAACTCACATTCAGTAATAATGGATCTGCGTGACTAACTTTAAAAAAATCCCCCTCTACCCAGGTGATGCCGGTAGCCACTGCTAGTAAAACATAAACTTCAATTGTTGGCTCAAAGTGCTTATCATATATTTTAATGCACTTAATGACAGCACACTNAGAGGATACTTCCTATATATTTGAGTTATGTGCATAAATTGTGTTTTTTTTAAAAAATGTCACAAAGAAAGAATGCTAGAGATAAAAGGTGAATCAGGTAAAAACTCAATTTATTCACACCTTCCAATCTTCTACAGAAGAAAATGTTCAACCAGAGATGGCACTTCATCTTGAGAAAATATTATTTTATCAATGTCTTCCAACTTGGCTTTTCATGTAATTTGTATTAAAAATTATTAAAAAAAATATGTATGTATATATATTTACCAACTCCTCCGCACGAGCAGGATACGACACAAGGTCAATTTCTTAAGCGGAGTTCAACAGGTTTGAATTCAGAGTTTTCCTTCTCCTAGACTGGTTTCTTAGCCATCGTTAAAGAAATTGCTTTCAGTAGATGAGATATTGCTACTGAGGTATATAAAGTGGTCTTCTAATTTTAGAGGTTTCCCCTTTAATGAGTAGATTTTTGACAATATGGTCAATATGTTATATACCCCTTATAACATTGTATGTCGAACATCAGGTATATACATGAGAGAGCGACTTTGGTAATAGAGAGAAAGACAATACAGTGTAGATACTTACTTGTTACTTCATTTCCGCCTTACTGCTTCAGCTATGATCCTCATCTTGTTATCTACTAGTTGCTATGTTTCCTCTTCTTCTTCTTTGGCCATCTGTTTCTTCTAAGGACTAACTTTTTAGTCATGCAATTAATTAAACCACAAGACTTTTTTCCTTGATCAAGATTTATTTAACCCATTCTTATTCGCCACAAGGAGAATCCACCTTGCAGTGGCACATCTACCCTGCATCAATCTCAGGTTGAAACTAAAATCTAAACTAAGTAACTAAATCACGTGACGTGCGAGATTCCCGCCTCTGGGGTCAGGGAGCTATAACCGTCCTGGTAGTTTTCCATTTCCTGATCTGAAAACCAATGGCCCCTTAGAATTCTTGCAACAGGGTCCGGCAACAACCCATGCCACCACATAATATGTAACACATACAATGGCATATTTATACCTCTGAATATGTACAACAAATAAATGTTTATGTCAACAACTGCATGCTTTAATACAAAAATATCATAAAATGTGTTCCTAATAACAATTAGGTTCATTTCAGATAATGCGCACGCACAATTTTATGCTAGGAATTTTAACAACTAAAGGTGGAAAAATCTAAAGGAGGAATTATTGGTGGTGGTTAAACACCGCAGGAGATTGAAGTAAAGATCTTATTGGCTCATTAAGATGTGAGAAAAAACTTGACTGATTTTACTATCTAATACATGATTATATGAAGGAGAATAAACTGACCACAAGTAAAAGGATTTTTATTGCTTTTATTTTGGTAGTTTTCCATTCCCTGATCTGAAAACCAATGGCCCCTTAGAATTCTTGCAACAGGGTCCGTCAACAACCCATGCCACCACATGATATGTAACAAATACAATGGCATATTTATACCTCTGAATATGTACAACAAATAAATGTTTATGTCAACAAGCTGGCAATGATTATATGAAGGAGAATAAACTGACCACAAGTAAAAGGATTTTTATTGCTTTTATTTAAAATCAATCTTCATTGTATTATGTGAATAAAAGTGTTATCCATTTTCTAATAGATCTTTATATGTGAATTATAAAGATCTATTAGAAACTGGATAACAGTTTTGTATTTATTAATGCAGTGATCAATCATTGGATTTTTGACAAGACAATGCACGGACATGGATTGTTGCATATTGTTCATTGATGGTGACATAAAATGTCAACAGTTTAAAAGTCGTTTTTCAACACAAGTAGGTGGTAGTCCAGTTGGACACATGGTGCAACAGATATAAGGGTTGAGTTAGTACAGTTCTAAGTGACAATTATCTCTAGGTTGCAGGTTCAAACCAGCCAAGGGCAATAATAACATAGAATACTTAACATAGCTTAACACTTGTACCCAGTCATGGTTAATAGAATGAGAACAGTCTATTCTTGTGGATTGAATAAAAGGGTTCGGTTTGAAGTTAGTGAAGGCACACGATTATGGCATGAAGGATCCCGAGTTTGACAAGAAGGTTCCCAGAGTCTGAGAAGGTTCCTGAGTTTGACAGGAAACACCTGAAGAGGGCCAGAGGGTGCATCAGACGAAACGTTATGTAGATAACAATAAAGATGAAGAAAATAGTCTGAATAATACAAATGATCAAGTCTCATCTAAAAACAAAAATTCAGAGAAATACTAAATTGTATGTGGATGGGGAAGTTCTAATTCTGATATCCAGGGAGTGTGGAATACCCCTGCAATGCCATTACCCCAGATCCACTCTTTTTAATTGCATACAAACCCTTGTGAGTTACTTAATGCCAAAAACATCCTGGTAGAGCAAAAGTAGTGGTACTATTCAACCTATAGCTGGAGAGATGAGAGGGTTCATACCTTTCCCAAGAGTATTAGTCTAAAAGTGAATGTAATAGCATGACTGGAGTTCAGACTTGGTTACTATGATGTCATAGTCCGGCACTATAGTCACTATGCCATGGGGACTCCCCACCTCACAGTACCTGTTAGGGTCCCATCTATAATCAAAGTAGATCTGTTTGAAATACTGATATCACATAGCAAGGAGTAAAAATACTTGATATCACATGACAAGGAGTAAAATACTTGATATCACATAGCAAGGAGTAAAATACTTGATGTCACATAGCAAGGAGTAAAAAATGATGTCACATAGCAAGGAGTAAAATACTTGATATCACATAGCAAGGAGTAAAAATATTAAAAATACTTGATATCACATAGCAAGAGTAAAATATTGATATCACATAGCACATAGCAGGAGTAAAAATACTTGATATCACATAGCAAGGAGTAAAAATACTTGATATCACATAGCAAGGAGTAAAAATATTGATATCACATAGCAAGGAGTAAAAATATTGATATCACATAGCAAGGAGTAAAAATACTTGATATCACATAGCAAGAGTAAAAATATTGATATCACATAGCAAGTAAAAATACTTGATATCACATAGCAGCAAGGAGTAAAAATACTTGATGTCAATAGCAAGGAGTAAAATACTTGATATCACATAGCAAGGAGTAAAATACTTGATATCACATAGCAAGAAGTAAAAATACTTGATATCACATAGCAAGGAGTAAAAATACTTGATATCACATAGCAAGGAGTAAAATACTTCATATCACATAGCAAGGAGTCTTGATATCACATAAAAATACTTGATATCACATAGCAAGGAGTAAAAATACTTGATATCACATTACAGGGACTGAAAAATTTAAAAAAAAAACTATTAAGAAACAACTCCACAAAAATGTAAATAGGAACATACAATGAATACAATTGCCTAAACTCTAGGCATAAAATAACCCTAGACGATTTGACATGCCATTAAAATTCATCAATTAAAATTTCCATCCATTTAACCTAGCGACTTACTAATATTTATTTGTTAACATAGTTGTCACTGTGTAAAATGAGGACTTTTGTTTGTTTAGATAAATCACTAGTAAAAGAAAACATTGAATTTGCCTTGATAAAAATTTCAAAGCAAATCCAAAGATGATATCAGTGTTAATGTGATTTAACATAAACACACTCACTCAAAGGACTATTGTTAATTGCTAAGCTTTGCTTAGCATTTAAGCTTCAAAATTGACCTTGTGTCACATCCTGCTCAAAAATTGACAGATAAGTTGGGTGAATACATACTAAACTTTGCTTAGCTTGGCACAGAAGTATGGGGCACTATTATAATGCGCTTAGCGAATAATAAGACATGTAGTCCAGTTGATGTTAACTTCGAGAAGTGATCACTTCCGCCTTTTATTTGCAACAAAACAAGAAGGCTGAAACAGTACTTCCGTTTCATACAAACATTGGTAGAACCGGTGCTTCCGGTTCTTAGTATACCACAGGCACCCAGTAAGAATCAACCTCATTAACCTAACCTAGCTCACTGACCATTACACCATGCCTAACACAGATTGATACTTCTCTTTCATTAAGAGCACCTCATGTGATGCAATGGATAGCAAGCTGATTAACAAACCATTATTAGTGAGTTCAATTCTCACTGAGTGCCCCATACTTGTGGCCTTGTGCCACAACTAAGTTGAGCTTAGTAAGTGAGGGGCATCCCATTGTGATGTATTGGTTAGCAAACTAGCCTCACAGATCCATTTTTACCTAATAGTGAGTTTGATTCTCACTGGGTGCCCCATACTTGTAACCTTGTGTTACATCCTACCCAGGGCAAATAGATTGGATAAATAGCTACTTCTCTCTCATTCTAAAAGTCATTTGAATTTTCTCCTCCAGTATATTGATAGGTAATTTAAGATAATTTTTTTTCTTTTGTTCTATTATTACTAATTCTGTCATCTCAGTTACAAACAAAAAATATGTACCGTATTTGAGGGCATATAAGATGCACCCCCCATTTCAGCAGGTTAGATTCAGGAAAAAAGTTTTTAGTGTTTGTTTTTTCTTTGCCACCAAATATTACAACCAACTAATGGTGAACAGAGAACATGGTTGAAAGCGCTTGATTAAAAAATATGGGAAATTTCTTGATCTTGATCCACGTCTACGCAAAAACTACAAGAAGACTTAAACATCTATGACTGAAGATCATAAAGAAGAAATATTCTGTGGTCTTTAACATTACTCGGCTAAATAATAACTTGCTGTCAAAACACACACACACACACACACACACTGTTAACCTTGATTATAACAATACCAGCAATAAGATAAGGATGCATGGAGTTTAGGGTAGGTAAAACTACTGAGCGTAAGCTGGGTTAGTGAGCATCAAAGAGAAGATAAGCCTAGGCCTATGGGAGGTCTAAAACATCACCTACGATGTATAAGATGCAGGGCAATTTTTTGAGCCAAAATTTGGAAAAAAAGTGTGTCCTATATACCGTCAAATACGTTGTATATATATATATATATATAATAGAGGGAAAAGTGATTTACCGGTGAATATAGACACAATGGTTAGGAAGTGCAGAATTCAGGGGGGTAAGTCAGCGATATAACAAATACAAAGTGCTCAATACGAAGTAGAGCAAATTTATTATAAAATGGGTACAAGAGATAACCTACTCGAGTTTCAGCATAAGGATCTTCAGGGTTAAATCCACTGAATTAATCGAGATACCGATTAATTGCAGTCGATTACACATGTGTGATCATTGCATTAAAGAGTTCATTACGAACACTTTAATGCAATGATCACACACATGTAATTGACTGCAATTAATTGGTATCTCGATTAATTCAGTGGATTTAACCCTGAAAATCCTTATGGTGAAACTTGCTGTATGGCTGATACCGACTTCAGGCCACCCTGACGGTGATAGTAAAAAAGACAGTGAATGTGTTTGTTTTTAATGGAGTATATGTATTTGTGTGTGTCTATATATATAAAGGGGCCAGGTTAGCTCAGTCGGTAGAGTGTTCGGCTAGAAACCACAACGTTCCTAGTTCGATTCCGGTCCCCGCCAACTCAGCGTATGAGTAGCACAGGGATCTGTGCGGTAAAGTAAGGAGCTGATGGTAGGTGTGGCGCTCCACCTCAGATGCTAAAAACAATCTCCTTGGTCTAGCGCTATTGAAAAGGGGATAGACTCCCTCGCTGACTGGCTGATACTGACTTTAGGCCGCCCCATTGACTTTACTTATATATACAAATGGAAGCCTTAAAAAATGTATATATGAATTTGAGTGTATTAATAAATGCACGCTTGAAGTACCCATTTCATTTATGTATGCGTATACACACAATCACCTATTGGAAACCCTTAGGACAAGACACTTTCTCTTAGAAAAAAAAAGATTGAACTTTTTTTTTTCTATGGGAAAATCTTCCATTTTAGAAGGCGTAATAACCAGTTACATTTCTGCATTCTGTGCATATCCACATGCAGGAAGAGAATCTCTTGGGACCAGACACATTTTAGAAATTGGAATTTTCTGGATGCCAAACTGGTAGTCTAGGTACTGTAGGGTAGAAAATTAAGATGATTGTTTGTGAATGGAGAGCATCAAAATGTTGTAAATATACTAATTGAATGGGGTAAATTAGGACGACAAATAATAATGTAATCTATTTGTACACTGAAAAAAGAAAAAAAGATAAAGATATTCCATTAAATTATTAGCATATGTGTTATTAGTGAAAAGGTCTGAAAACCAAACTTTCTTTTTTTCTCCTATGGGAAAATACTAATTTTCTGGCGCTGTTCAGTTTTCAGAATTTCAGGTAAGTGACTATATATATATATATGGTTGACAATAGAGGA
>CM042152.1:89737239-89744739 GCA_023376005.1 Doryteuthis pealeii
GGGTTGGGAAAGTCATATAGGTGCTAGCCCAAGATAAGTCCAGTGGAGTATTGCATGTTATGAATTGCTCACCCACCTGGGCTCTATCCTTAAGCATCACGGGTCGCCACCCACAGCCAACAGGTGGCCCCATTGGGGGAGTCTTACCCCTCTGCAGAGGTGCAGTCGGTGCATTCTAACGCCCCAGCCGACAGGGCTAGAGGAATTAGTTAATTTATATACACCAATTAGTGCATATTAGTGCATGTGTCTTTTTTACTACAGTGAACTTGGGTCATGTGTCATCATTATATTAGGTGAATTACTACTTGGTTTTGATTGGTTTTCACACACACTTCTAAAAAAAAAATATATATATATAGTAGCACAACTCTCTTTCCCCTTGTAACTTGTACATTTCTTTTTTATGGAATAAAATTCCTTTTTGAATACTGCTGGTGTTTCATTAGGGTTCAATTGGTGCAGCCATATAGTAGCACTGAGTTAACTACAGCTTGGAAGAATTATTGTTTTAACTTGTTAGTGAGATCAGATTTCCATATGACTGATAATCTGCAGAACATGCCTTCATCGACCTAAAAACCAGTTAGAGCAAGATCTCCAAATATAGTTTAAAACCTTTTCTCGTATGACCCACACAATTTTTGAAAGTTTGGGTAAAAATTGAAATTTGAGAAATGCTGTACTTAGTGTGTTGAATGGTGCTATGAACATGTGAAATATGGGGGTGAGTCAAAAAGTAATGCCATTGATTATATATCATCATCATCATCATCTGTGGTGCATGGATTCCCATGACTCTCCCTTCATCATCACTCCTGACAGGTCTTCTGCACAGCATCCTGTATCTTTACAGAACTGATTGATTCAGATATTTGCAGTTCAGCTTATGCTGGTGTGTCCCTGAGTAGGTGTCCACAAGAGAACATCCCTTATGAGTTCATTCCTGCTTCTCTAGCAGTGTTGATTGTTGGTTGGTTGTATTTTACTGCATGTCAACCTTGTTGGGTCATTTTATGCCAAAAACGTTTTATTTTATACATTATTGATGGGTACTCACTTATTTCTTAAATATCTTTGGTATCTTTTTTTTTTTATAAAGCCATTGCAAACTCGGTTTTCCGGGTAATTGTCGAGAGCCAAATAATAGCGTTGATTCCAAGGGGCTATCCCCCAGGCAATACCTGCCCCCTTGACTTAAAGGGGCAGGGCTGAGTTTATTGCCCAGCGCCTGAGGCGCCCTCTTGTGGGGGAATGCCGACGCAATTTTTGTTCTTTCCCACCCATGAGCTTCGGCTTGTGGGTGGGCACACGTTAAAACGAGGCCTTGTGCCCAGTCCATACAAGTGGGGTATGCGACAAATATACTCACTTATTTCTTAAACACATTTTTTAGAACTCATTTTGCTCTATTTAACCCATAGATGGCACCCTAACAGGTACTACCACTCTGGGTCAGAGTTGACCTGGGAGTAATGGGGATCAAGGGGTACTCCATATTCCCAGAGCTCCAGAATTGGAACTTCACCATCAGATAGAGTTTAACATCATACCCAGGACATTAAGACCCTCAGAGTGGACCTGGGAGTAATGGTGATCAAGGGGTACTCCACATTCCCCAGAGCTCCAGAATTGGAACTTCACCATCAGATAGAGTTTAACATCATACCCAGGACATTAAGACCCTCAGAGTGGACCTGGGAGTAATGTTGATCAAGGGGTACTCCACATTCCCCAGAGCTCCAGAATTGGAACTTCACCATCAGATAGAGTTTAACATCATACCAGGAAATTAAGACCCTCAGAGTGGACCTGGAAGTAATGTTGATCAAGGGGTACTCCACATTACCCAGAGCTCCAGAATTGGAACTTCACCATCAGATAGAGTTTAACATCATACCCAGGACATTAAGACCCTCAGAGTGGACCTGGGAGTAATGTTGATCAAGGGGTACTCCACATTCCCCAGAGCTCCAGAATTGGAACTTCACCATCAGATAGAGTTTAACATCATACCCAGGACATTAAGACCCTCAGAGTGGACCTGGGAGTAATGTTGATCAAGGGGTACTCCACATTACCCAGAGCTCCAGAATTGGAACTTCACATCAGATAGAGTTTAACATCATACCCAGGACATTAAGACCCTCAGAGTGGACCTGGGAGTAATGTTGATCAAGGGGTACTCCACATTCCCCAGAGCTCCAGAATTGGAACTTCACATCAGATAGAGTTTAACATCATACCCAGGACATTAAGACCCTCAGAGTGGACCTGGGAGTAATGGTGATCAAGGGGTACTCCACATTCCCCAGAGCTCCAGAATTGGAACTTCACCATCAGATAGAGTTTAACATCATACCCAGGACATTAAGACCCTCAGAGTGGACCTGGGAGTAATGGTGATCAAGGGTACTCCACATTCCCCAGAAGAATTGGAACTTCACCATCAGATAGAGTTTAACATCATACCCAGGACATTAAGACCCTCAGAGTGGACCTGGGAGTAATGGTGATCAAGCTCGCCCATCCGACAGAGTTTAATGTTATACCCAGGACAAAGACTGCCTTGTGTTTTAAAACAAAGTTGATCATGTCTATCACTTGTAAATAAAACACTGATAAAATTATCATGGCCAACAAAACAGACATTTCTCACACTGTCTTTAAAGCAATTGAATTTCTCAAAAAATATACTTTTTGGTTATTTTATTTCATTTATCGATTTTTAAAAATTCTTTTTTTTTTTTTTTTTTAGTTTCAATAACATTATTGTTTTTATTGTTGCTACTGTTGGTGTCTTTTGTTAATGATGTAGTGATTTTATTTTCAAATAAATGAAAGTGAGATGGTGATACTGGAAAGAAAGCTGTTTTGTTTTGGGTTTTTTGTTTCAATCTTTTTTTTTTTCTTTCTATAAATTGTTTTTATTCGTTCTGGATCTCATCAATTCCATTTGGAAGAGAATAAAAAAAGAAAACTGGATGTGATACGTGTTTTATTAAATGGTTGAAATTAAGAGAAAAAGAATTGGATTTTCAGTGAACAAGAAAATTATTTGACGATTTTTTCTTTTTTTTTTTTACACAATAATATGATAATTATCTTCTGTTTAGAGATTTCTGGAAAGAACTGATCATTTAGTCAAAAAGAAAAAGAATTAACTTTAGAGAAGTATTCAAAGTATTTCAGACTGTCTTTATTTTGATGGGTAGTTAGGAGAAAATAAAGTTTGTAAATATTCAAATTTGCCCCACAATCAGGCAAATAATGTAGAATTGTGATTTTATTTGTAATTATTGCATTTTACATGAAGCAAGGTCCGGTTTAGCTCAGTCAGTAAAGTGTCCTCCTTGGACCCAAAATGTTCCTGGTTCAATACCAACCCTCGCCAAGTTTGCGTATGAGTAGTACAGGGATATGTGTGGTAAAGTGAGGAGCTTATGATAGATGTGGCGCTCCATCTCAGATGCTAAAGAAAACAATCTCCTTGGTCTAGCGCTAGTGAAAAGGGGATAGACTCTCTCACTGTCTGGCTGATACCAACTTTAGGCAAAGGCCTGAAGCAGAGAAAAACTCATAAACAACATTCTCCAATGGACTCCACACGTGGACTCCACACATGGACACACCAGTGTTGGCTGATCATTAAAGACCTATATTTCTTAGCTCTGTGCAGGCACTGGATGCCATCTAGAGGACCTATCAAGAGTGATAGTCAAAAGAGATAGAGAATCATGATGATGATTAGATGTTCATCTGGATTTCTCTATTGCTTAAAGTACATAAATATTTTCATCTGGCACCTGTGGTCAGTGTTCAAGCCTAGGTATATACCAATAATTCAAATACTGATTTTCAAGCATGAAACTTAAATTTATGAGTTTAAATCATCCATAATATCATTACTATTGATTATAAATCTGCTCTACTATATTAGCATTGAGCACCTTTTTATGCCAATACTTTTCTCATTTATTCTCTATTCATTCTATATATATATATATATATATATATATATATATCTTATTATAATGGAGATTGTGTGTTTGTCTGTCTGTAACCGAAACTATATTACTATATAAGTCACAAATCCCTTTATTATTTACATCACAATCTCCATGATTTTATTTATATTTAAACCTCAATTATTAATAAAATTGCTTCACCCTTTTATTAGTGTTGTCTATATCTACATACAAATAACATGCAATTGTATTTATATATACAAAAAATAGCGGTTTACAGTGTGATTGGGAAGGCTAATTTGCATATTGATATTAAAAATGTGATTTATTAATATGTGCTTAGTATTATTGATTTCTAATTGTTTGGTTTTATTTAATGAATATAAGCAAAAATCTCTTCAATGAATCTTAAATAAAATCCATTAACAAGAAAAAATAACTGTCATTTTATTCTTTATTTCCTGATTTAACTAAATAGTTAAATAAGTAAAATTCAGCAATGAAAGACGGGAGTGATGGAAGAGTAAGTTTCATTTCTATTTTTCTATTATACCCCCACTCTATTACATATCTTTTTATCTGCCTTCTTATTAGACTTTCTAATTCAATACGATATTTCATTACATTAAAACTTAAATACTTGCACCCGGAGGGTGCATATATTTGCTAGTATATATAATATAAGAATATTTGACATCATATTTCCAACCGTTCATTTTTTCAACGTTCTTTTTTCTCAGACTTCAAATTTTAAACAGACCGATAAACAAGGACTATTACTTGCCTTTCTCCTTATTCTGAGATAAAAAAATTTCATCACCTTCCACATACCAACAAAAGCCCTGAAGATGATCTAATTAATAGATCGAAACACTGCAGCGTCGGCCAATAAACTCACCACTTAACTCATTTAAACCTGTGTTTTTTCAATTTTTTATTATACTACATACCGTTGGATTCACTTCCTTTTATTCACACACACACACATATATATATATATATATATATATATATATATATGTGTGTATTGCTCCTTCCATAAGTGTGACTGAGCACTTTTGAAAGCATTTAAATATTGCCTGAAGAGGTTTATTTGACTTCTAATAATCATCATAGCTACAAATCAACCATCTTCCCAAATCTTAGAGTCATATGCTAATAGCACAGTCACATTCATAACATCAGTTTTATAACCAGTTCTATCATTCTTATCATTTCTTGGTTTTGAGCAACCCTTTCATGGCAAGTTGCTGTTCTCAGCTTATTGTTGAGAAGCTCAACTTGCTTACAGGTATTATTAATCTAATTTAAATATCAGAAGCCAATATCCTGGAAGACACAATGAAATTGCAACATCAATAACCGAACACAAAAAGTTGTATCAAAAGAGAAAAACAGTGAAAAACTACAGTGGAGATTCACCTACAAAACCAACCCCGACCCCCGATTCAAATGCAAAACAAAATCCCTTTCAAAGGAACCTAAACAACTTTGCCTAAAAAGAAATTCAACAAAAGAAGAAAGGACACCAAGAGAGAAACCAACTGAAATCAAACCACATGCATATGCAGAAATCAAAACAATCAAAAAATAAATAACGCAAAAGAAATATTACTCTTTGTCTCATCACTTTTGTACATTTGGTTTGGTTTAGTTTAATGGCATATCAACCCTATGGGTTATTTAATGCCAACTCTAATATTCATAAAATAAACATAATATGATATATATAACAATGAATAATAAAACAAGTAATATAACAAATAATAAATAAATGATATAACAATATCTAGCATAACACATATATATATATATATATATATATATATATAATCAATAATATATTATATTATGGATATTAATATCTCGTTAGTATTAGTTTTAGTTTGATGCTTATGCAATCTTCAGACATCTGAAGATTGCATAAGCATGAAACTAATAGTAATGAGATATTAATATCTATAATATAATATATTATTGATTGTAAATCTGCTTTACTATATTAGCATTGAGCACCTTTATATGCCAATACTTTTCTCATTCATTCTCTATTCCTTATATATATATATATATATGTAAGTTGAAAATGGAAGTGAATCTGATGGTATGTTGAAAGGAAAATTAAAGGAAAGAAAATGCTTAATGGATAAAATAGATTTTATTTTTATTTCATTTTACTGACACATGTTTTGGCCAGGAGTTTATCCATGCACACATGCACTCTATCTATTATTATTTTAAATACAAAATAAATTAATAATAATAGAAAACTACAACATCTTTTAGTATACAAGGAATAATGGCCTTCATCAGAGTAAATCCTATATTTATACGTATGTATGTAAGTAAAAGGTTTTATGTAAGTTTTGTGGTGAAAATTAAAAAACAAAACAAAACAAATTGTCAGTGTGCAAGCACATTTGTACATCTCTCTCTCTCTCTCTATATATAATATATATATATATATATATATATATATATATATATATATGAAAAGTGAATGGAAGTGAATCCGACAGTATGAAATAGATATTTTAGAAAAAACAAACACATGATGTTAAAATTCGCTGACAGAAATCTGTTTCGACCCTTTATTGAAGTGGTCTTCATCAAGAGCGAGATGTGTTGATAAAGAGACGGTATGAGTGGACCGTTATAAGACGAAAGTGGTACAGACGAAACGTTCAAGTTCATAGACGGAATTTAAAAAAAAAATTTTTTTTAATTTTGAAAATGCATATTCTGTTTTGAAAATGAAATAAAATAAATTTTATTTTATTTTATTAAATTAGAAGCATTATAATCCACAAAGAAAACTCTAAAGAGTTTGATGTAAATATGTATAAAAATGTATAAGAAAGTATCAAAAAGTTCAAGATTCCAGTACTGCAAACCACAAATTTTAACATCATGTGTTTGTTTTTTCTAAAATATTTATTGCATATATATATATATATATATATATATAAAATATAATGGAGATTCAGTGTCTATCTGTTTGTAACTGAAACTACGTCATTCCTTATGCCACAATACCCCCAGGAATTGCATAAGTTTATCAATGAGTATTTGATTTATAGTCAAAATCATCAATACATAGAATAAAGAACAACCCTGTATTATATATACTCAGGAATTAAGTCTGCAACATTAAACAGTTCACATTGTTTGTTAAAACAAGTTTTATAAATAAATACATGTCTGGTATTGATTTATAGTTTTATTTTAATATATATTTAAAGTTATCTAACATATAGAATTTTACGAGAAAATTATTTACAAACAAGAAATAGTCGCATAATGTTCTTCTACATTAAGTTTTATTATACGGTGAAAAATCTCATCTGTTTTTGTTTTACGACAGACAATAATCAAAACTGACCAGTTTTGAAGCTCACCAAATGAAAAACCTTGAATATTTGAATTAATTTGAATTTAACTGTTAGAAATTACCATTTATTTGAATTTTGACGGAAATTTTTTTTTTATGTCCATTATTTTAAAAATATATAAGATTTCAGTTTTTTTTTAC
>CM042152.1:89749739-89793339 GCA_023376005.1 Doryteuthis pealeii
TGAGTGTGTGTGTGTATATATATATAGTGTGTGTGTGTATATATATATATATATATATATATATATATATATATATATTGTGTGTGTGTGTATATATATAGTGTGTGTGTGTGTGTGTATATATATATATATATATATATATATATATATATATATAGTGTGTGTGTATATATATAGTGTGTATGTGATAAGCCAATTGATCAGAACGGGCCTCACAGATTGCATGTCTAGCCAATGTAAGGGCCAAAGTGGTCACCACCAATAGCCAGCTGAGGCAGAGGTGTAGTCGGCATATTCTACATCCCCAGCTGACAGGGTGTAGGGGCTAGAACTCTCCTGTGCCTTTGGGACAGGAAGTAGAAAAAGTAACGTCCCTTGTCAGGTTGAGTGAAGGACCCTTCTCTTTTGTATTATTTGGAATTTTTTCAGAAGGAGTTTTCTGACAGTCTAAATTTTAGTGAGAAAAGTCCCTGCTTTGACCCCTTGACCTTCAGATATCCTGTACCTGAACTTATAAAATTCACCAAAAAATTGAGCACAAAACATTTAAAACTTCACTACAGGGCACAGACATCTTCCTTTTTAAATATTTTTTTTCTTTTTTGGATTTTATGGCATGTCAACCCTTGTTGGGTTATTTCATTCTGAAGGTGTTTTGTTCTATTCATGCTTGATGGGTATTAACAAATTTTTTTAACTTAATTTAAAAAAAAAAACACATTCTTAATAACTCATTTTTTTCTATTTAACCCATAGATAGGACCCTACCAGGTACTACCACTCCGGGTCAGGGTGAACCTGAGAGTAATGGTGATGAAGGGGTACTCCATATTCTCCTGAATTGGAACTTCACCATCAGATAGAGTTTAACATCATACTCAGGACACCAAGACCCTCAGCCATCACCTTTTAGCACATATGTGATAAAAAGGGTTGGGGCTTGCCATAAGGGCAATAGGGTTAGGACAATCATATAGGTGCTAGGACTTGTCTAGCCTAAGTAAGGACCAAACCATATTACTGTCCTTGTGCCAAACTTAGCTACGCTTAATAAATGACAACAAAGGAGAATTTTAAATCAGGCCAAATAGAATTTAAGAGAATTTTTTTGAACTTAATTAAAAAAAAAACAACACATTCTTAATAACTCATTTTTTTCTATTTAACCCATAGATAGGACCCTAACAGGTACTACCACTCCGGGTCAGGGTGAACCTGAGAGTAATGAAGGGGTACTCCACAATCCCCAGAGCTTTAGAATTGGAACTTCACCATTAGATGCAGTTTAATGTTATACCCGACACTCAGACCCTCAGCAACTACCTTCTGGCACATATATGATAAAAAGGGTTCAGAGGTTTTTTCCATAATAGGGTTGGGAAAATCATATAGGTGATAGGGCTTGATGTGACCAGCTAATTGATTGAAAGGTGCCTCTCTGACTGCCCATCTGGTCCAAGTAAGGGCCAAAGTGGAGTGTTGCTAATCTTGGACAGCTCAGCCACCAAGATTCCGCTTTTAAGCATCACAGGTCGTCACTCAAAGCCAAGAAGTGGCCCTATATTCTACAGCCCAGTTGACAGAACTACCTTTTTAATCTATTTCATTAGATGCAAAGCTTTGATTAATTATCTTCAATACTAGCCTTCAATAACGACATTTCTAACATTTTAAAAAATAAATTAAATAATAAAGATACTAAGATCTTATTATTTCTAGTAGAACATTATACAATTAAAACTAATGTTATTAGATATTATTAATTTCCAAACTAAATCATTAAAACAATGTACTGCCCTGTCGGCTGGGGCATTAGAATGCACCGACTGCACTTCTGCAGAGGGGTAAGACTCCACCAATGGGGCCACCTGTTGGCCGTAGGTGGCGACCCGTGATGCTTAAGGATGGAGCCCAGGTGGATGAGCAATTCATGACATGTAATACTCCACTTTAGCCCTATCTTGGGCTAGACGGTCGGTCGGAGAGGCCCCCTCCAATCAATCGGCTGGTCATGTCAAGCCCTAGCACCTATATGATTTCCCAGCCCTATTGCCCTTATGGCAAGCCCCAACCCCTTTTTATCATATGGGTGCTAGAAGGTGGTGGCTGCAGGTCTACATGTCCTGGGAATGACGTTAAACTCTATCTGATGGTGAGGTTCCAGTTTTGGAGGTTTCGGGAATGTGGAGCACCCCTTCATCACCATTGCTCCCTGGTCCACTCTGACCCGGAGTGGTAGTACCTGTTAGGGTCCCATCTATGGGTTAAATAGAAAAATGTATTCATAAAAAAATTGTATTATCCATTAAGAATTGATTTATTTCAAAACTTTATCGGCATTAAATGACCCACTGAGGTTGATATGCTGTAAAACAAAACAAACCAAACCAAACTAAAACAATGTAACCAAACGTAGAAATATATAGCATTCCAAAAATAAGTACACTTCTTATACATATATTGTGTATATCTATGCCATTTTATTTTGGGTCACAGAGTTTGAATGCTGTAATAAATAATACCTAATAATATCTGTTTTGATTGTATGCATTTACCAAACCCTTCTCATGAACTGGATGTGACACAAGATCAGTTTTTTTGAGCAGGTTTGAATTCAGAAGTTTTTTTCCTAGACTGGTTTTCATACTGTTGTAGGTGACTCACCTATGACACGAACATGGACTTACCCAAAGGGTATATATTTAACAGAGTAAAGCTACTCAAACGAGTAGTACCAGATACAGTTCTTCGTGTAAGCTGAAACAAGGAAACCCTTTCATTGTACGTTGATATATATTGCTGAATACAATCTGTTCCCTACATTTTATACCCATGTTGAGTTATTATTTATTGACCCTTAAACAGGTCATAACACATACCAAGGTCAAAGAGCCCAGTCTATCCTACTATTTTACCCATAGCTGGAGGGAGAATAGTTGGATACTCACCTTTTCCAAGAGTATTAGCTCTACATGAAATGCAAACAACCTCATTCAGGATTTGAATTCAGATAACCTTGCTATTTACTATGTGTGACGGGATACTATCAGTATGATGTACATTATTAATATCTATAAATCAATTATTCTCATTAGCAACAAATCTCATTTGAAATGCTTGTAGACTCCCTGGAATAATCTATACATATATAAAGCCCAGTTGTGTGTATGTATGTATGTCCAGAGGAAGTTACAACATGGGCCGGGTTAGCTCAGTCGGTAGAGCGTTCGGCTAGAAACCACAAGGTTCCTAGTTCGATCCTGGTCCTCGCCAACTCAGCATATGAGTAGCACAGGGATCTGTGCGGTAAAGTAAGGAGCTGATGGTAGGTATGGTGCTCCACCTCAGATGCTAAAAAAACAATCTCCTTGGTCTAGCGCTATTGAAAAGGGGATAGACTCCCTTGCTGACTGGCTGATACCGACTTTAGGCCGCCCCGACGACTTTACTTCATAGGGGCCGGGTTAGCTCAGTTGGTAGAGTGTTCAGCTAGAAACCGCAAGGTTCTTAGTTCGATACCAGCATATGAGTAACACAGGGATCTGTGCGGTAAAGTAAGGAGCTGATGGTAGGTGTGGCGCTCCACCTCAGACGCAAAAATAATCTCCTTGGTCTAGCGCTATTGAAAAGGGTATAGACTCCCTCTTGATTGGTTGATACCAACATTAGGCCACTCCGACAACTTTACTTACTAAATATATATGCACATTCACTGTTACTAAGTCTTGCTTTTTGTAGAAATATTATAAAGATTTCATTTATATTCACAAAGATATTTAAGCATTAAAATAGCATTAAAATTCTACTTAAAAATTAAAATAGCATTAAAATAGCATTAAAATTCTACTTAAAAATTAAAATAGCATTAAAATAGCATTAAAATTCTACTTAAAATTAAAATAGCATTAAAATAGCATTAAATTCTACTTAAAAATTAAAATAGCATTAAAATAGCATTAAAATTCTACTTAAAAATTAAAATAGCATTAAATAGCATTAAAATTCTACTTAAAAATAAAATAGCATTAAAATAGCATTAAAAATTAAAATTTAAAGCATTAAAATTCTACTTAAAAATTAAAATACATTAAAATAGCATTAAAATTCTACTTAAAAATGTCCGTGAATCTCAAAATTAAACAAATCAATATGAAAGTGAAAAACATTTTTTCACGATGGATTAACATAAAGTCTTTTTACGTAGTGATTTTTATGGGGCATCCAGTGAGGATTAAACTCGCTATTCAGTAGTAACGGATCTGCAAGACTAGCTTGCAAGCCATTATACCACTTTGTTGGGCTTGGGGTTTTTTTTTAGTTTTTTTTTTCTCCTCTACCCAGGTGATGCTGGGTAGTCACTTCTAGTAATAATGAAAGGCTTATTATACATTATTGTCCATAAATAAATACACCCTAATAATTTTTATTATTGTCTATTGTAAAAGAGCACTCATCTCAAAATATCAACATATACACAAAACAAAAATGGCAAAATTATTGGAATAACTTCCAAAACAACAAACTACATGAAATAATGCCACAAATAGGAAAACTTCAAATAAATCAAACCAAAATATCCAGAAAAGAAGAAGTAATATTATCCAGACTAAGAATAGGACACTCATACATAACCCATTCATACCTCCTCAAAAAAGAAGCAGACCCATATTGCATACCATGCCAAAAACCTTACACAATCAAACACATACTAACAGAATGTAGCAACCTAAAACAAATACGAAAAAAATACTACCAAACAACAAATCTAAAACAGATATTCTACCAAATAAACCCAGAAAAACTATTTGGATACATAAAAGAAGCATACATCTACAACAAAATCTAAAAATCTTCTAAAAAAAATGAAAACACAAACATATATGTTAAAAAAAATCATCTAAAAGTTTCATTCACAAAAAATATGTCAAAAAAAAAAACCTTTAGAAAATTAAACATTATCACCAATTCATTTCAAAAACATAGTCGGCATTAAATGACCCATTGAGGTTGATATGCCGTAAAACAAGAACAAATCAATCAATCAATCAAAATATCAGATTTACCCTTTCTAATTGTTAACTTACTGCTTTAATTCCAAGTATTGTATTTTTTTATTAGTCCAGAGAGACTACAAGAATTTCAAATGAGATTTGTTGTTAATAATAATTCATTCATAAATTATTAATGATGTACGTCACATTGATGGTTTCATTCAAGGCTTTATACAATGATTCACTTGATACTATCCGAACCAGAAATCAAAAATTGATTTAATAAATATTAAATGAGATTTAAAATAATGTAGAGTTACTTTTGTGTTTTCAGGATTAAATTTTTTTTTTTTTTTTGCTTGCAGGGGCGTGGGGGGTGGATGGGGGAGGGGGTGATATTCTTTGTTACCTGATACTGGTTAGAATATTATAAGGAGTATGAAGTCTGTTCAGAAAGTATCCAGTCATTTTGAATATCTTGAAAACTGATTGGGCAGCCTTGATGTAATTTTGCTATTATTAGTAGGGACTGTATATTTGTTTTTTGTTTTTTTATGGCATATCAACATCGGTGGGTCATTTAATGCCAATAAAATTTTGAAATAAATTCATTCTTAATGAATACTCAATTTTTCTTTTATAAACACATTTTTCTATTTAACCCATAGATGGGACCCTAACAGGTACTACCACTCTGGGTCAGAGTGGACCTGGGTGCAATGGTAATGAATTAGCTGGGTCATTTAATGCCAATAAAGTTTTGAAATAAAGTAATTTTTAATGGATACTCAATTTTTTATAAACACATTTTACTATTTAACCCATAGTGGACCAGGGAGCAATGGTGATGAAGGGGTGCTCCACATTCCTCAAACCTCCAAAACTGGAACCTCACCATCAGATAGAGTTTAACGTCATTCCCTGGACATGTAGACCCTCAGCCACTGCCTTCTAGGACCCATATGATAAAAAGGGTTTTATAAACACATTTTTCTATTTAATCCATAGATGGGACCCTAACAGGTACTACCACTCTGGGTCAGAGTGGACCTGAGAGCAATGGTGATGAATGGGTAATCCACATTACCCAGACCTCCAGAACTGGAACCCTCACCATCTGAGTTTAACGTCATTCCCAGGACATGAAAACCTTCAGCCACTGCCTTCTAGCACATATATGATAAAAAGAGTTGGGGCTTGCCATGAGGGCAATATGGTTGGGACAATCATATAGGTGCTAGGGCTTTAAGTGAGCAACTGATTGATTGGAGAGGGTCTCTCTGACCGCCAGTCTAGCCTAAGTAAGGGCCTATGGCAGGGACTGTACTATGCATGTGTGAATGGATGCCCTATGATGGGGTTACTCAGTTGCCAGTAAAATGCCATTGAGTGAGCTTGTGTACTGTGTGGTTGTCACAATCCAAATTATAAAGTGGACATCAGTAGAATGTAGAATTTATTTACTCATTTATTCACTGGTACGGTGACTGGTCAGACTTGAAAAAGAAAAAAAAGAAATAAGTGATTTTATATTTTTTTTTGCATATTGTATTTGTATTTTACTGAGTGTAATTTTTATATGTATGTTTAATTTAAATTTATTTTTTGTTACATAGAAGTTTCTCGGGCTTCATACAAGCAGACTATTCTTGCAAACTAAATAAATCTTGTTATTCTCGGCTTACAACTCGACTTTTTCTTCTTATTTTCTTAATACCCAATCTTGCCATTTTTTTCTTTGTTTTAAATTCGGGCCTTACTACTATGTAAGGTAATAGTTTTATCTCGAAGAGACGAGTTTGAGGTAAAATTCCGAAAGGTAAGAGCAGCTGTTGTATTGAATTAGGATTCTCTGACACAAAAGTTGAGACCGAGCCCAACCTACAGCATATCTTTTATTTCTGTCAGCCTGAGTAAAGCTTCTATAAAGATCAACTAAATAATTAAAAAAATGAACTGTTGAAAATTAATTCAAATTCTAACTGATAAGGGTGAGTCAAACATTTTCCAATATTTTGGTAACATCTCAAAGGTTTTGGGTATTTCCGTGAAATGTAATGCTTTTTATACTTAATCTAATATTCTTATCTCTTGTGCACTATTCTGCATTTGTACTATTTATAATGTTATTAGATTATAGTCACTTTAAATGTATTTCAATTTCATAGACAGCCTAAGCCATGACAGTGCCCTCAGCAGTGGAATTTGATTTGGAGGTTGTCTTCATTGCTAATAATATTGAGATAGTGACTAAATTGTCAATGCTTGATCGTCTGTACACTCACACTTATTGTAAAATAAGTCTAACATTAGGCAGATCTGAATGTTTTTGTTGAGGTGATAAAGGTGATGAATCACACTGGATTGTAAGATGCTGGGCTCGCCTGATACTTTCCTAATGCTACTCAATTGATTTGCCTCTATGGCTTTGAACATGGACTCGGATCCATGGTTTTAGGGCTACCAGACTTTGCCTAATCGTTTAAGTTCTTGCAACTCAAGTAAAATTTCTTGGACCATCTGTTTACTGTACTCTGATCCACTAGTATGTTCTGGTAACCCTAAAACCATGGATTTCGAGTTACCATACCTTGCCTGATTGTTGAAGTTTTTTCAACCAGAGCAAAAGTTCTTGAAATATTTGTTTACTGTACTGTGATCCACTGGTATGTTCTGGTAGCCCTAAAAACATGTATTCCAAGTCTGTACTCCAAGGTTTTTAGGTCACCATACCTTGCCTGATTGTTGAAATTCTTGCAACCTGAGAAAAATTTCCTTAACCATCTGGTTACTGTGTTATGATCTACTGCACTTTCACCTTTTGCACAATAAAATTTTTTGGTTACTTCCATAGTGTTATGGCCAAGTTTGAAATTGTGAAGTATAAGTTGAAGAATTAAACTATGTTCAACATTCATCCATTCAGTTCTCAAATCATACATGGATTGAAGCAATGTACAATATGTCAGCGCACCAACCACCACAATACTAACAACCACAGTGTGTGTCTTCCAGGAATTTAACTGCTTTGGTCATGTGATATATGTGCCAAAATTTAGCAGGTACCGAAATGCTGTAAAACTTTTCTCACCCTAGAAAATTTCTAACCATCCAATCAATAATTCCATTTGCCATTTGATATAATAGACAAAATATGTTTGTCAACTTTAAATGTTACATCAAAGTCAATCCCTAGATTGCATTCCTCATTTACTTGGATTTTCTGGTTTCTTAATTCATATTCAATCTTAATTTTTTTAAGAACCAATATGCAACACTTTATATTTTTCGCTATTATTAAATGCTATTTGTTTTCTTAGTTTCACAGTGTTTATTGATAGAATTAATACATCAGTAAGAATCGTCATGTCTTTACTTTATCTATGCCAACTCAGCGTATGATAGGTGTGGCACTCCACCTCAGACGCTAAAATTATCTCCTTGGTCTAGCGCAAGTGAAAAGGAGATAGACTCCCTCGCTGATTGGCTGATACCGACTTTAGGCCGCCCCGATGACTTTACTTTTTTATTTGCAAAAATAGTTGGTTTTAAGGCACTGTTGGGGGGGGGGTCAAGGGTACATATCCCTACCAATCCTTCAAATTGAGTGCTTTCTTTGGTATCATTGTAATCTTCACATCAAAATCTATCAGAAAAGACAATAAAATTGACACCCAAACTTCTGAACTAAAATAGAAATGCTTGAGATGAATCAAAACCCGAACAATTTAATAAGTGCTGGACAGTTTTGTGTCATTCTGAGACGAAGCTTAACTCATCAAATGAAAACTGAAATGCTTAAAGCTTTGTGAAAGGCCTCAATTCATGGAAGGTATTTTATGAAATTGCCATTTTCTTGAAAACAAGATGAAATTGAAAATGTGAAAAGAGTTAACAAAGCTAATGAGAGATTTTCGTCAGTTGTTAATTCTATTAGAAATCACTTTGCCTTCAAGTCAGCAATGATGATTTTAGTTAACAAGACGATGATCAAAACAGGCAAATGTCTTTTTCTATTATGGTTATTTTTGTGGGTGATTTTATAGAAATTTATTATTTTAATAGTAGTTACAAAAAAACAAATCAAATTGAAAAGAAAAAGAAAAAGACAAAATAAATGAAATTGGAAATATTGGTAAAAAGAAAAAGAAATTGATGAATGATATTAGAGAGAAAAAGATTTACAAATAAGATTAGAAAGAAAAAGAAAGATTTATGAATGAAATTGAATTGAAAAAACTAGGAAAATAGATGAAATTAGAAAGAAAAAGACCAAAAAAAATGTCTGATGAATAAAATAGAGAAAAAGATTGATGAATGAAATAACAAAGAAAAAAGACTAGTAAAATAAATGAAATTTGAAAGTTTGAAGAATGAAATTAAAAGGAAAAAGAAAGACTGATGAATGAAAGTGAAAATTTAACCATAAAATAAAAATAAAAAACAGGGAAATGTTTTTAATGGTTATTCTCATGGGGAATTTTATAGAATTTTATTTTAGTTGTAATTGCAAATTGTGAACTCAAATGAAAAAAAAAACAAAAAAAAACAATTCAATGAAATTGGAAAGAAAAAGACAAAATAAATGAAATTGGAAAGATTGATGAATGAAATTTTAAAAAAGAAAGAAATATTGATGAATGAAACAGAAAAAAATGAGTTGTAGAATAAATGAAATAGAAAAAATAATTAAATTGAAAAGAAAAATGAATGAAAAAAAAATTGTAATACTCAAAAAATGAAAACAATAATCTGAAAGCAATAATTGAAAAAACTTGATGTTTTCATTATTACATTTTTTTGTGTTGATCCAAAGGTCTGAATCAGAATGCACAATTGGGTAAATCTTGCAGATGTTTTTTTTTTTTTTTTTTTTTTGTGGCAAAACAAAGTCTTTTTATTGTTTGTGTAATTAGTCAACTCTTGCAGATCATTTAGAAATCATGCGGAAAATTTAAAATTAAAAAAAAATAGAGTCTATATGAAATATTTAAACACTTGATTTTCACTTTTTGGTTGATAGAAAAAAGTTATTTTCTGAACAGCAATGAAAAATAGATTTATTATGAGAGTGTATAAAAAAAAAAGAAGAATTGTATCGAGATCCAAAATGGTTTTCTATTACCAGGAGAGAAAATTGGTTTATTTGAATAATTAACCAAATTTATTTACAAAAATCACAAAATACCCAGATGGAAATGAATAACAAAACAGAATTATTTGAATCAATTGAAGTTTTAAAGCTGAAGATTCATGAAGCAAAAATTGTTAAGTCAATTGTAATGTTTCTCTGAATGTTTGAGATAAGGCTTGAAGATTAGTATTATCTGCGTTATTCGGACTATTGTCCCCATCTTCATTGTTATTTGTACAATGTTTCAGCTGATATGCCCTCCTGCCTTCTTCAGGTATTTCTTGTCGGACTCGGGAACCTATTATCTATTTTATTCATTAATATATCAACACTGGAAATTTAATTAAATTCGGTTAATTCCCTGATTTTTGGTATTTTTTTTTCTCTTTTTGGCAGGGTGACAGAAGATGGTGGAATTTAGGTTTGTTAAGTTTGATTTAACCCAGATTCCACATTAGATAAGCCATCACTCCTCCATATTCCATACACATGCAATCATAAGTCTTACATATGTTTTATACACATCAATAAATAGCAGGCCTCATCAACCCCTCAAAATACATTTCATAAATATAGAATAACATGAATAGAAGTGTACTTAGTCTAATTGACTAATTAGGATTGAGGATTAAAGATATTCCTAGGGTTAGGGCTAGAGTTAGGGTTAAGGTTAAGGTTAGGTTTAGAATTCAGTTTAATTAGAGTTATTTGGTACATGACTAGTGTTAGATCTAGGTTAATGTTTAGGGTTAGTGTACGACTTAAGAATTATTGCTCGAAATTACTTAGGATTGAGGATTAAAGATATTTCTAGGGTTAGGGCTAGGGTTAGGATTAATTTTAGGGTAAGGGTTAGGTTTAGAATTTAGTTTAATTAGAGTTATTAGGTACATGACTAGTGTTAGATCTAGGTTAATTTTTAGGGTTAGTGTACGACTTAAGAATTATTGCTTAAAATTACTTAAGATTGAGGATTAAAGATATTTCTAGGGTTAGGGCTAGGGTTAGGATTAATTTTAGGGTAGGGGTTAGGTTTAGAATTTAGTTTAATTAGAGTTATTAGGTACATGACTAGTGTTAGATCTAGGTTAATTTTTAGGGTTAGTGTACGACTTAAGAATTATTGCTTAAAATTACTTAAGATTGAGGATTTAAGATATTTCTAGGGTTAGGGCTAGGATTATTGTCATAAGAAAAGAAATTGGTGACCTGAGTTCAAATCCTGGATGAGACTAGAAGAAGGAAAACTTTGACATCAAACCAGGAGGTACCCCAAATTGGACTTGTGTCACATCCTGTCTGTAGCTAAATGGTTACTTAGATATATACAATAACTGGAATTATCCAATCCATCCACATACATCTAATAATGCAGGATTTATCACCCCCCCCCTACCCAACGAATTCAAACACACGCAATAGCTGGACTCATCAATTCACCCTACACACACTTTATAATCTAGTGTCGTTAAATCTTTAAAATCGACTCGATCTTTAATATTTTTCAGGTATGAATATTTTACTAACTGTAGCTTAATTTTTTTCTAAAACTCTGTATAATTGGTAGATATTATCTATTTCCTATAAGTCTAACATAAACAAAGGGGAACCACTCTTGACTGATAAATTATCTTTTTATTTTCTCATTTAATTAACCTTAAACCCTAACCCTAACACTAACCCATAACCTCTATTTCTGCAATCAAAAATTCTTCACAATATGATGCTTGGTAAAAAAAAATTATAAAAAAAAAAAAATGTATTCTGGAAGCGAATCAAGCATAAAAGCCATGGAAGATTCTGTGAAGTCTTTGATCACCAATAACGGAAATCTTCACAGGTGTTTCATGTTTACTAATTTTTCCAACTTCCAAATACAATGGAAAAACAAAACAAGCCTCAAACATTTATATATATATATATATATATATATATATATATATATAAATAAAAGTAATTGGTAATTTGCTCGAAGCATTGTTAAGTATGTTATAATTTATTAATGATTTGAAGGCAATTACAATGCATATAAAAAATAAAAACAAAAAGATGTTATTTTTGTCTTATCGATTTCAAAGTAGAAACTTCATCTTCAGAGGTGAATATCAAAAAATATATTTTCTGATATTCACCTCTGAAGATGAAGTTTCTACTTTAAAGTAAGAATCTGATGGTAGGTGTGGCGCTCTACCTCAGACGCAAAAACAAAAACAATCTCCTTGCTCTAGTGAAAATGTGATAGACTCCCTCGCTGATTGGCTGATACCGTCTTTAGGCCAACCCGACGACATGAGCTGAATCTATTTTTGGAAATACTCACCCATACTAGTGTAAGTCCTGAATTAAATTTGACCTTGTGTCAATCCTACCCTGCTGGAGTGAGCAAGAGAGCTGTTAATATATATATATATATATGAATGTGGGGAATGTGGAGTAAGTTATATGTGTACACATTTCCGGTTGATAGCAGCTTTCAATTGCTACTGTCTGGTCGATAATATAGTTATTGGAGAGTGGTTTGCCCAAGTGATCATTGCTCCATATTCTTCTCTGTCCACCATTTTCATTTGACAGTGGTAAGACATTTTGAAGATATCTAGCAATGAAAGGAGAGTGCAAGGAAAAAATTGATTAACAGTTTTCCCAAGGGGAAAAGTATGGATTTTTTGTGTCAGTCCAAAGCTTTTACACTTGGATCAGGAAATTGCTCAAAATATAGAAAATAGCAAAACTAAAACTAAAAAAAGACCCCCACACACACACATATATATATATATGTGAAGAAAAGGAAGTGAATCCGACGGTATGTAGTATATTAAGGAAAATGAAAAAAAACAGGTTTAAATGGGTTAAGTGGTGAGTTTATTAGTTTATAGTTTTATAGTATTAATAAGAAATTTTTTATCACAGGATAACGCTCACACCATAAAAAAAAAGAATATTTGACGTCATATTTCAAACCGTCCCCTTTTTTCAAACCCCCCCAATTTTTTAAACAGACTGAATAACAAGGACTACCACTCGCTTTTCTCATTATTCTGTGATAAAAAAATTCTTATTACCTTCCATATACCAACAAATGCCCTGAAGATGATCTAATTAATAGATTGAAACACTGCAGCGTCGGCCAATAAACTCACCACTTAACTCATTTAAACCTGTGTTTTTTCATTTTTCTTAATATACTATATATATATATATATATATATATATATATATTAGTTTGATAAATTCATAAGAGTGCTCAATATCATTAATAGAGTACAGATAACTATGTATCATTTCTTGATTCAGACATATTTGGTTAAATAGTATAGACATCTTTTGTTTACATTCTCTGGTTTCCATCATTTCAAGTTGACAAATGGATGACACAATATCTGGCCAGAATTGGTTAATAAATTTAACATAACTCGTTCATTCCCAAGTACTTTCAACCCTGTCATGGGCCATCATTAGGGGATGTGTATATTTCAACAACAATACAACTTTGTAAATGTTCTATTTATACTAGTGTTATGTTGTAATGTCTATTTTTTAAAAGCAGTTCTATAAATAGCAATAGGGACTACAGTCATTTAACTTCTGATTTAGGTCGGAAAATTAAAACGGAAAGTTTTTTGGTTTACAGTCTATGAATTAACATTTTGCAAATTGGGTTACGGTTTTAGGGCATTAAGGATGTTTTTAATTATGTATTGCTTAAAAAAAATAAACAACAAAAACCAAAATTTCTATACATTTAATGTTGAAAAGTATTTTTTTAAACTAAGTTTAATTGAAATTATACATTTCAATACTAACATAAACAACTGTCTCAATAATAGATTCAATAATTAATTTCAATCTTCCTCGCTTCTCCCTGTTTACTTTTTCCGCTGTCTCACTGTCCCTCTCCTCTGCGTGATATCCCCAGGTACCTCCCAAAACACAGAATTGGCTTACCGAAGCGAAATTGGGCTTTTTCCTTTAGGGGTTTTCGTACACCAGAAAATACTTTTCAACACACCCTGATACCACACAAAATTCCTTCCAGATCATGGAAAGTAATTGGCTCGGATCTTTTCCACGTAGCAGGGGAAACGTACTAACTTGTGGACAACTACCATTCCAAGTTTCCCTTCATCAGGAAAATGCATAACACATGCACTAGCCAAGAGGTTAGCTTTGAAATCCATATGTGGGGAATATGGGATACTGGAACATATCATAAGGGATAATGGTCCCCAATATGACAGCTATGCTTTCAAACAATTTGCCAAAGACTGGGGATTTGACCAGATTACCTATGTCTATATCTGTGTTGCTATCTTTGGCCTTTTTTAATGTCTGTTTAACTGTTTGGATGGTTCTTTCTATAAAACCATTTGACAGGGCGTATTTTGGTGAAGGATAACGGAAAGAAAGAGAAGACAGACAGAATAATTAACAACAGAAAGAGAAAGAATAAGTACAGAGCCAGAGAAAGAAAGAAAAACACAGAAAAAGGATAGACACAGGTTGTACCAAATTCATTCTAAATTTTTGTTAAATCATTTGCTGTATTTATTGTTGTCAAATAAATTAGTGACACTCATTGAGTTATTTGTTGAGCTAATATCAAGGCACACAGGGTTTCCTCCTTTTGTTCATTTTGATATCTTTTGGCATGTAAGGCATCTTTTAACAATTTTTTCGATGTCCTCATTTATTCCTGGAAGTAAACAAACCCTGTTAGAGTGTTCCGGGCTTAATATAGTTAACTCTAGCAAATGGTCATAACTGCTACACACAGTTGTCAAATGCATCCACCACAACCAGGTGGGTTGGCTGAAAACTATATACTGCAAACTTTGTATATTAAAACATTAGAATGTATAAGATTTTTGGATGTTTGTTTTTTAGAAGCATTGTTAAATAAAGTATATATTATTATTTATATTTTTGCTTGAAGGCAATAAATAAGATTATTTTCTATAAGTATCAAATTTTATGCGATACATGCATTGTAATTGCCTTCAAGCAAAAATATAAATTAGAATGTATGCTTGAAATTAGTAGGTTAGAGTTTAAATGTTCCCATGTATCAGAAAGATGATAGTTGAATTATCTGACCTACCACCAGAGGGTGAATCCCCAATACACGATATTGGCATCAAATTTAAACTCCATGAAGAAAGGCACTTATCAAGGGACCTTTCACCAGGTGAGTCGCTTTCAAGCGCTCCCTTCACTTATCGTATGAGATTTCACCAGGTGAGATGTGATTTTCAAGCACTCCCTATCAACTGAGTAGAATTGTATTCTAGTGCACCTTCACCATCAAACAGCGCAAACCTTTACCTTTAGCTTGCCCTCAGCAAGATAAGTCATGTTCCAAATGCCACTAAACTTGCAACACCTTTTTTGTACTTTTTTTGAACATATGCTGATTTAATTTTCAACAGTTTTCGTTTTCTTTCATCAGAAATTATTTGCCTGTCATCGGGAGAATCTAAGAGCCCCAATATCTATCTTTGTTATTCCTCTTACATGTTTTTCAGATAAAATAACTTATTAATTTATTCTTATAAGTATTTTATACTTTTATAAACTAATGCTTCGAAAAGTATATAATCGAGCTATCTTTAGATCTGGTAATGCGTTTAACTTCCACATAATCAATTTTCCTTGTGTTCAATAAGAAACCTTGTAAAATGCAATGTTAATGAGATGAAATATCAGTGGAGCTTATTAAGTTTTCCTTTTTTTTCATTCGTATCTAATGTTACTAGCTATTGTTTTCATTTATCAACCAATAATGACATCAAGTATCATTCAGTTCTGTAGAAATATTCACTTTTTGTTTTCCTTAGCTAGTCTGACACAGGGCCAATTCTTAGTTCTTTACACAGTTCTTTGTTCCTGTAAAATATACATCATACTGGTAGAAGAAACCCAATTACCATCGAATTGGCAAGACAAGGCGACAAGGAAGCTGTAACTCAATAGGGATCTTCCATTGTTGCAAGCCTACTGCAGAATGCCAGATTATCTATCAAGCATCATGACACTACAGAAACCAAGCAGCCAATCAGGACTCAAGGAATGGAATCACCCAAATGCATGAATGGAGTATTCTTGAGTTCCATAATACCAGCTGCTTTGGGCACCAGGTCAGTAGTGCTTAGATGCTGTTGTTGGTATTGTTCAAACCAACAGCATATTAACTCAGCTGAATTCTAATCACTCCACAAATTTCTAGTTCCCTTTACTTAAATGAGCTTGGCCAAAATAAGGGACATTCAGTTAAGATCAAACTCACTACACAAGCACATAAACAATGTAATTAACTTGCTCTAGGGTCGACTTAGCTCAGTTAGTAGAGCATCCGTCTCAGAACCACAAGGTTCTGGGTTCATTACCAGCACTTGCTAACTCAGTGTATGAGTAGCACAGAGATCTGTATTGTAAAGTGGGAAGCTGAAAGTTGGTGTTGCACACCACCTCAGAAGTGAAGATAATCCCCCTGGTCTAGCGCTAGTGAAAAAGGGATAGATGCCCTCACTGTCTGGCTGATACTGACTTTAGGCCACCCCAACGACTTTACTTGACTTACTTTACTTATAGCTAACATCCAGTAGATGCTACCTAAGTCTGACACAAGACCACAATAGTGAGCATCAAATCTAATACAAATGCAAATAATGTGCAAAACTAGCTTGATGACCATCCTGAAGGAGAATGCTACATTGAGGTGTTTGTTGAAATTCACTTTCATCAGTGCATCAATTGTATTAATAGTTGGGTCAGAGTTATCTGCCCGGATCCTTTTTTGTACAGGGGTAAGTTACTTGACCCTTAGCCGTTTCCAGCCAGTCTCTGTAAATAAAAATGCACACCTAGTGCATAATCATAAGCGACCCTGATGTGTTGCTTTGTAAAGTATCCAGCATGGAATGTCAAGTAATATCTATGCTTACTGTAGATAAATACGTATGTCTCTTTTCATGTGGAATTAAATTTGTAAATTCCCAACAGTGTTTTGCTGTCACTTGTTCCCAGACAGGGCTCTAAAGCAATGCATAGTCATTTTTATCTAAGTGATCAAAATTCTATATTCTCACTTTATCTAAGATTTTATTTAAGAGATGGCCCTTACAGCATTGGTATATATTTATTTTAAAAAATTTAGAATATACAAAAGACAAATAAAATTACATATAAAATGACACTTTATAAGTAATAATGAAGTAGAAATGCATGGAGAGAGGTGAGACAGAGAGGGGAGTAGCCTTGACATCAAAAAGAGCCAGAAAGAGAGAGAAAAGCCAGCAGCCCCAGAAAGCATCACTGTTTGTGTGCATTCAGTGCACCAAAGACTGTCACTCCAGAATTGGCCTGCAGCAGAGTCACTTGCACAGATGCAGATAATCTTTTTTATTTTTTATTTTTGGACACTACACCATTGTCCTTAGTGGACAGAAGGGATCCAATAATAAAAATAATTATAATACGATGTAGAAATGTAAATTTTCTGGCTGGAATTCAGGCTACCTGGGTATATGTACACCTAGATAGTGGCACAAATCCTGGCCACCTATATCCTAAAGGTGAAGGACTATGAATGTTTCATGGCTGCAGACAACCCTAAGACTCTAGGTTATTTGATTTGTGGCAAGTGTTTTTATTTTATTATCAAACCAGAATAAATTGATGAAATGTTGATGCTCTTAACTAAAAGCTAATTCCTGTTTGCTAGATAATCTACTATAGAGCTGACTACTTCAAGCTATGTCAAGGAGATTTCTTTAGCGGAAAAATATATGACATTTATGCTCTAATTAATATGTGGAGCTATCTATATAAAAGTATAAGGTCAATGATTTAATATTGCTTAAAGCCAATGGATCAGTTCAGCTCTTCTTTTTTTTTTCTCTTGAGGTCAGTGTGCTTTTTTATTTAAATAGGAATCAAATAAATAGGCAACCTGAAAATACCCAGCTATTCCTGATGCATCTATATTCTCTATTCTATTGAAAACAATTATATTTTAAATTAATCATTTCATAAAAAGACACTAGATTTAAGAATAGGTTATGAGATGTCTTTAAAAAAGCTTATTATTTGATAAGAAGAATAAAAGTATTGATTTAAAAGTAAGAAAAATAAGTACTTCTAGGGTGTCACTGAATCTATTGATCTTTATAGTCTCTCTCTCTCTCTCTCTCTCTCTCTCTCTCTCTCTCTCTCTCTCTCTCTCTCTCTCTCTCTCTCTCTCTCTCTCTTTATATATATATATATCTTAGAAAGGAAGGAAAAACTCAATTACTCAAAAACGTAATTCCATAATAAATTTATTTCGACCAAAATTTGGGCCTATATAAATCTAAGTTGATTTAATATAGCTCCCCAAAATCCAGTCCCATCAGATGGAAGATCAGGTTATTTGAATTGCATAACTGAAAAATTTTACTTCTCAAAAAAAAATAAAATAAAAAAATAAATTTTTAAAAATTTTTAAAAATTAAAAAAATTTTTTTTACATTGTAAGAGTGTCACCATGGTGACAGGAAGTCAAATGAGAAAAAAGGATACTTTACAAGTTCTGGTTTCTTGGGGTGATGGTTGTCAGACAAATTTAAACTATGAATTAAACTACGGAATGAATCTGAACAAGTATAGAGAAGAATAAAACAAAAAATTATATTAAAAAAAACAATAAAATATAAATAAAGAAATATTGTATATATATGTGTGTGTGTGTGTGTGTGTGTGTGTGTATTTAACCATCACCTCAGGACAAAGTATGTTTTTCAGCCCAGTTTAACAGGTTTGAATTCATAGTTTCCCTTCTCTGAAACAGGTTGCAGAGCCGAGTTTACCCAACTATTTACCCATAACTTGAGAGAGAATAGTTGGATCAATACCTTTCCCAATGATATTAGCGCTATGTGCTAGGTAGGTACTCTACTGACTGAGCTAAACTGGATGCTTGAAGCTGATGTCCTTTGTTCATTCACTTATACCATTATAACGTTAGTAGAAAGACACAATGGTAAATAAAGAAAAAATAAGAAAATAGAATGAAGACAATGCAGCTCTTTTTTGGATAGCAAAGCCTTAATCTTAAAAACAAAATCTTTCACCGTCTTGCAACATGAAAGAGGGAAAAAAAACACAGACACATAATAATGTCCTGATGTGAATCTTTTCAGTCTACTTGCCAGATTTCAAAGAAGTAGATGTTATCCTTGATAAAATTTGCTTCACTTCTGTGATAAAAAATTGAAAAGTAGGAGAAAAAGTATTTCCAAAATAAAGGAAACCACACAATGTATATTTGATGGAAATATCAGGACATAAAATTTTTTAATAAAATTCCTGGTTGGTTAATTTATTTTGTTTAATGGTCTATCAACCCTTGTGGGCTATTTAATACCAAATCTTATATGCTCCCGTAACCCGGTAGAGCTCTTTAGGAGGGACTTTTATAAACTTTCCCCACTAGCATAATGCAATAATCATCTGTTTACAGATTTGATCTCTCTGGTGATCATAAAAATATATACACAGATGTATATATTTAAAACAGTTAAAATACTGCTCCTTAATGGCTAGCGATGGCCTAGAGGTTAACGGATTGGGTTGATGTAAAGTCAGTCGGGTTTCGCTCCTGGTTGGAGTTAGTTTCTGTGTCTAGCCACGAAACGTCGAAACACAGTGTCTGTGGATGACTTGTGTGTGTGTGTGTGTGATTTTCAAGTGAATATTTGGCAGGTAAATTATGGTTTGGTTTTATAAACTGGTCGAAATAATTTTCATTAACTTGATTTGTATTTGGTAGAAATAATAAACTGTTGGTTGGCCCCCAGCCACCACTTTCTAACACCCATATGATAAAAAGGGTTGGGTGTTTGCTATCAGAGTAATTTGAAGAATATTTAATCATGTTGGTGTGGGAGTTTGACATGACCTACTATATATATATATATATATATATATATATATATGAGAGAGTTTTATAATTTGCTTGAAGCATTGTGTATATATTGGTTAGGAGGTTGATTTAGAAGGCTATCACAATGCAGGTGTAAAGAAAAAAATAATAATACAGTAACAATGATGTTGTGTGTTAACCTGTATTTAATTCTTGAATTTTCGAGATAAAATCTCTTTTTTAAAAGATCACTGGAACTGAAGTAATCTAGTTATGGCATTTCTTTTTTTTTTTCTGCTTCAGTTCCAGTGATCTTTTGAAAAAGAGATTTTATCTCGAAAATTCAAGAATTAAATACAGGTTAACACACAACATCATTGTTACCGTATTATTATTTTTTTTCTTTGCACCTGCATTGTGATAGCCTTCTAAATCAACCTCCTAACCAATATATATAATATATATATATATATATATAATATATATATATATATATATATAATATATATAAGGGTGTTTGGAAAATACTACCAATGGCACAAATTATGTAATTATCACTTAGAGGATGTTCAATGTTTTTTTTTAGCAGTAAATAAACTAATAACAGATAAGATGCAAAACAGTTTTCATTAATAGTTAAACATTCTGGCTTCATAAAATATTCCTTAAACAAACTCCATTAAACTATTTGGATTATTTCATAATATTAATTAAAATAATTAATGTTGAAGGGGAAAAAAAACCCCAAAACTGGGAATAACACTTTTTAATTATAATAATTAATAACACTTTTTAATTATCATGACATTGATAGAATAGAACTGATTGGGGTGGGGTAGGTTCTGTTTGGTAGGTTTTCTGATTTTCTTAGTTGGTTGATTGGTTGGTTAGGATTCATGGCATGTCAACCCTTGTTGGGTCATTTTATGCCGAAGACATTTTGGTTGATTCATTCTTGATGGGTACATTTTTGTTATTTTGTAAACTCAATTTTTCTTTTTTAACACATTTTTAGAACTCATTTTTTTCTATTCAACCCATAGAGGGGACCCTAACAGGTACTACCACTCTAGGCCAGAGTGGACCAGGGAGCAATGGTGATGAAGAGATAGTCCATATTCCCTAAACCTTCAGAACTGGAACCTCACCATTAGATATAGTTTAATGTCATTCCCAGGACATGAAGACCCTCAGCCACCTCCTTTTTGCACCCATATGATAAAAAGGATTGGGGGCTGCCATAAGAGCAATAGGGTTGGGACAATCATATGCGTGCTAGGGCTTGACATGGCCAGCTGATTGATCGGTGGGGGCTTCTTCTGTCTAGCCTAAGTAAGGACCAAAGTGGTGTGTTGCATATCATAGACTGCTTATCCACCATGGTTCTAACCTTAAGCATCATGGATCGCCACCCACGTTGATTTTATCAGAGTAAAACAAACCGTCAATTTCTCTAGAGACCTATAACTGATTTAAGTAAACTCTGTCTGAGCTTTCAAATCCCTTTGTTGTCCTCATGCCCTTCCATAGATTTTCATACATTGCCAAGACGACCCTGAACTATGAATGCAATCAGTGAAAAAGTATCGTTCAATTTGACTATTTACAAAGCCATTCACAAAACGCTCAGGCCTGACAAAAATATATTTGTGTTTCCGCTTGTTTATATCCTCTATGGACCGGCATTTGTTTTTCCGCCCTATATCTATTGATATATTGATCTATTAATGTGTGCAAATGTTTCTACCGATTGATTTTGTGCTATATCAGATCAACTTTCCATTTACCCCTACTTTAGAAGTTTGCTTTTCCCCATACAAATTGACTGACGAAATGCAAATTTGTCTTATGTCTCGAGCAGAAATATTATTAATTACTCTTATTTTCTCTTTAATTATTATAATCATTTTCATATTGGTGATTGTTACCATGCTGCGGTCCACCACTTACATTTATAGACTAAGCGAGGTCATGTCGTTTAAACCTCAGTCAATCAACAGCTCGAATACGTGGTTGGTTAACTACTTAATCGCTGATACTGACAGATGTCCATTTGCAATCATTGATGAAGGACCTGCAAGACGGAGGAGCACCAAGGAACAACCAAAGGATTCTTCACTAAAGATTGTGCTCTGCTTAACAAAAAGGATCTCCACTGAACAGCGCTCTTGCCTGAAGCCTAAAGGATGGCCGCAAAAATCCTAACAGCATGAGCTTCGGTTTGTGTGTGGCTTCTAATCTTAAAACGTCATTGTGTCAATCCGGCCTGGTGGGAAGTCAAGAAAATACTTAATACTGCCAAAATTTTTATTCACTACCAGCATTCTATAGGGACAAATTTGAGAAACCCTGATTTAAAAGCTTGAATTATTTACAAATAAAAACAACATTTAATTACAAAACATCTAGATAAATTCACCTCCTCTGACATTAGGAATATTCTCACTCTAAAGATAACACCAACAAATTCTTGAGGCAATATGCATAAAAAATAAAAAACCTAGCATTCATAAAATAGCATTCAACATCGGTCATAATATATTAGCTATCTTTTATAACTAATACACTAATCACAGCAACCCTCTAAAAACAATGGACTCTTCTAATTTAAAAACAAATAGATAAAAGAACAAGAAAAAGGAAAAAAAGAACTAACACCAAATCATATACCCCCCCTGATGACAACTGAAGAAACAGTTGAAAGCACTCAGGCCGATAGTATGGGAAGAATCCTATTTCAACTGGATCCTAACATTAGAAAAATAGCCAGAAGGCTGAAAAAGATACAAATCAAGATCATGAAAAAGAAATGTTCTGCATTGTTAAATAACACCAACCTACAAAATAAAAAAACTATAAACACATTTTATAATTGTACTTCTTAGTCATGATAAAGAATTTATCTACGTTAAGAAAAATGTCTTCTTTTTTTTTTCTTTTTTTTCATTTTTCTTTTCATTAACTTTCCATTTGTTTGCAATCTCTACGCAACTTATTCATTTGTACATCAAAAGAATTTTTTAAATTACATCCGTCACACCATACTTCATTATTTCCAAGTTTAATGATCATTAGTCAAAATGGATGTGTTCATCTCATGATACGACAAACTTTCTTTCAATGACAAACAAATAAATAAATAAAACAAAATCAAAGAAAAGGGAATTAATTAGAAAATTGCGTTTTTATATTCAGACTAATATCCTTATCTTCCAGCTTTTACTAAAGTATCAACATCATCATCATCATCATCATCAAAACATGCCAACAGCATGGATCTCCTTGACTGTCTCTCTCTCTTGTTATCTGTCCCTGTCATTCATCACTCTTGGCAAGTCCTCTAAACAGCTCCTAGTGTCTGCAAAGACCTGATAAATGTAAATTTTTGCTGGTCAGCCAACACCAGTGTGTCCAAGGGTAGCACTCCACAGGAGAACATTGCTTATGAGTTCATCCTTACTTCTCCAGCAGTCCCCAGCATGTCTTACCTGGAATATTTGGGAGATGGTATGTAAGTGACCATACAGCTGCGTTTTTGAAGGGTCCTGTTTTTATCCTAGCTTTTCATTTGAGTCCAAGTGGTTCAACCATACAGTAATACTGACACAGCTACAGAATATCAAACATGGTGGGTTATTTAATGCTGGCAAAGTTTTAGAATATTCATAGTGATAGTTTGGAAGAAAATTTTTTTAAATCAAATTTTTTTTTGTAAACAAATTTTCTATTTAACCCATAGATGTGACCTGATACGTACTACCACACAGAGTGGACCGGGGAGCAATGGTGATAGAGGGGTGCTCCACATTACCCAGGCCTCCAGAACTGGAACCTCATCATCAGTTAGAGTTTAACATCATACCCAGGGTATGGAGACCCTCAGCCATCACTTTCTAGGACCCATAGGATAAAAAGGGTTGGGATTTGCCACAAGGGCAATAGGTATAGAACAATCTTATAGGTGCTAGGGCTTGACATGACCAACCGATTGATCAGTGGGGACCTTTCTGATCACCCGTCTAGCCTAAGTAAGGACCTAAGTGGAGTGTTGCATGTCATGGACTGCTCAGCCACCTAGGTTCCATACTTAAGCATCATGGGTTACCACCCACAGCCAACAGGTGGCTCCATTGGGGTAAGACTCTTACCCCACTGTAGAGGTGCAGTGGGTGTATTCTCAAATATTTAATTTAAGTAAGGAATTACATCGACTTAGTTAACGTAAGGTAGGGCCCTGAAAAAATCATTTCAATTTGACTGAAACCATGGCAGACCTTTTTTTTTTTTCTAATAATAATATTATTAGTATTATTACTGCTCTATATTTTTAATATATTGAGCACTTTTGGATTATTTACTGATGCCACTGCAACGAAAAAATTAAAGCGGCAATTAGATATATATATATATATATATATATATATATTATATATATATATATATTTATATTTTTGCTTGAAGGCTATTACAATGTGGTATATCGCATAAAATTCAATAATTATGGAAGATAAATAACATTGACAAGTGAATCTCGCAAAGAATTACTCGGCGTGTAGAACATCGTACAGCAGCTGTTTCGACTTTATTAAGTCTCATCAGCGATGTATACTAACCATCTCCCTCCGACAGAAATCGAAACCGGGACTTCAGCAGGATAGTCAGAAACTATACTGCCTCAGCCACCAATACAGCACCGAGAAATGCCTGTGAAATTAACTTGTCAATGTTACTGGGACGTCTCTACCATAGGAGGCAAGGGAACATTAAATGAACACAAAACACGGTGCTTTATGCTCTTCGGCGAAGGAAATAAGATTTTGGGATGTTTGTTTATTTTTTTTTAGAAGCATTGGTGAATGAATATTTATATTTTTTGCTTGAAGGCAATTACAATGCGGTATATCGCATAAAATTCGATAATTATAGAAGATAAATAACATTGACATATATATATATAGTAATAATATTATTGTAAGATGGAAAATAAAGGGTCTACCATGGTTTCAATCAAAAAATGTTCTCCTCAGGACCCTACTCTACATTAACCAAGTTGATGTAATTCATCAGTTGAACTGAATATATTTATCAGGTGATAACGGTTGAACACTAACAGGGCAGTCACACCAGCTGATTCAGGTGGTATTTCACTAGAGTCTGAGTGACAGCAAATCTCAGGTCTCCGAGTATTCGAGTTGATCATGCTGGGGGAGTCTTACCCCTCTGTAGAGGTGCATCTGGTGTATTCTAATGTGCAAGACGACAGGGCTTTTCATCTGAGTCCAAGTGGTTCAATCATACAGTAGTACTGACACAGCTACAGCAAAAGTTAGAAAACCATAATATTTCCGCTCAGAATGTTTGACAGTTGAGAACATAACCAGTTCCAAACAGCTGAGATAAAATTGAATTTCCAGACACTAGCAAGTTTTATATATATATATATATATATATATATTTCCTCAGGCAATACCAAAAGCACAGAATTCTTTGAAATGTGAAAAGAAGCAGAAAAGAGAGAAAAAAAAATTGTGTGATTGAATCTTAGAAGAATAAGAAGATTATCATGTTTTGTTTTGTTTTTGTTTTTGATATTTTATTTTCCTCAAATTTTTCATTAATGGAATTCTGATATGAAATATTTTCATTATTCCATTTACTAATAGCTTCATCTTTGTTGTTTTTAATAGAATGTTTCAGATGATACATCCTTTACCTTATCTCATTTCTATAGTAGACCCAAACCCTTGAGGCCCTTTAGAATGAGGTCAAATATGGAGCCATTAAGTTTGTGTTGCATAGTCCTTCTTCATTGGCACTAAATAATTATAATGTTGCATACCTCTTTCTTTAATTCTATTTCTTGGCCATCTTTAGTATTCTGATCGTCTTTGGTATTTTTTTGAGAAAAGAGAGTGCATTTTTAATGAAGTAAGCTTAGTTCAAGAAATATGTACAGATACTTGAAAAATAAGTTGTTTTTTTACCAAAACAAATATTACCATATAGGAATTGGATTAGAGAAATAAGTGCAAATCTGTGTGTATGTATATATATATATATATATATATATATATACACAAAAAGGTCAAATATGGAGCCATTAAGTTTCTAAGGTGAAGCAAATATATATATATTTACCAACCCCTCCGCACAAGCAGGATGCGACACAAGGTCTATTTCTTAAGCAGAGTTTAACAGGTTTGAATTCAGAGTTTTTCTTCTCTTAGATGGGTTACCTAGCCATAGTTAAAGAGTCCAGTCTGCCCTGCTATTTATGCATAGCTAGAGGGAGAATTGGATTCATACCATTCCCAAGGGTATTAGTGCCATGTGAAATGCCAACAGCTTCATCCAGGAATTGAACTTGAGCTGATGAGTTTATTTTCTATGACTCTACCCATTAGACCATGCCCCGCCATTTTACCAACCCTTCCGTATGAAGAGGATGCGATGCAAGGTCAATTTCTTAAGTGGAATTTAACAGGTTTGAATTCAGAGTTTTTCTTCTCTTAGACTGGTTACCTAGCCAGGGTTAAAGGGTCCAATCTACCCAGCTATTTCCCCATAGCTGGAGGGAGAATTGGATTCATACCTTTCCCAAGGGTATTAGCACCAATTGAAAATACAAACAGCTTCGTCCAGGAACTGCTCGAGTCAACGAGTCCATTTCCTATGACTCTAACCATTAGACCATGCACCGCCATAGGTGAAGCAAATATAAGCCTGAACAAAAGCTTTATTCTGTTTTTTTTATCATTAGATGGCATTAGAAGTGTTTACTTTTAACTAATTTAATTTAAAAATGAATATATCCTGATTGTATATTACCAATTGTCATATCATCATGTATTTAAAAAAATTGTTATCATTGAAATTCAATTCATTGATTCTTATATATATAAATATATATATATATATATATATATAGTAAAATATAATTCTTGGAGAAAAGAGTACCTCAGAAGAATGAGAAAACTTTTAGAAACCAAGCTCTGCAGCAGAAATCTTGTCAAGGGAACAAACCCCTCTGCTGTCCTTCTTTTATGTTGAATCAAAAACAAATTCTGATGCAGGGTCGTTCACAAAGTGTTTCTTCACTGAGTGCAGTCTCGCGTAGGCCAACTACTTTTCCCAGCACTCCACTCACTTCAGTTATTTATTGGCATAGTCCCCCAACATCCGGGCACATCAGTTGAACCTCGGGCCATGTTATGCACAATACACGTGCATTCGGATGGACGCGTGTAAGCCCCAACATACGCGCACCTGAATTGTACCTTGCGTCCATCCAGTGCCTAAATTTCTTTGCATTCAGGAGGGCGCAGGTTTGACTCCGGCAGGCAAGACAATGTCTTGCTCTTTTTCTAAATGAGTACGGTAGTACTCGTTCTCCGTCACACCTTGTAAGATACTTTGGACTATTCTTAAAATCGACAAGGGAGAAACACCAACAGATTGATAAAAAAGGACAATTAAATTGATGACAATACATAAGACATTACATCTTAGGGATGACATAGACAGAGTATACGCATTGAGAAATGTGTAGATGTAAAACTTTGAGAACTCAAAGAATACATAAAAAAAAGCAAAGAAAGACTAATTACAGCAGCCAGTAACAGCAATTGAAGATGGTTTTTGATGCGGCTATCAAATATTTCTGTAGACAGTGGTGATACATGAGTCAGTTTCAAAACAATTCTGATTTCATGTATTAAGTTTATCAATATGCATAATATGTGCAAAACACTAACAATAACAGTTTGAAGTTAAAGATGTGTAATTGTTACATAATCTATGCATAGATTATTGTCAACCCTCTGTATTTCTGAAGGGATGGCCCCTTTTCATATCATGGGCAGGACTTTCCATGGAATATTACAGAAAGCCCGTGAAATATGTGAAGTCATGTGGGACCTGGCTGGCTCTCAGTTTCAGCTTGGACGTCAGGCAGATAAGGCCTTAGTTGGAGCTCACTGCACACGCGCGTTGTGTTAGAGAAATATGTTTAGTTAAGTAAATAAAGGTTTGAATAAATAATATGGTTTTGTGGTTGATGAATGTCTTGGCAACAAGACTGACCTAGAAAAAGAAATGAATCAAGGTCGACCAACCAGCAAGAACAGAGATGTTAGAAGAGACGCTAGAAGAAGAACATAAATACCAAAGATGAGCAGAAGAATAATAGAAGTAAAGAAAGGGTATACAACATAAGTTTGTGGAATCATTCTCATAAAAAGGCCAAGGGAAGCCATCACGGAAGACTTGTGTCAGTCATCCTATTCAGAGCTTCTCTTTCTTCCTTCTCTCAACACTGCCCATCTCTGAATCTGTTTGCAAGTCTTTCTCTCTTGTTCCTCCTCATAGGACAGCATCACTCCAAATGATCTGGTACTGATGACTACCCACTTTTATGGAAGAGTTGTTACAAAAATATTGAGAGGCATGTAGTTTGTGCCAACAGGCTCCTCTCATGTACAGAACAGGTGATCTTATGCTGCTTAGGTCAGGAGTAAGGCTGTTTCCATAACAAGATGTTTGCATAGATATTCTTATAATATTGAAATTGATACTGAGTTTGCTTATGTAAACTTCTGTCTGACTAATGCAGATTTTGCATTTTATGTAAAAAAGACATTTTTTTTTAAATGAAAAAACTATGCAGATCAATTCAGCAGCAATATTTCCACTTTAAAAAAAAAGGAAACAAAAAACAGGAAAAATTGTTTGTGAATTCTGCTTTTCCCTCATTAAAACAAACATTACAGCTGTTAACAGTGACAATTTACTCTTAAAACTGTTGGGGACTAGATAGAGTAGTCTCCATGGTCACAGGGTTTAAGGGACTCTTCTGCAACAGAAGTCCCTTTTTGGTCACATGATTTGGGAACCCCAAAGATCTGTCTCTTTTACAAAGACATGCTCATCACTTCTCCTCAGCATCACACATGGTGCATACATTTCGGTCCAGACCCCAGAAACACTAAGTGGTTTCCATCTCTTTTGTCTTTCCATAAACTTCATTTACACTACAATTGTGTCTTTGGTATAGCATGGGGAACCTAGTTTCCTCATATGTATAAATTAAATGTTGTATGTCTGACAAGAAATAGTTGAGGAAGGCTGGAGGGCACATTGGCCAAAACATTGTATAGATAACATTAAAGATGAGGACAATAGTCCAAATAATCTAAATCATAAAAATTATCATGCCTCATCTCAAAAATTCAGAGAAATATTAATTTGGATGAATTTTTTTATAATAGTAAGAGGAGAATTCAAGGGGGCATTTTTTGTGAACTATTGTATGAATTGCTTAACAAAGTTTGATTTTTAAAAAGATTATATTAAAAAGTGAGTGAGGATTTTTTTTTTCTTAAAGGTTGATGTGAGAAGATGGAATAAAGGGGAGATTACTGAGGAGGTATAACAAACAAACAAATACAAGAAGCAGAAAGAAGAGAAAACATCACTTCACAAAGAATTATATGAGACTTGTTTATTTATACAGCACAACCAAAAAAAAAAAAAGAAAAGAAAAATCATTTGAAACTGAATTTTCAATTTTCTTGGGAAAAAAATGTTCTGAATTAAAAAAAATGAAAATAGAAACAAATCAGTAGAGCATCATAAAAAGTTGGAATGTGTTGTGTTAAGATTATACAAACTCGTCATCTTATCATTGTTATTTTGATCTCCAGTCAGTGCACTCTCTTGGAGTTGTCTGGAAGAATTTTAAGATGAAGAATTGTTTTTATTTCAGGAATTATTTAGATTAGTATTCCCATGTTTGAAAAGAGAAAAAAATATAAATAATGTATGTATTACAGTGTAGGTTTGATTTCTTTGTTTAATGACATATTAACCTTTGTAGGTTATTTAATGCAAATCCATCCTTGTAGAAGAACAGTAGTGGTACTTTTTAACCCATAGCTGGGGGATGAGGGGCTCATACCTTTCCCAAGGGTATTAGTCTATAAGTGAGCATAGTAACTGTAAAATAAACACCATACTCACCTCATCCAGTAACTAGACAAACAGAAAAGAGAATGTAACCGAATACGCTCTGCACTAAATGCTTGAACACAGTCAGTTTATATAGATAAAAGTGTTCACTTTAAAACTAAACACCAATCAGGATCCAGGAAGTGAGCATAACCCAAATACACAAGTGGAATATTCTAATCTACTATTTAAAAAACCTACCAAGTCTGGATCCTTATAAAATATTCAGCTTGCAACACAGCTGGATAATAATCATCCCACAAATCACTACAGCAGTTTACTAGGATGCTGCAGTCCAGCATGTTAGTCACTACACTATAGGGACTCCCCCCCCCCTATTAGAGTGTAGGGAGACAATAAATGAGTATCTCTCTTAGAGAATATCCATGTCCATGGGATGCGTTGTGTCCCATGAGAGTCCCAGAAATTCATTCTTGATCTCATTTTGCATTTGTTCTTTAACTCTTAACATCCTATACCACCTCATTCCACCCAGCCGGAAGTAACATTTGTTTCCTAATCCACCCCACTTTGTTTAAATGTAATACCAAACATATTTAGAAGTCTTTAATTCAAGGGAAATAACTCAGGTAACTTTAAATGAAAATGAAATTTTTAGCCATTTTTTGATAGATCATTAGAGGAATGGGGCTCTGGATTTGGAAAATTCTCAACAGGATCTTAAGAGTTAAACAGGAGAGATGTGTCTCAGACCCTGCCAGGGAACATTAAAGCCACATGGCTATTTTACTTTCCCTCAACAAATAAACTTGCTGCCATTTTTGGCACTGATTTCATGCTTGTTTATGAAACAATGTGTGTATATTTCTAAGTGTTGGGACATGTTTATGCATTCTTTCTTCTTCTAGAGGAGGAACATGTTGTAATGGTTACCATTGTAGAAAATGGACATGCAAAGATTAGTATTATCTGCGTTATTCGGACTATTGTCCCCATCTTCATTGTTATTTGTACAACATTTCGGCTGATCTGCCCTCCGGCCTTCTTCAGGTATTTCTTCTCAGACTCGGGAACCTTCTCGGACTCGGGAACCTTCTTTTCAAACTCGGGAACTTTCTTGTTGTAATCGGGAGCCATCACGGAACTTTGAACCAAACCCTTTATTTAGTCCACGGGGGTATCCTGTTCTCATTCCGCTAACCATAGCTGGGGTAGGAGTTGTGTTAATTATTTTTCTAACTGCCTCTGCTCAGGATTGAACTCAGGATCCAGAGATAACTGTCACTTAGAATGACAAGAAAGTTCCCGGAACTTTGAACCAAACCCTTTATTTAGTCCACGAGGGTATCCTGTTCTCATTCCGCTAACCATAGCTGGGGTAGGAGTTGTGTTAATTATTTTTCTAACTGCCTCTACTCAGGATTGAACTCAGGATCCAGAGATAACTGTCACTTAGAATGACAAGAAAATTCCCGAGTTTCGAAAAGAAGGTTCCCGAGTTCAAAAAGAAGGTTCCCGATTCCGAAAAGAAATACCTGAAGAAGGCCAGAGGGCATATCGGCTGAAATGTTGTACAAATAACAATGAAGATGGGGACAATAGTCCGAATGACGCAGATAATACTAATCTTCAAGCCTCATCGCAAACATTCAGAGAAATGCCAAGATGAGTTCAAATCCTGGACATGGCTATTTTCATTTTACATAGCATTAATACCCTTGGGACAATTCCATGTCAAATCATCCAGAAAAAAGTAAAATTGTCACCCACCCCCTTCAATTTTTCTGAAATTTTGTACATGTGTGGATTGTGTTAAAGTTAGACATTCCCCAAAATTTGAGCTTTCAATTCCAAGAATTGGCAGAGTTATGTCGATTTTTAACTCTCCAAATTTGGTGGGGTTCGCAAAAAATGGTGACTTTTTGTAATCTATTCTTGTCTGTAAAATGAGTTCTAGAGCTTCCCTACTTGTAAAAATTGGTTTATAAAAGCATTTTTTCCCAAGAAATCCAAAAATGCTATTGAAAATGTCTGAAAGTCAACCAATTTTAAGTTATTGATGATTTTTTGATTTTTTCATAGCAAGATCAATATTCCAATGTGGCACTGAATCTAAGACAATTTTTTTTCTATTATTATTTTACATATATTGAACATTATTTGTACCAAAAAGATAGTTTGGTGTTTGCCCAGAACCAAAGCTGTACAAAATTTCAGATCAATTGAAGAGGGGTGGATGACATGGCCTGGATGATTTGACATTGAATTACCCCTTGGGAAAAGTACAAATCCAACTATTCTTCCTCCATCTATGGGTAAATAGTAGGGCAGATTAGGCTCTTTAACCTTGGTATAGCAACTGATCTAGGAGAAGGAAAACTCTGAATTCAAACCAACGGGACTAAATATCTTTTTACACACCAAGCAAACTAATAACACGAAGGAATATTGTGAAAAATAAACTAACAAATATAATGTTATGGTAATTTATGCATGAACTCTTCCAACTATAAATAGCAGCAGGTTCTGCACTTAATCGAGAGTTAATATTTCAGGGGACAGTCTCGCGTGTAACTGTCTCATTTGTATATGTTTGTACTACTGTCCTTTGTTAATATATTTGTTTAACTCATTTCTTCTCTGGTGTCTTTATTCTGTCCCCTAACCAGGCCAAAACATGTAAGAGTCAAGTAAACACATAGACAAGGTAAATGTCAGGAGATGACTTGATGTTACCAAATGTAAGAAGCATTGGGGACAGTAGGTATGTAATGATATGACCTCAATGTCATTGGTTGAGAAAGTGCAGGTAAGAATCAAATACACCTGGAATGATGTTGCAGTATAAACAAAATGTCTGGTTTTATAAACTGATTGAACATAAATATAGGCATCACAGTCTGGCAGATTTGGTTTGGTTTAGTTTGTTTTATGGCATATCAACCTCAGTGGGTCATTTAATGCCGATAAGTGTTGCATAATCTATGCAGTTACATAAGATTATTGTCAAACCCCTGTATTTCTGAAGGGATTGCCCTTTTCATATATAAATATTATACATATATTATATATAAATACGTGAAGTTACGTGGGACCTGGTTGGGTCTTCAGTTTCGGCTTGGACGTCAGGCAGATAAGATATGTCTGCTTACCTGGGACTCACCTGCATACGCGCGAAATGTTTAGTTAAGAAATAAAAGTTTAAATAAATAATATGGTTTTGTGGATGATGAATGTCTTGGCAACAAGATTGACCTAGAAGACCAGACACGAAGTCCCCAAGACTAGGTCCAGATGCTGGAAGAAGAACGTAAGATACCAAAGATGAACAGAAGAATAATAGAAGTAAGAAAAGAAAGGGTATACAACATAAGGTTTTGAAATAAAGTCATTCTTAATGGATACTCAATTTTTTTATAAACACATTTTTCTATTTAACCCATAGATGGGACCCTAACAGGTACTACCACTCCAGGTCAGAGTGGACCAGGAGCAATGGTGATGAAGGTGTGCTCCACATTCCCCAAACCTCCAAAATTTGAACCTCACCATCAGATAGAATTTAACGTCCTTCCCAGGACATGAAACCCTCAGCCACCACCTTCTAGCACCCATATGATAAAAAGGTTGGGAGTTTGCCATAAGGGCAACAGGGTTGGGGCAATCATATAGGTGCTAGGGCTTGATGTAACCAGCCGATTGATCAGAGGAGGCTTCTCCAACCACCCGTCTAGCCCAAGAAACGGCCAAAGTGAAGTATTGCAAGTCATTGACTGCTCACTACCAGGGTTCTATCCTTAAGCATCACAGGTCACCTCCCACAGCCAACAAGTGGCACCATTGGGGGAGTCTTACCCCTCTGCAGAGGTGAAGTCGGTGTATTCTAACGCCCCATCTGACAGGTGGCAATCTGGTAGAGTAGGTGGCTCTGATACAAGTAACTCAAAAGTGTCAAGATTTTTGTAAGCTGATTAGTATTCAACAGTTGCAAGAATTTTTAGCGCAGTGGGGGACGCACGCAAGCACGCATGCGATTGGAGGCATGTGTAATAAGTGTTCGCAATGCCGACAGGCGTAGAGTCACACCCGAGTATGTTTTTATGTGCAGGGTTATAAAACAGGTGCACGCAATGATAAAGAAAAGTAAATGGGGGTGGTGAAAAAAGGAGTAAAAAAGATAGAAGAAGCATGAAAAAGGGATAGACAAAAGACATGGTGAAAAAGGACAAAAAGGGATAGACAAAGACATGGTGAAAAGGTAGAGAATAAATAAAGAATGAATGAATGAAAGAGAGAAAAAAAGAAAGTAAGAAATAGTTGAAGTTGGAAACAAGTAGGGAGAAAGGGGAATTGGGAAATATATAGAAGAACAATGAACAAAGGAAAAAAGGGATAGATGTGTTTTACTTATTTTTCGGTGAAGCTTTTTCAATAGTGATTATTATTAATTAATTTTTAGCAGCAATGAAAAGCAACTAAAATTAAAAGAGGTATCAAAGAAAATACTAGTCAAAATTAGAAATAATGATTTCTATTCCTTCATATAAAATTAAAATAAAATATCAACACTTCTAGTGAATAAAAACACTAAAAGAACTTGATACTATTGAGAATTCTGAGGTATGGGGGTTATCGTCCTTGTCTACGAGCCTCTGTTTTGAACCAACCAATCCCGAGCCAGCATACTTTGGCGGCAAAGCTGAATAAGCAAACTCGCCCTCTTCTGATCCAGCTTTCAACGGGAATAGACCTAAAAAAAGGGTTGCTCCTCTTCCTCAACAACCAGCATTGGAGTCGGACATCAAACAGAACGTCTATCATATCCAAACCTACAGAAGGCTGTAGCAAGGGCTCCGATAATACTTTATCTCAGGACTCAGATAAGTGACAAATTATAAACATTTGTGCAGACGAACTAAAGTTTACAATCCTATTGTTTTATGTAATACACATCTTTTATTTCTATTTCTAGTTGTTTTGGTTATTTCTTTAACTCTTAACCTGTCTGCCACACTCGTGGTTAACTCCATATTGCAGAGTACTGTGTGTCTAATGGCCTTCGTTATATCTGATAGCTGACTCTTCAACCAAAGATGACTGAATTAGATGTGACTTTGGATTCTGCCATTTAATTGCTTTCATAGCTTAGTTGGTAAAACAGCTGGTATGGATAACCAGGTTTGTGGGAGAGATCAGTTCAAGCCTCACTGAGAGCTCATTTATTATTGTCTCTGATACTTACTGTTTCTCACTCTAATAGAAATAATTTCCTGAGTGAGTTGCAATAAAGAGCAATTCAAATTTTTTAAAGATTTGTTTGTTTTTAAATACAAGTCAAAATCAATAAATAATGAAAGAGTGTGTACAGATTTGTATAGACTGATCAGTATTCAACTGTTTTGCAAGTTGAATCTGCTTCAGAGAATCCAGACTTGGTAAGTGGTTTAGATAGCAGCTTGGGTAATTCTACTTTGTGGAATGGTCAAGTCCATTGACAAGATTTTGATTGACTGGTGGTTTTAGTGTGTATATTTCTATCCATATCTACTGAACACTTGACCATTTCCTTTCTGTTGCTACAGAGTGTATTCAGTTACTGTCTTTTTTGTCTGGTGACTGGATGCTAGTCACAGCCTCCCTGTGAAGGTGAGTATGATGTTCATCCTACAAAAAGGAATAAATTCAGATATATGTGTGTGTGGAGGGGGGTGAGACAAGGGTGGTTCTAACTAGGGTAAACGGTAATTGTTACATAATCTATGCGGTTGCATAAGATTATTGTCAATCCCCTGTATTTCTAAAGGGATGGCCCTTTTCATATCAACGGCGGGACTTTCCATGGAATAGTACAGAAAGCCCGCGAAATATGTGAAGTTATGTGGGACCTGATTGGGTCCTCAGTTTCAGTTTGGACGTCGAGCAGAGATGTACTGCCTTAACTGGAACTCACTGAATACACCCGCTACGTTAGTCAGATGTTTAGTTACATGAAATGTTTAGTTAAGTAAATAAAAGCTTAAGAAAATAACACGGTTTTGTGATTAATGAATGTCTTGGTAACAAGACTGATCTAAAAGGAGAAATGAGTTAAGTGCGACCGACCACCAAGACGAGGTCCAGATGTTAGAAGAGATGCTAGAAGAACTTAAGATATCAAAGACGCCAGAAGAAGAATAGAAGTAAGTAAAAGAAGGGTATACAACATAATTTCTGCTCATTTGAACTACTGGGGCCTCACCACCAGATACAATTTAGTATCATACCCAAGACAAGTTTTTTTTTTAGAGGAAGGGGCTTTACCTCTGAGCAGAGGATACTGTTAGCATATACCAAGCCCTATCAACAGTGCTGGCAGATTTTTGTGGATGACTTCAACCCTCATAGGATGCTCACTGTAAGTTTTCATCACACATATACATTTGCATTAATTACTCCTTGGTTGTTATAATGACATTCATAAAAAAATGTAGTCATTATATTTTGGTGCAAAATTCTAACTAGATAATTTGTTTTGAATGTGTACATGTCTTTGGATAAATTGTTAACCACTCCTTACCCAACTCAATATTATTATTATTATTTCACTCTTTGTGAGTTTTTCACACCAGCTTGTTTGTTTGTTTTTTTTATGGCATATCAACCTCAGTGGGACATTTAATGCTGACAAAATTTTGAAATAAATTCATTCTTAATGGATAATCAGTTTTGTTTATGAACTCAGGTTTAATGCTGATAAGGTTTTGAAATAAAGTCATTCTTTTTATAAACACATTTTTCTATTTAACCCATAGATGTGACCCTAACAGGTACTACCACTCCGGGTCATAGTGGATCAGGGAGCAATTGTGATGAAGGGTGCTCCACATTCCCCAAATCTCCAGAACTGGAACCCCACCATCAGATAGAGTTTAAAATATTCTCAGGACAAGATGACCTCAGCCATCACCTTATAGCCCCCATATGATAAAAAGGGTGGGGGCTTGCCATAAGGGCAATATGTTTGGGTCAGTCATATAGGTGCTAGGGCTTGACCTGACCAGCCATTTGACTGGAGGGAGCTTCTCCGACCACCCATCTAGCCTAAGTAAGGGTCTAAGTGGAGTGTTGCATGTCATGAACTGCTCATTCACCTGGGTTCCATCTTAAGCATCACGGGTCACCACTCATGGTCAACAAGTGACCCCATTGGGGGAGTCTTACCCCTCTGCAGAGATGCAGCCAGTGTATTCTAATGCCCCAGGGCAGTCACACCATCAGATTCTAGTGGTATTTCACTAGAGTCTGAGTGACAGCAAATCTCCTCAGATCTCCAAAGACTCTTTTGAGTATTCGAGTTGATCATGCTGTGGTCTGTATGGTCTTGATTCTTCCTCTGATTTTCAGTTTCACTGGGAACTGTTTCTAGTACATCAACTATTATTAAGATCACTGTCACCTCCGTGGTCCAAAATTTTTAGCTCCAAGATCTATTATTACAATTAATATTCCTACAATCCATTTTTCCTATCATACTGTAACTTTATATTTCAATTACATAAGGGATATATTCTGAAGTTGGTATTTGGTATGTTATCGCAGTAGTTGCTGGTATGTCGAATAGCAATACGTCTGCCCAGTAAGCTTAGGTTTTAGGCTTAGGTATAGGTGCCTGTACCAACACAGTGTCGACTATTTATACATGACACTGTCCAATCAGATTATAGTGAGGGGGTACCAAGGTATTTACATATTCATTACATCACATTAAATGCTTACATATAAATATACAAAATTTTTTCTAATATTCTTTTCTGAAATGAAGTGGGGGTCTAAGATACGTATAGATCTTATAAGCTAAAGTATACAGACATGGTGGAAAATACGTGTTGTTTAAGTTATGTTTTTTTATTTGTCTGTATTGAAGTCAGTAAGTCTACTGTTGGTTTGAATAACAGCAGCTAACTAAGTAAAACTTAAACAGTGTCCAAGACAGTTGGTATATATAGAAATCAAGAATGACCCATTCATGAATTTGGGTGATTCCATTCCTTGAGTTCTGATTGGCTGCTTGACTGCTTGATTTGAATGACATTGTGGAGTTTTATATATATCCTGTCATTCTGCAGTAGACTTTGTGACTATTCAGATTTGTATTTAAGTTACAACCGTTTGTTGCCTTGTCTTCCCAGTTCGACGGTAATTGGGACTTTAATTATTCTTCAGTCTGAATTTATACAGACATGGTGGAAAATAGGTGTTGTTTAAGTTATGTTTTTTATTTGTCTGAATTTTTGAGATGAGGCTTGATAATTTTTATCATTTAGATTTTTTGGACTTTATTGTTATGTACACAATGTTTCAGCCGATGTGCCCTCTGCAATGAATATAAAGGCTGAGTTAATACAGTTCCAAGTGACAATCATCTGGAGGTTGCAGGTTCAATCCTGACTACAGGTAAAAATAACAGAATACTTATAGCTTAACACTTGCACCCAGTTATGGTTAATGGAATGAGAACAATTCACTCCAAGGGATTAAATAAAGGGTTTGGTTCAAAGTTCAATGAAGGCTCCTGAATTTAACAAGAAACATCTGAAGAAGGCAGGAAGGAACACTGGCCAAAGAATTGTGCATACGACAATAAAGATTTTATTTTTATTTAGATTTTTTCACTGCTGTAGTCCAAAAAATCTATATAAAAAAATCTAGTGTTAAAATTCCCCAAACTTTAGAGTAACTGTTATGTTTTTATGGCCCATCTTTTAGGCTTCAAGAAAAGTTTATGTTTTTTTATATGATAGATTATTTAAGATAGATTATTAGATTTAATATTATTATCACATAGATTATTCAACAAATATATATTTTATTTTGAAACTTTAGAGTAACTGTTATGTTATTATGTATGATAAATACTTATGTTATTATGATTATGTTGTTATGTTATTATGTTATTATTCAAATTATTTCTTTTACTTACCCATAATTCTCAATACATTTAGTCAACATTACAATATTGTTCACATTCGTTCTGATATCAATCGCCAGAAATCATCACGGGTAGAACAGAGGGGCCCTTGGGTGACAATATATAATTATGTTAGATTATATATAGATTATTATCACATAGATTATTCAACAAATATATATTTTATTTTGAAAACTTTAGAGTAACTGTTATGTTTTTATGGCCCATCTTTTAGGCTTCAAGCAAGAGTGCTTGTCCAGTGGAAATCCTTAGTAAACAATCCTTTGGTTGTAAGTTCATTCGTCAATGATTGCAAATGAATGTTGGGTCAGTAACAGTGATTAAGTAGTCAACTAGCCATGCATTATGGCTGTTGATTGGTGGAGGAATAGACCACATGACCTTGCCCAGTCTATAAATTTAGGTGGTGAATTGTAGCACAGCTTATACCCTAAAAACAATCTAACAGTAACGCTTGGTATGTAGTTGAACTTGAAAGGAATATGAATTCCATCCTGAGAGACAAGCTAAGATTCTAGTTTTAAAAAGATGAGAAATGCAAACCCACCCGGTTTCGACCGGGGGTCCGGTGAGCTTCGGCCGCTGGACTGGTTATGTTATAATAATAGCGATTTAAAGGGGCAGGGCTGGGTTTATTGCCCAGTGCCTGAGGCGCCCCCGGGATCGATGCAATTTTTCACCTGCCACCCATGAGCTTCGGTTTGTGGGTGGTCCCACGTTAATAGGGCCTTGTGCCTAAGCCATACAAGTGGGGTACGAGGTGAAAGTGCACCTCTTGTGGTGTAATGGTTAGCAAGTTAGGTTTGCAGACCATTGTTAGTGAGTTCGATTCTCATTGGGAGCCCCATACTTCTGGCCTTGTGCCATATCTAAGCTAAGCTTAGTAAATAATTATACCCTAAAAACAATCTGACAGTAACGCTTGGTATGTAGTTGAACTTGAAAGGAATATGAATTCCATCCTGAGAGACAAGCTAAGATTCTAGTTTAAAAAAGACGAAAAATGTAAATGGAAAAGGTATCACTTTTCATGGGAAAAACATTCTTGATTCAATGAGCACATGCCCCTACAAATATACACCATAGTTTTAGTTTTATGATAGAAACACACAATTACAGGTTAGGTCGTATTGTAAATCAATGTGTAACCCTGCCTTTGAAGCGCCATCCAAGTTTACAGTGATCTACATACTGCTGTTCAAATGCTGCATCTTATTCACAAATGAGTTTATGCTAGACTGAACAGCCACTTACTTGGGAGTTCCAGTTATTAACCCTGATTTTCAGAACGTTAAGGTTATTCACAATATTTTTGAAACCACTCTCTCAGGGGATGATTTTGGTACTTGGTGTGGTAAGAAATAAAGTAACACAGAATTAGAACAATTATTTGGAATTGAATTAACAAGTACCAAGCTTTATTTAGCTAAATGAAACTCAGCCAAATACTATATTGTTATATATATATGATATATATATATATGTATTATATATGTATATACAATTTGTACTATATGTTATATTATTTCTGACCCAAGCATTTCTCATTTCTATTTTACTTCTTAGCTGTAATGATCCGATTAGTTTTTTTCTGTTACAGCATTAGAATTTTAAGAAAAAAAAATAAATCTTTCTTAGGACTGACCTTTGTATTTTTACTTAAAAAGTATAAGAAGCCTTATCTGTTAATATGTGCAACAAGCTAGCTCTCTGAATGAGCTTTTGAAACCGAACAATTAGCGGAGAAAAAAAGGGGATTATTTTTTCTATCTGTGGTATGTTTCGCCTCGATAGCTATCAATTAAACAAGTCTGTACAGTTTTGGATTCAAAGCACTGAAATTGAGATGAAACTAAAATACGCAGTCAAAATTGATGATATTACTATTCATTATCTAAAAGAAAATTCAAGATTAATATTTACTATGAATACTAATATATATGTGATGATTACATATGAAGGATTTAGGGGAAATAAGAATAAGGCTATATGGTTAAATGCAAAGCTTTCCTCTAAGCTTTTGGGTGTCTAAGCTATCAGAGTTGGCAAGCACAAAGGCAAGACTTTCCAGATGAGAAGTTTACTGAATATGTTTGAATGACATTGTAACTTTTTATTTTTCCAGATCAAAACGAAGCAGCTAATGACGAATATTGGTGATTGGGTTTATTCCATTGTGCAAATTCAATCCACCAGCTAGTTTAAGAGTTGCATTGCCAAATTATGGTAATAAGAATATTCAAATTTTGTAGAAAGTGGTTTTCATATTGGAATTGGTAGATAAAAGTCTAAAAGATTCCAGAAGAGAAACTCAGGGAAATAGTTTCCCAGAGATTTCCTTTTTATTTTTATTCCACCATTTAAAATCACAGGTCCAAAATGGAAATATTTGTATTGAGAAATTAGAAGAAAAAATGAAAATAATTGATAATAATGGCAAGATTAAGGTTTTCAAAATTCCCAATCTGATTAGTTGATAAATTGATTAAAGACTTATAAAAATAGATTTTAAACTGTTAAACTATTAAGTATAACTAGCAAATATATGCCCCCCTCCGGGTAACCAATATTTTAAGTTTTTATATAATAAAATATTATTAAATTAGAAAAGGTGATGGAAACTGAATAAAGTATCAGGTAAAAATAATTTTTTGACAGAGGGGGTTAATTAGATTGAAAATAGAACATAGTTTTAGAAATCGGTAACTGTCTGTCATCATTTTTTCTCAGTTACTACTCCCGTCATGTCTTGTGTTTAAATTTTCCTAATGTTAAACTATTTGTGTTTAAGAAATAGGGAGAAGTAGAAATAAGTTACAGTTATTTCTATCTTTGTTCAATGGAGTTTCTTTTAAGCTTTGCCCCAGATGTTTTTGCTTAATATTCAATAAATAAACCAGACAATTTAGAATCAAATAATAACTAAGCATATATTTTAGTTAAAATGCAAATTTTTTTAAGGATCCAATATGGCCAATTAGCGCTTCCATTCACACTGTAAACGGCTATTTTCTTTGTATTATATAATATAATTGCATGTTTATTGTAATGTGATATGGTTTTAAAGTCTTTAATGATGTAAAAATTTTTTATTATCATAATTTGGGGTTTTTTAAATTTACAAATAAATCATTTGGAGAAAAATAACAAAGGAATTGTGGACTTGAATAGTAATATATGTGTTTCGTGTTACGACGACAGTACATTAAGTACTAAACCACAATCTCCATTATGATAATATATATATATATATAGATATATATGGGTAGAAATGTGAGGAGGTTATCGGACTAGTATGTGGAGTAAAGTAGAGCAAATGCAGGGATGTTGTGGAAACTTGATGTTTATTGTGCGACAGGTGGCAAACGATTTCGGTGCTCTTTATTGAGACCATCTTTGACTAGGACTTGAAATAGTTCTTACTGGCCAATGATGGAAATTCGTTCAAAGATGCTGAAAGCGGAAGGTGCGTCAGTAGGGGGAAGTGTTAGTTGGGGGTGGTTTTAGTGAATTCTTTCTTTCTCTCTGGAATGGTGAGTGCCAAAATGGTCAATGGTGGGTAACCCACAGTTGTTAGATTGTGGGGATTGGGTTAGCTAATATAGTGTGTTTAGTAACACTACACAACACACACACATACCACTACCATATTTTAGCCTAACCAATCCCAACTAATCTACACGCTGTGTACACGAAAGTTGAATCGCTATTTTGGCACTCCCCATTTCAGAGAGAAGAAGAATCGGCATAACGCACCCTCGCGAACTTACAGGCTTCCTCCCTACTGAGCGACCTCCGCGTTTCAGGCTATTTTTGAAGAATTTCATCATTGGAAGTAAGAAACGTATATTCAAGTGCGCTGATAAGATGGTCTAATAAGAGTACGCGAAACGTTAGCAACGCGTCGACAATAAACATCAGTTTCGCACAACATCCGTGTTGTTCTACTTGTTCTTCCTACATAATTATGAATATTTATATATTATGATATATTATAGTATATATATATAATATAAATAATCAGAATCTTCAGATTGACCGTTTTTATCTAATTCAATAAGTATACGACATTGTAGACAATTTTATACTGGGATATGTGGAAGCAGACGATTAGGATAATAGATAAAATTAAAATTCAATTATGCATTTGCTCATTGAACTATCATGAAGGTAAGTAGCCAACCTATTTTTTGCTTCTCCAATATCTTTTATAAATAATTATATTTAATTTAGATGGCTTCAGAGAGTCGCCAGTATATAAATGAGGTAAAGCTTTTTCCATTAGGACTTCTCTGAGAAATTTTTTTTACTTTTGAGAGAGGTCCTTGGAAATAGATTTTTGTTGCCATTTTATTTTTAATTTTCATTCATATCATGTCCATTTTTTTCCATTATTTCATTACTGCTCATCTTCTCCTCTTCCCCTCTCTCTCTCCGTCTCGATCTCATCCCTCTCCAGTCTCTCTCGATAGCTCGTCTCTCATCTCTCTCTCTCTCTCTCTCATATATTATAATATAAGTATATATATATATATAATAAATAAGTATGATCTTTTTAGTAATATATTTATGTAATGAAGACAAGTCTGCTGACTCATTGTTTATTCATTCTACAAGATCTAATTGTTTACGCAGTGCAATGC